>SJYA01001943.1:991897-1021515 GCA_006410615.1 Neotragus moschatus | reverse complement strand
TCCCCCTAGTACATCCTCCCCTCCCCACCCCCCAATCTGCCAGACAGATCGTTTTAGAGTATGCTTCAGTTTTTTTAGAGTATGCTTCAGTTTTCTTCTTTGAGCTCATCCCCATCTGGCCAACTGTGTTAATTCCTTGTTCCTGTTTTTTGGGTGATAAATTGCATTCATGAGGGCTCACTTAAAGTAGTAAAATAAAGATGTTTTTTAAAATGGTGAGAAATTGGAGGTGAAAAAAATACTAATTGATTATCCTGCTGAACTGAAAATCTTCTAAGCCACCATCCTTCCCAGTGGTCGTAAGGAGAACTCAAAGTCTTCTTTGGTTGTTTGCCAGTGTGAGTCCCAGCATAGCATTTAAATAGAAGACTGCATATTATTTTCAGTGTTTTCATATTTGGAGATAAAAACGAGGGAAAGCCCTACAAATGTGGAGGATTTGTGAAAGGAATAGTTAACTGTTGGGCAGCCTGCCTCTGTTAAGACAGTTTTAGCTCTAGGCAATTTAAAATTGCCTGTTTTGCAAAGAAGATATCTGGAAAAAGTGAATATGAATGTACTGGTGCCAAACTGAACAGTTACTCAGTATTGTAAACCATGCTGTCCTTTGCTTGGGAGAGGCTTAGCCAATTAAGATGAGTGTAGAGGTGGGAGAGATTTATAAACTTCACCTCATGTTTACAACCTTCCAAGTTTTGTAGCACCACCTCAGTTGCATCTGAGTGTAGTCTGTGTATTAGTAATTTGAGTTGACTTAGCAGTAACTTGCAGTTTGTCTTTGAAATTCGTTTGCTATGCACTGTTTCTCCTCAGTTGGGAGGGTGTGTTTGCTTTTTAAATGAACAGTGTTTAAAAATGTTCTTTCATAAACTTTTCACTACACAATTCCGGGCCTTTCTGTTGAGTATTATAATAAATTTTGAAGTATTTCCCTCTCCCAAAAGGTTTTTCCTTGCTATTCATCTTTGGGAAGTTCTCCAGAAATATTTAGCCATTAACTCAGAAGTGTCATTGGTTGAAGTTGCTGCCTGGGCTTCTGTTAAATCTGAGAACTTGAGAACAAAAATGAAAGTGTCTGTAACCCTGAACCAACTCGGCAAAGTTGCCAGTAAAGGCTTGTTTGTTATTTCATTAATCCGCGTTAACTCCACAGTAGGGAGCTGTGGCACTTTATATCAGGGAGCTTCTGAGTTTCTTGTCCTTCTGTGTTCCTTCCTGCTGATTCTCTTCCTCCGGAGGTATGAGGCAGTCCCTGTCTGGGAGCGAACCTGTCTCCTTGTGTACTCACATCTTTTCTATCCCTCTTTTAAAACTCCAGTGTGGGGTGAGGGGCTATTAAGTGAGGATGGCCGGGAATGAGAAGGAAATAGCAGCAGTCCCCACTCAAAGCCTGTGGGCTGGGACACCGTCCTCACAGTCCCTTCAGGTAACATGAGCCCCTCTCATCCCAGTTCATCCAGTATCCTAGCTAAACTTGGTCTCTTGTTCATCCCTCACCTACCCACCTCCAGTATCTCTCCCTTTCACCTCCCGCATAACTCCCGAGAGGGGTCAGCAAAGCCACTGCAGCAGTGGCATTTGCCTGGGAGATTAGACTCTGCAATGACCATCCCTTATTTCCCATGTGAAGTTTGCTGCCGTGTCACTGTGTTGGGGATAAGTGCGTGTCAGCTGGTGTGGCAGCTCAGCTACGTTGATTGGTGGGAGTGTTGGGAGCACAGTTTTGATACAGTTTAGCTTTTGTAGGGTTTGATTTTGTACTTTTTGAGAACCTGGGTTGGAGGAGGAGGGGAAAAACTGAGAAAGGAGCCAACAGTCATATGTCTTATGTGAACGTTAGAACAGGGACACAGACCTAAAAGACTGCAGAGGTAAAAATTCACTTGGCTGTTTTTGAGTTGTCTCTTGCTTGGATGTAATAGGATAAATATGACTTCTTTGAAATTTTTTTAAATTAAATCAAAGTAACTTCTTTAAGCTTTGCTTCCCTGGTACCTGAGTGGTAAAGAATATATCTGCCAGTGCAGGAGACACATTGGTTTGATCAAACCCAAGGTTTGATCCTTGGCTCAGGAAGATTCCCTGGAAGAGGAATGGCAACCCACTCCCGTATTCTTGCCTGGGAAATCCCATGAATAGAGAACCTTGGCGGGCTACAGTCCGTGGGGTTGCAGAGAGTCAGACACGACTGACTGACTGACTACCGTTTCTTTAAACTGTGCATTTATTGGAGCCTCATGTGTGTAGTTCCAGCAAGGACTGGGCCTCAGTGCACCCCAGGTTCACTTTAGAACTCTGGTACCCCTAGCCTCACCTTTTCAAGGATCACTTGCAGTCTTTTTAGATCCTTTCTTTCCCTGTGATACCTCCAAGAAGACATTGATTTTTTTTTTAAATGTGTTTTATAATTTAAAAAAATGAATGGTTTAAAGTCTAAGCCAAGATGAAGAATGACCTGCAACTTCACGTATTTTTTGTGTAATAGTGAAATTTCAGTTCATTGTAGATTTTTCAAGAACAGTTATTATGAACTCCCCTGTCATTGTTCTTAACCCTTAAATTTGTTTTTTCATCATATGAAAGCTCTTGTGACCTTAAAAATAAATTTTTATTACAATGGCAAATCCATAAGGCAACAGGCTTTATTCATATCTCTTAGTCCCTTTTCTAGCTGAGAGAAATACTTCATTTTCCTTCTTATCCTTATTCAGGGGGCTTTGGGGTAGGTAAGACTCTGTATGAAGGAGGAATCTGGATGTTTGCTACCATTTGTAAGATGTTTTACTTCATGCTTCCTGAAAATGCTATTATTAAATCTGTTGTATTCAGGCTGTTTGACTTAGTAAGATTAAAGAATATTTCTTAGAGATAGGCATTTTTATTTTAATTATTAATGCCTGCTAGAGGCTCAGCTTTAGTTTATAGAAAAATCATTACTTACAAGGAGCATATCCAGTGAGCAGTGTGGAGCCAGAGCATTTTGACTGGGATGAGCTCTCAGATCTTTCTGGAGATGGGAAAACGGAGCATCGGAGAAGGACAGCAAGATTCCCCATGAGAGAAATCCCAGCACCAACATGAGAACCTAGATCGCCAGATTCCAAAGCTTTTCTTTATCACTATTGCAAGTTGGCAGAAATTTGTGCTTATTTTATAGCCAAATTGTACATTAACAGATGTTTAAGAAGTTCCCGTTTTTAAAGAAAGCTCATGCTATACAGTCGTGTTTGCACTGTCCGTTGCTTGTAATTGAGCCCTATCTCCACTTTGCTATCTGTTTAAAATAAATACTAAGTTTAGCTCTGGCTCCTGTTTAACTGGTAATATTAGAATTTTTCATTCATAAATTACATTTGATTAAATTTTACTAGCAAAATCAGTGATTTTACTTTAGAAGAGTTGTGAAATTTTAAAACAGAGATCACAGTAGTGGTTCTATCCCAGTTTTATGTGGTTGATAGGAATCTCTTAACTGGCTAGGAAGGGGGTCTCTTATATGCTTGAGAGTGAAAAAATTAAGAGATAATTGATACAGGATCACCGTATTAATTTTACACTGCTGCTTCTTGAGAGGAGCATGTTGTATATAAAAAGAAAAATTCAAAAAGCACTTACTCTGAATAGTTGATGAGTTGGCTGCCATCTTTTATCATGAGAAATACAACTTTCTTTGGAATAAGCAGATTTATAATTTCTTTATCTAGTAACAGGTGTTGAAAAGACCATGTCCATCTCAGGAAGTTTCTTTTTTATTCTTTGATCCTGAATTTTGTTTGATTTGTAAAACCATAGCACTGTGACCAAGGAAATGACATTTAACCCACTTTTGCTGAAACCTGATTAAAAATTTAAAAAATGAAATGGTTGGATTTTGAGTTAAACAAGTATGTTTAAGTGCATTTATTATACAGAAATAGCTTGATTATTACACTGACTATAAAATTTTCTGTTTTACATATTTGCTACTCATTATTGGGCTATATTGCTTTTTAAAATACATTATTTATTGTATTGTCAGTTTGCACCGATTTTCCTGGTAATACAGCTTTGAATTAATAATGTACATTATAGTCATTAACAATAAAAGTTAATTCAACTGTTCCATTCCATACATAGTGATTAGCATATGACTTATCTAATAAATAATATTGATTACTTAACGTAAAGGAACTCCCAGACAAGAAAAAAATTCTTCTTAAAGTTTAGCACATGCAGCAGGGGGCACCAGACGAAGGCAAAAATGAATTCTTATGTTTTTAACCAGCTGCAGCTTGTGTCCCACTCATACTTAAATCACGTAGTAGTTAACCGATTCCCTGTTAGTTTCCTTGATGGTTTTATCTTCTTAGTTCTAAAATCTTTGTTGAAAACAGTGATAACTACTCTTAACTTACTCTTTCAAACAAAACTTCTTACAGCCAACCAATTTAGTAATTCATAAATTTCTTCTTAAAAGAGACCACATAATTACTTGTTTGCAATAAAGCATTATTATTATTACTGGTTAATATTAGTATTAATATTATTACTATTATACTATAATAATATACTATATTATATTACTACTAATATACTCTTATTACTATTAATATTATTTTTAATATTGTTTCTACAGAATGTTTTTTGGTTACTGAGAAAAGAAATGCCCTAATGATTTGAAGGCTTAATTTGTTTTCTTTATGTATAAAGTGAATGAATTTAAAAATCTGGAAAAATGTTCCCTTTAGATAAGAAATAGCTGTATAGAAATTTGTTTCCAAAAAGATTTGTTTTTTCATATAGGTGATGTCATTAAACAGTTGTCCTTCTGTCCCTCTCATGCCCATCATCTAGTCCAGTATCAGATGGAGATGATGCGGAGCCTTCGCCATGTAAACATCGACCACCTCCACGTGGGCTGGTACCAGTCCACATACTACGGCTCGTTCGTCACCCGGGCCCTTCTGGATTCTCAGTTCAGTTACCAGCATGCCATTGAAGAATCTGTCGTTCTCATTTACGGTTAGTAGGAGTTTCCTTTATTATTCTTTTCTTCCCTTAATATTATTGCTACTACTATTTTTGCTTTCTGTCTTTTTGCCTCTAAGAGCAGCCTGGCAGGCCTTCCCAAGTAAATACCAACCCTGTTTCTGCAGCAGCCTCAGCAGCAGCTAAGTCTAGACAGGGTTTCCTTCTTTCTGTTTATTTTTCTTGCTATCAGAGCCCTGATGTGTACATTTTGGAATGCTGGAGTAGCTGCTTCATTTTTATTCCTCCATCTCCCCTCCCTCATTTGAAGGAGCTGGTGGAACTAGACCAGATGTCTAACAAACCCCGATTGCTAGAGTGTCTGGCTCTGTACGTGACTGACCAATCATAACACAGTGTGCCAAGTTTTTTTTTTTTTATACCTCTGACAGCAGCGTACAAAACCTGGACTGTTTCTTAGCACAAAGATTTTTTTCTTTTCGGCCTATTTAATGGTGTTTCCTCAAGCTCTCCAGACCAGATGTTCTGTGCTGTATCAGAACTGTAGGCAATTTAACAGCTTTATAGCCTTCCCCCTCCCCAAACACTCACAGTTTGCCATATCTGGCAGACTTGCATATAGTTTCCAGCTGAGAAGTAAATGTAACGTCCTGAGTATCTGTCAGAAAAAATACTAATGAATACGATCAATCTTATGAGCTGCCCCCAAATTGTTTCAGTATGTTAACAATTGGATTACAGTAAAGAACAAGTTGTTAAAGTGTACTTATATTGGCTGGAAACATTGCATCATCAGACCTTGATGAATTTTCCACTTGTTTCAATCTATTTTGGTTTTCATTTTATCACCTATTGCTAAAAGTTTCACTGTGTTAAGTTTCAGGCAACATGAATGTTAACACAGGTTTTAGGCGAATATTGGCATGCCAGAGCCGTTATCATGCAGCAAGTGCTAAGCTCCCTTACTCTTGGAGTGTTTAAGCAGTTAGTTTTGACAAAATTAGTTTCTCTAAAACTAAAAAGACACTTGTGATTGCACCTTGACTTTAATGGTTTTGTTTTTAGGATTTGCTTTAACTAAAAAAATGTGAACAGTGATTATTAGGGTGGATAAATTGTTTGCAGGGCCATTCATTTAAATTAGGAACAAAGGAAATACACAAGTGCATCCAGTGAGTTTTCATATTTAATATTAGTATTTTTCTTTTAATTATGTAAGATATATATAAGATGTATGGAACATATGCTGTATTTAATTTTTGTCAAGATTGCTGGTTCCAGCTGAGTAGATTTGAAAATAACTGTATTTTGTATCTTGTATTTATACTTTCGGGAGGAAGTTATTCTGCCTAGTATAAGTAGGATGATAGTTTTTTGCCTTTTCACTTACCGTTTCCTATATTGCTTTGAATCTGCTTCAGATTGTGCTCTGATCTTCATTTATTTTTATTTTATTCTTCATTTATGTTTATTTTGATCTTCATTTTGCCAAGATTGTACAACAATTAACAGAATGTGCTCAGAACCAGTGTCATTTGAGCACTGGTAGTGACAAAATTCTTAATAATTTCTTTCTCTTTTCTTTATTTGAGATCCCATAAAAACTGCCCAAGGGTCTCTTTCACTAAAGGCATACAGACTGACTCCTAAATTGATGGAAGTTTGTAAAGAGAAGGATTTTTCTCCCGAAGCGTAAGTGGTTGCGGGCCTATAAGGCATATGTTAAGGACTGGGTGTTTTTCTTTTAAGATACTAGTCTGCCACATATATCGAGTCCTCTGCAGTGGTGCGGTAATGCTTCTGCCATGTGGACGGTAGAAGTGTCTGCATGGCTGAGTGCCCCTTGATCTCTCCCTTTCCATGTTTAAACTGTTCTTTATGGAATGTCTCATCTGTTGTTCTCACCATGGGTGAATGCAGTTAGAATGAGAATTAATTAGCTACTGGATTTGAAGAAATGCATGATTAAATAAAAGGAGATGGGATGAGTGTTCAGCGGCTGTCAGATTGTAAGCTCTGCGTCAGAACAGTTGTGAGCCGTTTGTCTTGTTTTCTGACCTGTTTCATTGTGGGGGACGGGGTGTGGAAAGATACAACGTTTTAAGAGTTTAGTAAGGAGTGTGGCTTTTGGGAAATTTCATGGATGACAGGAATGCAGAGAACTAATTATTAAAACTGTTTTGTGATCCTGCATAATGGCACTGGGATATTTACATTAAATTTTTTCAAAATTCAGAATTCTTTAATTTTCTGTTAATTATAAGAATATGTATTTCTTAATAAATTAAAGTTAATGGCTTTGACTTCATTTGGGACAGGCAGTTCATGACTGATTTCCCATTTGGCTCCTAAAGAAATTAAGATACAAAGAATTTTAAAAGAAAAGCTAACTCTGCTTTTAAAAGAAAAGCAGAACATCTCCTGGGTATGGTAATTATAATTAAACTGTGAGAAGTTGCATTCTTCCTGTGTTTTCAACCATTGTGTGTGGAATAGCCTGTGAGTGTCCTGCTCGTTGTTAATCTCTGAGTTCAGTTAGCTTTTAAAGTGAACTTTCCAAGAATGAGAGTCTTTCTCTTTTCTAGCTGTTTATTTTAAATATTTTAGATATAGATTATATAGCATAATTTCTTATGATATTTGGTTTTTTAGTATGTGAAATTTCAAAGATAGCTGATTATGAGGAAAGAATTGTTTCTTTGGCTAAGAGTCTTATTTTCTGGTCTTATAGCTCCAACTCAGATCATTTTCTGAATTGTTCAAATCACTCAACTTGTGCTTGAGTCTGTAGATCTCTAGTTTTTCTCCCTTTTTTTAAAGATTGCTAATGAAACAAACAAAAACCCTGAAGAGGGCCTGTAATTAGGAATAATGTAAAATGTATGAAATAGTCACTTTAACACCTACTTCTGACCAGCAGACTATAAAGTATTTTTAACATGCTTCGCAGATTGAAAAAGGGAAATATCACCTTTGAGCACATGTTTGAAGAAGTGCCGATTGTAATTAAAAATTCACATCTGATCAACGTTCTAATGTGGGAGCTAGAGAAGAAGTCAGCTGTAGCAGACAAACATGAATTGCTCAGTCTTGCTAGCAGGTAAGCAACCCTGTCTCATGAAAAGTCCCTTTTTTTTAAATCACTTTCTGGAAAAGATTTTTTAACTTAGACTTTACCTGTGAAACAAGAGGGAAAAAAATGACTTAGGCATGTTGGGAGATTCTTAAGACATAGTAACAGCACGTAGTACTTGTCCAGCTCTGCTCAAATCCCAGGAAGAATACCATGAAGGTGAAAGTGTTAGTCTCTTAATTGTGTCGGACTCTTGGTGACCCATGGACTGTAGCTCCCATGCTCCTCAGTCCATGGGATTCTCCAGGCAAGAATACTGTAGTGGGTTGCCATGCCCTCCTCCAGGGGACCTTCCCGACTCAGGGATTGAACCCAGGTCTCTGGCATTGCAGGCATACTCTTTGCTGTTTGAGCCATGAGGGAAGCCTGGAAGAGCACCATGGTTATTGATAAACTGAGATGAGGTTTGAATACTAATTACCTCTTGTCATTGTAGCTGATAGCTGCCTTGCCGTGTCATTTTTGCTTTGAGATGGTAAATGCCCATGGAGGAGGGGTTTTTTGATGTGGCTCAGCCTTATTTATTGTATACCGACATTAGAGACTATGGTGTTATATCTGGATACTTAATAATGCTTAGGAGAAAACCAGAAATGCTTGTTTGTTTTACTGTGGCACTTACCCTTGTTCAGATGTAGACTCTGTTTAGCAGTAAACTTTCCACTTGAATTTTCAACCAAAATTAGAATTTTCTGAACCTGACACTGCTTAAACAGTGCTCTCTTAGTGGTGACATAATTTGCCCCATCCTGACTGCCTTAGCTATCTAGTTGCTAAGATACTATTTATTATATTGGTAAAATGCTGACTGAGGTGTGTCAAAACAGGGTATTTCCTTTATGGAATTAATGTTTCATTTTCCCTCATTTATTGCTTTTAACAGAAATATTAACAGAGTCAAGTATATATATATATATATATAGCTCCTCCTAAATGCTCTTTAAGCTTGAAGCTAGTGATTGTTCTCTGTGGCGGGAGGAAGCTATCAGCAGGTAGGTGTAGGTAAACTATGAATATGCAGTTGCTAAATGGCTGAGAAAAGCAAGGTGTGTTTTCTTAAAGCAACCAGCTTGGAACAGAAGCTCAGGTATTCATCAAATTTTTAGTTATCCCAGATAGAAGCTTTACAAAAGAATAAACAGGCTTTGTGCTTCCTCAGTGTAAGACAAGTGAGGATAAACCCGGAAGCATAGAGTGCCCAGTGCTCTTGTCCAGGCAGCAGAACGGGTGGGGCTGTGGTTGAAGAACCACCTTCCCGTTGCATGAACTCATCCCAGAGACCCTTAGAAAGTCTACGAGGGAAGGAGATGGAAACTGGGTGGTAAACGGAGGGCTAAGTAATACAGCCAGGTTGCAGGGCTCATTTGGCACTAAAGCGTGTACTGTTGGACTGCAGACATACATTCATAATAGTCCTTTAATTTGTCTCTCTTAGAAGGTCATATTTTTTTCATTGCTTTCACAAACACACTCGGCACACCTGTATTTAAAGCACTGAGCTAAGAACCTTTTTCAACATGCAAGGTTACAATTTGATGTATTAAGTATATAGTTATATAATAATTTTGAATTTACTATGTGAAAGCTTTTGCTTATATAATTTATGTCTTCACCTTTTCCCAAGCTTCCTTTATTGATCATACAGAACAAATACAGCCCTTCTCTGCTTTCCCATTACCAGTGAGCTGGTCTGCAACGTCTGTCTGTCCAAAGTAACATTTACAATAGCCAAGAAACTGTTCATAGTTCACCGTAGCAACTAAGATCAGGACAAATATTTATTTTATTATAGTTTTTATCTTCTGTATTTTATGTGAAATAGGAAAAGGCCTTTGCTTTCCATGTGAAGCTATTTAAAAGAGTAAATTGGTATTCCTTTGGGGAGAAAAAAAGAAGCAACCTTGAAGCTGTGCTTATATTAATGGACTGCTACATTGACCCGAATTGATAATACTATTTTAAAACACTGAAATAAATGTAACCTTCATGCCTCTCAAATTTTAATTTCTAACATTAGTAGCACAATGATGTTAATCATCATTTGCCATACAACTTTTTTCTGAGAAACTGCCTCAGAAATCATTCTGAGGTCGCTCCTTAAACCCTATGCTTGATCTTACTTTTCACAATCCGTATGTGTGTATCATTTTTTTGATTTACCTGATAAATTTGCTCTAGGCTATGAATAAAACATACTACATTCGCTTTCATTAGAAAAATTCTGATTCTCAATTTTATTAGATGGAAGTTTTCGTATGGTTATTTCATAACAGCCTTTATTAACTTTTAAAAATGTGTTACACAAGCCTTCAGTTTTTCACACATGAAAAAAAATTCTGCTTTTATTTCCTCTTTAAAAATGTAAACTAAGTGTGGGCATCATACATGAAGGATAGTAAGGACAAACTGACGCTGCAGCCAGAGCAGGCTTATCACTGTGCGTCCTGGCTCACATCTGTTTAAGTTATCTGTTTCCAGTTTTTTGTTTCCTGAGCAATAAAAGAAAAGACTGTATTACTGAGACTCTGAACAGTAACTCTGTTTCAGTATTCTGGTTGCACTGGTACTGAAAAGATCCCCATAAAGTTGCTCTTGTACCTGATCCCTGTGAACGTTATCTGTGAAACAGTTCTGTGTTATTGTTAATTCCTTTTGCCCTTCGGGATCTGAACTGTGCAGATTTTCAGGTATTTCTTGCTGGTTAGGTTACTGAAGAGCATTGTGGTAATAGAATGTTCTGAGATGTTTACGGTCCACATACCTGTGCTTGCGCTCTTCCACTATAACGCGTACCTGTATAACACGTGATGTTAGCACTTTACATGAAAGACAGTTTTTGGTGGTGAGGGAAGGTCTATTCTGGTAGTACCTTTCTTGTTGCTGAAATCGGTGCAGTCAGACTCCCGGACACAAGATCTGGAAACAAATACTCGCTCTTTCTCTGCAGTGGCAGTAATTCTCTTCAGTGGCTTTTTCCTATGTCTCTACTCTCTTCTTCCATCACCCAGTCAAGGACTGGGGCAACCTTTCCCTTCTCGGAATTTCTTTGCACTTCAGGATATAAATGTCTTATATAACAAATAATCCTGTAGTGAATTACAGTATTTCATATTTCTTTGGGCCTCAGTTCTTTCACTGGTGAACATGAAAGTTCAGGGTCTCTATGATGTCTCATCCGGTCTCTCTTTTTCTGCACCCTCTTTCCTGAGTATCTCCATTTCCTCTCTGTACTGGTTCTTTTCTGTTACATTTGTTGACTAGGTTTCCCCATTTTTAAAAAAAGGTTTTTTTTTTAAAAATGCTCGACTCTTGAGAAAAATTGAAAGAATGATAAATCATGCAATAAACATGCATAAACCTTTACTTGTATACCTTTGCACCCACTCTCTTTGTAGACATAAATGGGTTCTTCCCTGAACCATTTGAAAGTAAATTACAGACCTGATACTTAACCCCTAAATACTGGAACGTGCATCTCCTGAGAATAAGTAAGAACATTTAAACTTGTTTAAGCTTCTCTCATCTTAAAAGACGAAGTTCCAAAAAGAACACCTTTTGGCCTTGTATCAGTATATCCATTTTAAGCTTCTCTCATCTTAAAAGACGAAATTCCAGAAAGAACACCTTTTGACCTTGTATCAGTTTATCCATTTCCTTTCACCATTTACTTCAGTTTTTTCTTTACAAACTTTTTAATAGGATTTTCTGCGTGTCACTCTCTGTATTTACTCATTTCCCACTTATCTGAAACACTCAGTGTTCCATCTATTCTGTGATAGAGTTTTTGCTCAAGCCATACAAGATGACTTTATCACGATACTGCTGGATATGGTAGACTCTTAAGCATTTAATGTGTTGATAACAGTTTCTTCCTGAAATATTTTGAGTCTAGGATTCTACTACTGGGTTACTTGTCTTTCTCCACAGTCAGCCTTTCTCTGCTCATCCCTAAATATGTGTTCCTTGGGGTCTGTCTTCCTGTAAGTGATTCCTGGGGTGATCTCATCTATATCCTTGTTTGTGGCTACCTTCGGTCAGGGCCTCATTATTTCTTTTCCTGATTACTTTCACAGTCTCTTAATTTCCTGCTTCTGACCTTTTCCCGTTTCATTGCAGTTATCTTGCTAAAACTAAAGTGTATGATCACATTACTCCTTTGCTTAGAATTTTGGCTGAGTCCCCTTTGTCCTTAGGATAGAATCCAGACTTCTAGGCCTGGCTTCCAAGAGTCTCTGCTGTGTGACTGTATGCCTCTTCAGCTCGTTGCTCTCCTTCTGCCCACATCTTGCCTTCTTCCGCTTCTGATGGACTGAGGTAATTGTGGTTCTGCAGATGAGTCACGCTTTCCATGCCAGTGTCTCTGAACAGGCTTCCTACACACAGTATCTGAAGCGTCCCTCCCCCTGTTCCTTGTCTTCAACTCCCATCTCCAACTCCTTCAAAAACTCTGAATTCAGCTGTCACATAATCTGGAGGGCCTTCATCTGATCCTAGCAGATGACCTTGTATGCTTCTCTTCTATTAGAGTCTCCCGCCACTGTGCCGCACTTCTCTCTGTGTTCCTTTCTTCTCAATAGAATGTTTTTAGTGTGACTGGGAAAGTAAGCATGTACTTAGCAATGTATGTTGAAAGAATGCCTGCAAGAGGACACAGTGTTGTTAAATTTCAGAAGTTATTTGGAAAGCAGTGTAAATAATCAGTCAATCTGGACATTTGATTAGATATTGGGAAAAAAATATTTTTAATCCTCATCTTGCACTCTCAAATTACAGATGAATTAAAATCAGACTATTAAGAAATTTAAAAAAAAAAAGCAGAGTGAATACTTAATCTGATATCCAAGGAAGAAGAAATGTCTGAAAGTTAAAAGTGATTCGCAAAATTATTATAAGTATGAAATAAGATTTAATTTGTAAAGCACTTGATTTTTAGGTTAAGTCGCTAGGCCAAGCTACTATATCAAGGTAAGGTAGGTAGTGCCAGACCTAAAATTAAAAGATTAATTTACACACACCCGCCTGGAAAATCCCATGGATGGAGGAGCCTGGTCGGCCACAGACCATGGGGTCGCTAAGTGTCAGGACACGACTGAGCGACTTCACTTTCACTTTCGTGCGCTGGAGAAGGAAATGGCAACCCATTCCAGTGTTCTTGCCTGGAGAATCCCAGGGACGAGGGAGCCTGGTGGGCTGCCGTCTATGAGGTCGCACAGAGTCGGACACGACTGAAGCGACTTAGCAGTAGCAGAGCAGACAGAGACCAATCTATGTTCTTTCTGCTATTTAAGATGAAGAATCAAACCTTTCTGTTTTTTTTTTTTTTAGATTACAGATGGAATCCATTAGAATTCATATTTTAGCTGGATTTAGTTTTACTCATTCCCAGGATTCCTATTCTGTTTCTTCCTCAGTCTCTTTTCTCTCTTAAGTGCTCAGGCCAGGAGACAGGGAGGCAGCCTTGATGCCGCTCTCAGTTCTGCCCCTTTCCTCCATGCTAACTGCCACTGGGCTAGTCCATGCCACCACCACTGCTGTCTAATACGACAGAATATTTCATGTGTGTATGCAGTTTTAAAAATAGAGATAAAATTCACAGAAAATGAAGGCACCATTTTAACCATTTTTAAAGAATACATTTTTAATATATTGCAGTATTGTGCAATCAATAGCAATTCTCATCCCCCATTCCCTTGCAGTCACTTGTTACTTTCTGTCTCTGTGGATTTGCCTCTTCTGGACATTTCATATAAATAGAACCATATTATAAGTAGCCTTTTGTATCTGGTTTCTTTCACTTAGTGTAATGCCTTTAAGTTTCATTCATGGATCAATACTTTATTCTCTTTATGATGCAGTAGTATTCCATTATATGGATGTATCACAATTTATTTATCCTTTTCTTGTTCCCACTTTCTGGCTGTTTTGAATAATGCAGGTATTAACATACACGTACGAGTTTTTGTACAAGCATGATTTTTTAGTTTTTTTGATTGTGTGTATATATTTATATACACACACACAGCTAGGAATAGAATTGCTGGGTCATGTGATAACTTTGTGTTTAATTAACTCTTTGAGGTACCACCAAACTGATTTCCACAGTGGTAGCACCATTTTACATTCTCACTACAAATGTATGAGCGTTCTAATTTTTCTTCATTCTTTCCAGCACTTCCATCACTTCAGTTCAGTCGCTCAGTCCTTTCCGACTCTTCATGACTGCATGGACTACAGCACATCAGGCCTCCCTATCCATCACCAACTCCCAGAGTTTACTCAAACTCATGTCCATTGAATCAGTGATGCCATCCAACCATCTCATCCTCTCTTGTCCCCTTCTCCTCCCACCTTCAATCTTTCCCAGCATCAGGGTCTTTTCTAGTGAGTCAGTTCTTTGCATCAGGTGGCCAAAGTATTGGAGTTTTAGCTTCAGCATCAGTCCTTCCAATGAATATTCAGGACTGATCTCCTTTAGGAATGGACTGGTTAGATCTCCTTGCCATCCAAGAGACTCTCAAGAGTCTTCTCCAACACCATAGTTCAAAAGCATCAATTCTTCAGCGCTCAACTTTCTTTATAGTCTAACTCTCACATCCATACATGACTACTAGAAAAACCAAAGCTTTGACTAGACGGACGTTTGTTGGCAAAATAAGGTCTCTGCTTTTTACTATGCTGTCTAGGTTGGTCATAACTTTTTTTCCAAGGAGCAAGCATCTTTTAATTTTGTGGCTGCAGTCACCATCTGCAGTGATTTTGGAGCCCAAAAAATAAAGTCTGCCACTTTTTCCTTTGTTTCCCCATCTATTTCCCATGAAGTGATGAGACCAGATGCCGTGATCTTAGTTTTCTGACTCTTTACCATCTTCTGGCTTCTACTCTCCAGTGTATTCTCTGTATAGCAGCCAGGGTGGTCGTTTTAAAATTTAAGGCAAAACATGTCACCAGGGCACCATTCATGTTAGAGTCACAGGGTCTCATTCACACTGACTATGTTTTTGGAGTGTCACATGGACAGCCAACAGTTCCTCATACGTGCTTGTCTGATCTTCCTAACCTGTCTCTGTGTTCTTCCCATGCCAGGGCCCCATATTTTAAAACATGTCTAGTTGTTGCCCATCTCAGGCCTTCAGCATTTGTGGTTTCTTCCACTTAGAATACTTTTCGCATGGCTGATGCCTTCTAATCTTTTGCTTTCAACCTGTCATCTTTTAAAAGAAATATTCTGACCATACTATGTAAGTATCTATCTCATCTCTTCCCTTCTTCCTGTCAACTGTAAGCTAGTGAAGACCAAGACTAGGAACATCTCATTCACTGTTGTCTCCTTATTTGTTAACAACACTTTGGCTGGAACATAATAGTAATTTAGTAAATAGTCTTTTGGAATGAATGAATGAATCTTGTTTGTCAGCTAGTTATTTTTAGATTACATCTGTGTGTAGTGGGCCTTACCATGGTAGGAGATAGTTGCAGGAGGAAATCAGTGAATATTATGGGCATTGTATAAACCTTTAATATCACTTTATAAGAAGATTTTGGTAAGTAAGCTACAGTCAAAATTTCTGGAGAGGAAAAGATGAAAAATGACTGTATTTCAGATTCTAGGAAGGGTAGAGGGAAAGGAGCCCTCTTCATTTGGCCTTGCAGAATAAATGCTTTTGTTACTCTTTCAGAATCAGCTAGGTAGAGAAATCACGTGCCAGAAGTCTCAAGTTTCTTTGCCTGGTTCTTCCTTTCTGTGACTTCTGGTCTGAATGTCTGAAGCACAGTTGGGGAGGGCCGTGGTGGGGTTAAGGAAGTGCACTCAGGAGTACTGAGCTGAGGTTAAACTTGGTTGTTCCAGAAGTACACATTTTAGATGACCCTGCTGCTGCTACGTTTAACTGTTTACTGCTCTGACGTGTGTGTTTGCTCTGACAGTAAGAGACTGAACTATTTTAAATACTGTTGTAGTTATAGCTGTGGGTTTGATACAAAAAGTTTAATAACATGCTGACTCACATTCTTTTCCTCCACTCTTGCTTTCTTGTATGTGTGCGTTTTTTTTTTTTTAAAGCAAATGACAGATCACATTAAAGCAGTGGCAGAGCTTTAACTTTAAAAGTTCGACATGTCATTATCTGTACTTTATATTTCAGCAATCACTTGGGGAAGACACTCCAGTTGCTGATGGACAGAGTGGATGAAATGAGCCAAGATATAGTTAAATACAACACATACATGAGGAACACGAGTAAACAGCAGCAGCAGAAACATCAGGTTGGTATTTGGGAAAATTCAGCTAATATAGAATTCATTTCTAAGCGTGCTGCTTCAAGAGTCATTTTCAAAATGACCTAAATTAATAAGTCATTGACTCTTAGCTGGGAACTCTGTATCATATTTTAAAAGATTATTCTTCATATACTATGTTCCTAATAGATTATTTGCAAGTTGTACTTAAAAATACCTGTCTTGAAGAGAGCTAGTGTTTTAAGCTCAGATGGTAATGCCAAGGTTATGCAAATAAGGGCTACATTTATTGAGAAAATCAGGCAGAGAGATTTTGGAGGGTCACAGCTCATTTCTTTACTAACAGGTAGGTCTGCTAGTGGCGTATTGCAGTACAGTTAGCAATCTTCAGTTCATTTAAAAAACTGAGCAATTGTGATTAAGAGCAGGCAATTTTGATAGGAAATAATAGACCAACTGCTGTAAAATAGATAGTATAATACTGAAAAAGCCCTAGGATTACCTGGATGTTCTCATATGCACATCCATAGTGCTCTGGCCTGTCATACTTTTCTTTGTCAGTGTTGCCTGAAGGCCACATGATTGATTCTCACAGTTTGTGGAATACTGTTTTGGATTATATTGCTCCAGAATATTCTTAGCATTTGGTTCTTAGATAGTTGATTCCAGGATGTACATCCATGCGAGTGTTTGACTAGTCTGTTCATTACAATGTACTTTAGGTGTTGGTAACTATAGAATTCTAAGCACAACTAAGTGGTTCTGAGAGTATTTTATTTAAAAATTAATTTCAGTGTTCATATATTTACTGAAATTTAAAATATATTGTTTCAGCTTATATAAAATATTAAAAAGCACATATATGTCTATAAAATACCTTTTTTTTTTTTAACTGAAAAGACGGTGATGAAGAATGGTGAATGTCTCTGGGGAGAATAAAACCATTTTGCTCCTTTCTCCTACTGGCCCTTCCTATAGTTCAGGAAGATCAAGTTGTGAGAATCTGTCACCAATGAGACAGTTGATTCTGGGAACCAATTTTAAGAGAGTTTTTTTCGAATTCTTTAGATTTGTCTAACTTCTATTCTCATGCCTCGTAGTAAATAGACATCTTCTCAAGGCAAGTTACTTCCCTTCTTTAGAAATCTAAGAACTTAAAACTTTTGCTAGCCTGCCCTGGTTTGCCATTACCTGACCTTCGAGGGCTGTGCGTGGACTATTACTCCCTTTGCTGTTTTAAGCAGTTCATAGCTGTTAGCATCTTGATTGTAATTACAAATGTAAGTTTATAGTTGGTCTATATCTTTATATATACTCCCACGTTTTCTGTGTTGAATCATAGAATCCAGAGTTTGAAAGTTCTTGAAGTGTTATCTGAGTTAATATTCATTCTCAGCTGTGGTGCTAAAGCACAGATGATTATCTCTTGTTAAGAATAATAATAATATTTACTATTATAATAATAGTATGTTATTATAGTGATGTTACAATAGTAACATCATCAATATTTTTGTTCTTTTGGTCAATAGAGATAAAGTTGAAAAATTCCGCACTGTGGTATTTCATTACTTAGTTCTGTAAGTTAGGGTGAATCGTACTTGTCGCGCTGTTATTACCCTGTGGTCATAAATGGTCAGGTTCCTCCCTTTCTGCTCACTCATCTTGAGCTTCTTTGCCTTTGAAGCCCCTCACATAACCAGTTTTGCTTTTCCCAATCATTACTTAGATTAGACTCTTAGAACTCAGAATGACACTGGAGTTTATAACGCAGTTTTCTTTGACCATCGCAACCGTCGCCATATTTAGCCTCTTAGAGGCAAGGGTTAGGAAGCTCTGGGTTTATAAAACCAAGATGGAATTCAAAGCAGTGGGATTTTTGCTGATCGCATAAGTGAGGGAGGTGTTCTTTTTCTCCTCTGGTAGAGAATAGTAACCCAGCCGTCCCCCGTCTGAATTTTAGTATCAGCAGCGTCGCCAGCAGGAGAACATGCAGCGGCAGAGCCGAGGAGAACCCCCGCTCCCCGAGGAGGATCTGTCCAAACTCTTCAAACCGCACCAGCCCCCTGCCAGGATGGATTCTCTGCTCATTGCAGGTACTGCTGGCCCGTGCAGAGCATGGCTGGTTTTCTTTATTCTTTAGGAAGCAGAAGACGGTGGGAGGTTCAGTAACAGTAAGATAGTGTGTTTCAAATGGTGGAATGATGAGCTTGAATCTGGCACCTGTAATTTCTGAAATTTAAGAATCTGTCAATCTTTGTTATTTCTAAGGTCCTTTCAGTGCTCCACTGGGTGAGATGGGATTATATAAACTTTCTAAAATGAGAAAGTATTTTTTGTGGATCATCTAACATAGAAACCAAGAAAAAGTGTTTATCATCCCATAATGGATAGATCACTTAGCTGGAGCCCCTTTCTTTTGGTGCTCTAGCCTGACTGAGCCTGGCCTGAGTGTGGGTATCTGAAATGAATCGTAGTTTTTGACTCGAAGAAGCGTATCCCTTATTTTGACTCATCTTGTAACAACATGAGTGTAACTCTGGCTGGAGTTTCTCGGGGGATACCCAACATTTAACACTGCCTTAAGGTAGTGGAGGCCTTGTGTCTGTGCTAGGACCTGATGTTGAATGTATAACATTCATGTTCTTACTTAGCTGTAATAACTTATTTCTGTGTAAATGTGGTTTTGAATACTGTTTGTTTCAGTCAGCCAGTTGTCCAAGAGATTTGTTAGTGTGAAAATCCAACTCACAGAAAAGCTGATCCTCTACAGTTTCTCATTTCTGTTGACATATTTTAGAGCAGGAGAAAATTCCAAATTCCTTAAAGCTTTCTGGTACACGTATAAATTAAATTTGGAAAACTGAGACACATTTCTTACCTAAGGTCCAGTTTAAGCAAAATTGTATTTCTTACACTTTTAAGGAATGTGTAACTGTCGCATCAGATCAGATCACTCATTTGAGGACTCAGGCAGTAATGGAGCCCTCCCCTCACATGGACTCCCCACTCGGGCTCTGTCTTGGCTCTGGGGGTGCAGCAGGAGGCTGTTAATATTTCCAGAGCATGAACTGAAAACTCCTGTAGTTGTTAACATCTGGGGCAGGGGGGTCTGGTTAGTTTACCGTTCTTTGATTGGTGTCTCCTTTCTGCCTGATTGAGAAGAGCTAGTGCTGTCTTCTCACTTCTCTTAGTTACAGTGTTGGTCTGATCTGCATGGTCAGTACATTTTGATTGGCAACTAACGTATGCTAGTAACTGCTGATTATCTTTTAAAAGGTGTCATTTTTCTTCATTCTCCATGTAACCAAGAATGGAAGATAGCTTATCTTCAAAACAACTGACATTGTTTATCATCCGTTATGAGTAAATAGAATTCTTAACTCTTTTAAAACAATTTTTATTGATGTATAGTTGCTGTAGAATATTATGTAAGTAACAGGTGTGCAATCTAGTGATTCAATTTTTTTTTTAGTTTATACTCCCTTTGTGGTTATTATAAAATATTGGCTATATCCCTGTGTTCTATAGCCTTGTAGCTTATTTTGTACCTAATAGTTTGTACCTCTTATTCCCCTACCTCTGTATTACCCCTCCCTTCTTCCCTCTCTCCACTGGCAACCCCTAGCGTGTTCTCTATATCTTTGAGTCTGCTTTTTTGTTATTGATTCAAAACATAATAAAATTCGGATGATTCTGTATTATGCTGAGTTTATCATGTGACTAGTATTCTAGGTCATTTTGCAGTTTGTGGAACATTATGACTCTTTCTCCCTTTCCTGAATGCACAGGCCAGATTAACACTTACTGCCAGAACATCAAGGAGTTCACTGCCCAGAACTTAGGCAAGCTCTTCATGGCCCAGGCTCTTCAAGAATACAACAACTAAGAAGAGGAAGTTTCCAGAAAAAGAAGTTAACATAGACTCTTGAGATCATACTGGGGCAACTCCTAGAAGAAGCACATTTGAATATCAGAAAGTCTTTCTAGCAATTAATAAAATAAAAATAAACCAATCTTGACTGCTTGCTCATTTGGTTTTAGACAATATGTGTGTATGTATATATATATATATATATTAGCTTCTTATTTTTGTTTTGCTCACACCTGTGTATTTCCGAAGGTAAAGCAGGCCTGACCAGAAGTTTCGCCAGTTTGCACCAACAGGCTTCATGACATTTGTTACCTTTTCGGTGCCACATTTCAACCACCCAGTCCAGTGCTGCTTGTCCCGACGCCTGTCCTGGAAGCCCTGGCACCTACTGTGAAGTCTCAGACTTCTTTCCTCGCCAGTGAGCGCACCTGGAGCCCAGGCTTCCTGCTCCTGCCCTGGCACCCCTTGTTCTCAGGACTGGGATTGCTTGGTGTACTCCCAATGGCTGGCTTTTCATTTCTTTAGGTGATGGTTGGCCAGTCCCCATGCTTATAGGCCATTCACTGGGCACAAGAATTAAAAAAAAAAAAAATCATTTTGCTAAAGGACCATGTTTTGCATGAAAATGAAATTCATTCTGTGTATGTGTGTTTGAATTGAGGACATCATGTTTATTTTTTTATACCATGAAATTTTTAATAATTCTGCTAATAGCAAGTTTTGTGAGTGAAGAAAGAGGAATCGAGAAATAAGCACTACATT
Source organism: Neotragus moschatus (assembly GCA_006410615.1). Lineage (NCBI taxonomy): Eukaryota > Metazoa > Chordata > Mammalia > Artiodactyla > Bovidae > Neotragus > Neotragus moschatus. The sequence continues at coordinate 1,000,546 of SJYA01001943.1, read as the reverse complement.
AGGAGGGAAAGGACTGTTGTAATAGTTTTTCATTTGAAAAAAAAATTTTTTTAAATCCTGCAATTTGTATAACACCACTATCATTGAGTCACCAAGATGGTGGACGTATGCCTGTGAGACTCCTGCTGTGATTTTCCCTTTTGAAGACATGGCCCCTAGAAAGATAGTCAAAAGAAATGGGTAACAGATAAGAAGAGAAATTTTTTTTTTTTTTTTGCAACACTCTTTTGGAGGCAGCACTGGGACCCTGGGATCGATCAGCTGGGTTCCACCCTGGCTCTTTTCCCGTTAGTGTGCCCTTAGGCAGATTGGCCTCTTGATACGAAGAGCTGACTCATTGGAAAAGGCCCTGTTGCTGGGAAAGACTGAAGGCAAAAGGAGAAGACGGTGGCAGAGGATGAGATGGTTGGATGGCGTCACCCACTGAATGAACATGAGTTGAACAAACTCCGGGAGGTGTGAAGGATGGGAAAGCTTGCAGTCCATGGGGTTGCAAAGAGTTGGATACTGCCTAGTGACTGAACAACAACACAGGTTGTGCCTGACTCTGCTTGTCCAGAGGAGATGAGAGGAGGAGGCAAGTGTATTACTTGTAGAGCGGTGTGAGCGCCAGCGCATTTGTGGGGAGCCATGGTAGGTGTGGAGCAGCCTCAATGGGAGCTGTGCTCCGTGGCTCTCCATTGAGGATATTGGGTTTTTGCTCACGTGTAATTTGTTTTCCTAGGATAAATTCCTAGAAGCAGACTTACTGGTCAAAGCGTATATACAATTCTGAGGCTTTTTATTGCCATGTTACCTTCAGGAACATTATACTGCTTTTCAGTCCCTCCATGGTGATTCCTTATTTGAGTGAGCATGTGTTTGAGTTTGACTGTTAGGCAGAGGGGATTATTGATAGAGCCAGTCCCTGCCTTTGTGGGTGGTAGACTGTTGGTTCATTTCCCAAATTCTTGTTGCCTAGATTTAGAATTTCCTTGTGAATAAAAACAAAGCGGCCTTGAAGTATCAGAGAGCAAACTAAAAAGAAGGAAAGTTGGTTCAAACATAGTCTTATGTAATGTTTCCCTCATGGCATATGGTTAACAGATTCATTCATTCAATATTGTATTTTTTAAAGATGGGAATCTTTCTGAAATTCTCTATGACTATTTAGGTGCCCATAACTCAGTAATATGTGAGCATATACTTAACAGAAGATTTCAGTAGTTTTTGAGTTAGGAATTACTGTAGTGGGAAAAACTGTTTAGGAAAACATGTCAATGGAAATTAAATCTCCACAGTATGTAGTGTTAGGGAATAGCTTCTGTTCGGCATTTGATTTGAGTGCTATATTCTGACATTTTTCAGGAACAAATACATGTGGTTCATCTTCTATAAATATTTGCAGTTTCTTCAAGTTGAAATGAGAAAAGCTCATAAACTGAGTACCAGGTCTAATAAATCATTCACTTACCCAAGAACAAAAAAGAACAGAAAAAGCCAGCATGATAGTCAATGGAAAATTAAATGTTATAAGCCAAGAGAAACAAAAGCTGTTTGATATTAACCCCATAATCATAGATAATGTTTTATAAGGCTCTAGAAAAAGTAGCGTTTTTCTTAAAAAATGCCCAAGAGAATGAATCTTTTAGCCTGCCCAAAATACCTTGTCCTTTTAAAATGGGGGTAAAACTAAAAGAACTTTCGTCTTCATATTTTGAAGCTTGGAAATGGAGATGTGGTTATCTAATGTTAACCTCATTAATGGAGCTCATGTACAGTAATCTCTCATGTATAACATCTAAATATTTAAATTTTAGTGTCTTCTAAAATGTTACTACACTGTTCACAGTATGTTTTTATAACATTCTTTGGAAAACCTATGTCAACTTTACTTTCAGACCATGCTGGCATTAAACTCGGGTGTGGATATGAGAATGTCATGAAAGAATTTTTTACTTAAGCTGTAAATTCCATCTTACAGTAAACATTTCTCATTCAAATCAAATATGAATATACCATTCATCAATTTTCTCATTAGGCATCTTTTTCTACCACCATAATTCTATCAGAGATGGGGCCGATAATACTCAAATTGGGTCAAGATGAGGCTTCCCTGGTGGCTCAGCTGGTAAAGAATCCACCTGCAATGTGGGAGACCTGGGTTTGATCCCTGAGTTTGGACGATCCCCTGGAGAAGAGAACGGCTACCCACTCCTGTATTCTGGCCTGGAGAATTCCATGGACTACATTCCATGGGGTTACAGAGTCGGACATGGACTGTGTGACTTTTAGCTTTTCAAATGCTTGCTATGGCTTATTTTAGTAAATAACTTAGGTGTCCATCTATAGAGGGCATGACAGTCATATTTGCCAGCAGAGGATTTCGTTATTTGGCATGTATGGAAGGGGTGGTTAATAGGTACACAATGAAGGGGAGGCTGAAGATCTGAGTCTGTCAGTATTAATAAAGACAGGAAAAGCAATGAATGGTTTCTGCTTCCTGTAGCCTGAGAATGTGCTGTGGAGTTGAACCTGCTTATCTGGCAGTGACTCCCAGACGAGTGTGAGCCTCTTCGGACCAATTGGGACAAGGATTGATGTGACTCATTGAGGTAGAAAAGGAGGCCTGGGGAGCCAGAGCTGTTGGGAAATTGCTGATTGTGGAAGCAAACAGGTGTGGCCTAATAGCCGTTGCCTGGAGCTTTCTTACTACGTAGATGCATACTCCCTATGTGGGTGTATGCTAAGTCACTTCAGTCGTGTCTGACTCTTTGTGACCATATGGACTGCTTCCCGCCAGGCTCCTCTGTCCATGGGATTCTCCAGGCAGGAATACAGGAGTGGATTGCCATGCCCTGCTTGAGGGGATCTTCCCGAGCCAGGATCAAACCCATGCCCCTTAAGTCTCCTGCATTAGTAAGCGGGTTCTTTACCACTAGTGCCATCTGGGAAGTCCCCAGACGCATCTTAAGCCTGCTTCGCTCTGCAGTGTAACCCACAATGGCTATACTGAAATCTCAGTCATGATTTTAGGAATACAGTCCCTGTATGTGGAATGGTTTCAAAGAGCCTCCACCCCCAACTTGCAGAGTTTGGGCCTTTCTATGGGGATTTGGTCTGTCCCAGATAATTCTTTAAATACCTCCATCCTCCTTGTTCTCAGAGGCTGTTAGGCTGTCACATGAACTCATGTGATCAGTTTGATAGAATCGCCGTTTGATTTGATGTGCTTGATTTTGAAGTCAATTGCTTTTTTTTTTTTTTACAACTAAGGTAGGCAGCCCATTTTCAATTTTCCCATTACATCAATGGCCAGCAGACTGCCAAAGACTGGGTGCAGCCTCAGAACCTCACTAAAGCATTGCAAGGAACCTTTGTGAGTTGAGGGGATGGCAGTGGGATGCTGAATCCGTGCTTACTGTAGGCCTTGTACTCAGTCAGTTCAGTCGCTCAGTCGTGTCTAGCTCTTTGTGAACCCATGGACTTGTTGAGCCAGATGCAGCCTATGAACAGGTACAGTTTCTTTCCATGTGCCTTCTCCCCTACCAACCCCTCTAATTCCCCTGTATAAAGAAATTGTAATACACGGATGCTGTACTGTGAAGAAAGGTAAAAATGATTTTTCTCCTGTTTTAATCCAAAAATGGCGGTTTTTACATTTGGACAAAAGTAAAGGACCACTTCATCAGACCCTTAACAATGCAGGGTGTCCGATTTCCAAGAGGCCTTCTTTACAGTTGATTGCAGTAGGAAAATATTCTTATTGCTTCTAGCATTTGTGTCAACCTCAAGACATAAACCCAGATGTCACTTTTATTTCCTTCAGTAATATTTTTTTTCATTGACCCTTTTCCAGGGCACCGCCAATTCTGGCATCTTCCATCTTCCTTTGTAGACCTGAAGGCAAAGGATTTGTTTAACTTTCAGCAGTGTTTACTGCTCCTGACGGTAAATGGTCCTTGCCTTTTCTTCTTGGGCCGGAGTCGTCTTCTTGCCAACGTTTTACTTTGTATGTATTGGAAACTGTTCTTATTTTGTCAGATCCCCTGGGTAATCTTTCCCCACCTTTGTTTATCTTGTCATTTGGCTTTCACTTTCTTAACCCATTCCTAGACTCAATCTGCTTGTGATTCTTTTTTGATTTTTGCCCTTCTCTGTTTTGAGGCTTTTAAAATTGCACTTCATTCTTAAAGATTTTAATTTTTTTTTTTTTCCCTTGATGAAATCATGCATCTCTCTGAATGTCATAATTCTCCAGGCAGGCAAGTGTCCCAGTAACCTCAGCTCCTGGATCAAAATGGTGAGAGTCTCTTTTTCTCGATGATTCGTGCAGCTTCCATTACTGCTAATGAAAGGTCGTCTTGTGCATTAAGGGGAAACTAGGCCTCTAATGAGATACAGAGAGGAATTGCAGCTGATGATTCCCACTTCTTGCCCACTGTACTATAACACAGATGCACTCTCAGGAGGCAGTGGGCTTAAGAAATACGAAAATGCGTGTGCTACTACACAAGATACCTAGTCTGGTCTTAATTGTTGGGTGGTGGTGGTTTGGCTTCCAGTCCCTCTGATATTCTGTGCCTGCCTGTCTGGAGGCGAAAGCTCCAGACACATGGCAAAGAAAGTGAAAAGACTAATGACATTGCATTTGAAACAGCTTTTAAAACAATTTATTACATTAATAAATTGTTTTACAGTTTGCAAAGTACTTGTTCGTGTGTTTTCTCGTTTGGGATAGGAAAGATGTACAAATGTGTTACAAAGCCAGTGTATCTGGTACTTGGTAGTTTTTGCTCAGGGATGATGAAATCAAGCTTGAAAAAGATGTGATTAGTTAAAGCTCACATACTCATAGGTGGCAGGACCAGGACTGGAGCTCAGGTCTTAAGTTCTCTTGGCACAACCTCTTTGCTCAACACTAGGAAAATCGTTCTCAACTCACCCAGCTTCCTGCTTGTATGATATCTTCACTTCTGCTGTGGTAAGCCATTCTCTCCCCTTCTTCCACCAATTTTGGGGAACTGTTTTCCCCCTAATTTAGCCCACCCCCTAAATTCGTAGGATCCCACTGGTGAACCCCCAACATCCTATAATTAGACCAAGGTGGACACCTCACCCAATTAGTGATCCTTTTCTGGTACATAGTAATTGAGATGAAAGGATTCTAATGTCCATTTGGGCTCATTTCTTCACAAGACTATCTAACCTCTTGTTAAACATTTTGTAGTATAGGTTACAAAATGGTGAGTAGCAGAGAGGAGCTTAAGGGGAAGAAGCAGAAAGGTACAAAGGTGGGAAAGAGCTTCCAAGTTCCTAACACTTGGATTTTCTATTTCCAGTCCTTTTCTGAAGCCCGTTTGTATTCCTGCCCTTGGGTCTTAGAAAAACACTTTTGAATCTTCTTAATAACACTGCCTTTTTTCCCCCTTCAAATTTGAGTTGGTTTCTGTTGCTTTTAACCTCAAAATCCCTAATCCAACTCGTGTATATACCAAGGCTTATTCACTATGAGGTCTTAGTGGGTTTGAGAATGCCTTGCAAAGTAATAGAGGAATCAAAGTTCCTTTGCAGATACATTAATAATATTCTAGAACAGGAGGGAACCCAGCCTGAGCTGTTGGCCACCTCACACACTCTGATTTACTGATGAGGAAACAGGCTCCAAAAGCTTTAAATATTGTTTCCAAAATAGCCTAGATCATTCATTCTTCTCTTGTAGTATTCTGTGTCTCGACATTTTTAAAAGAGCTTAAGTGTTAAGTGTTGTCCCTTCATGTTCCCACCTTTCTGTTTGTGAGATGCTCTCTGATGCCCCGTCGAGTTGAGATATGTCCTCTGAAGCATTTGGAGCACTATGGTCACACATTCTCAAGAAAGAGCAAGATGTTAGGGGCTAATTCAAAACCTTTGATAATTGTCTCTCCGTCAACCTGACTGTTCCAGCTCGGAAGAGGATGGCAGAGGTGAGCTTTTGCTGCTTTGCTGGAGATGAGCGGTGTAAACAGGTGGTTAGGGATTCTAAATTTGGTCTGAAATGAAAATACTTCAAGCAAACAAAATTAAGTTAGATTCTTTTGACAGTGAAATATTTCTTTAGAGATGCAGATGTCAGTCTTATTAAAAGTACAAATCAACAATAGAAAAGGATACTTGACAGGGCGTGTGTGTGTGTCTGTGTGTGTGTGTGTCTGTGTTTTAAACACACAGACATGTTGGAACGCCACAACTTAACCTTTGCTTTTGCCTTCAGATCTTAGGGTGAAATGGCCTGTGGAGATCACTCCCTCTTCCTCCTATACTCAGGGGAGAGCAGTGAACTGGAGCAATTTGTTAGAAACAAAGACATTTGCATTTGTGATGTTCGTGTCATGCTGCTGCTGCTTCTGTGAATTCACAAATGTGCAGAAACTCAGAAATCATCTGCGGTAAGGGAAGGAGAAAGGGAAGGTGTTGATCTTGCATTTTGATGAAGCCCTGATGTGACACGTCTCAGATGACAGTCTCCCGTCTTGTGTGCACTGACTGCGGCACCTGTGGGCTGCTCTGCTCAAGGGGATCAGAGGCTGGCCATGCAGATCCTCCATAGCTTCCAAACATGTTTAGCGTGAGCAGTAAATTACTGCTCCCAATTTAAACACGCTCGGACAAAATGATTTTTTTCTCCTGATGCTCTTATGTCCTGGATGCCTGCTTCATTACCCTTTGGAAGTAAAGTCAACCAGCCAACCAATTAAGAATGGCATTTCCCTTTAAAAGAATTGAGTGCTGCTTACTCCATCAGTTCAGCTCTTCTGCATCCCTCTTTGTGTCTAACTTTGTTGTTGTTCAGTTGCTCAGTCATGTCTGCAAAATGCCAGGCTTCCCTGTCCTTACCTGTCTCTTGGAGCTTGCTCAAACTCATGTCCATTGAGTCGGTGATGCCACCCAACCATCTCATCATCTGTCATCCCCTTCTCCTGCCTTCAATCTTTCCCAGCATCAGGGTCTTTTCCAATGAGTTGGCTCTTCACATCAGTTGGCCAAAGTATTGGAGCTTTAGCTTCAACGTCAGTCCTTTCAATAAACATTCAGTGTTGATTTCCTTTAAGATGACTGGTTTGACCCCCTTGCAGTCCAAGGGACTCTCAAGAGTCTTTTCCAGCACCACAGGCAAGTAGGTTTTAGTGTTATCAATGAAGCATCACTGTGGGATGAAAGTAGAATCACAAACTTACACTTTCCACATGGTGGCTGTTTGCGTGTTTTCCTCCTTTCTGTACATATGAACGTTGGAGCACTTTCTGGTGGTCATTCAGCAGACAAAGGTGTAGCACTTGGTGTTCGACCCTGGGGCTGGAATTACAGGCAGTCCTGACCCTAAGGGACTTAGCCACGGGCAGTATTTCTCTAAAGTGTAGTCCCTGGAGGAGCATCACCTGTGAGGTTGTCAGAAATGCAAATTTGCAGGCCTCCTGCCAGATTTAGGAATCGGGAGTTCTGAGGGTGGAGCTGAACTGGTGTTTTAACAAGCATCCAGGGGCTTCAGAGCCTTGTGAAAGATTCCTCTGGAACAGTGGCGGCTGAATCTGGCTGTGTATCATCATCGCCTGGGGAGTTTAAATTCAGGTCTGAAATAGGCCTGGGGAACTTTTTTAAAGACGATTTTGGGAAGAAATAATGTAATAAATTTAGAGTAGCCACCTTTTTCAGAGGTTAAGAGTAATAGTCGTGTCAGGTCCTGGAGAAGGATTCTGAACAGAGCAGAGAGAAGCCAAGCCTGCAGGCATGCTTGGCCAGAACCAGCAGAGGAGAAGGCGGGAGAGAAGGGGAAGGAGGTGGTGGGGGAAAAGGAGGAAGAGGGATGGAAGACAAAGGCAGGTGAGCTGCACAGGGAGCTCAGAGGGTAGCAATAGCAGGGCTTGTTTACCTGACTCCCGATGGCAGCGGCCACCTAGAGGCAGTGGTATTCACACTTCAGAGAAACGAAACAAGCCTGTGCCTCCTAACATCCTGAACTGAGTGAAGGCTGGGTGGCTGAATTCTGTTTTTAATCCCAGCAGCAGGAAGGAAAAGAATCGTGATAATCTGTTTTCTACCTTCATCCCCAACTCCCCCTAATTAGGGTCAAGGAGTCAGATTTTTTTTTTTTTAATGTGATTCAAATATATTTTTCTAGCAAAAATATAATTGCTGAACAGTGGCCCCATAGTTGATGTTGAAAAGCATATTGATGTTGGGGAAAAAAATAACCATCTTGTATATTCTCTCCATGGTCAATTGAAATCACGCACAATTCTGTTTGAGCTAATAGCTCCGAAATATGACCCATTATATTTTTTGAGAGTTGATGATATAATGGGTCATATTTAAGTATTACACCAGAGTATGAGAAAGATTCAGTGTTTGGTGATGGGATTTCTTCTTCAGCACCTTTATAAAGTTAGCCAGCAGAATGCATTTTTAGCAACTGCAAATTGTAGGATGCAAAGAATCTTTTCTGGATGGAGACTGCATGGCCAGCATGGGGAAGGCGTATCTACATGCCTTGGGGCCATCGAAGCAACTCATTGGAGACTTTGAAAGTAGATTTCTCATCTTGCTTGCTGCCAATATCCCTTTCTTCCTTTCTACTTCAACTTTATTTTGTGTGCAGTGTTTTCTGAAATTGTTGTTGTTGTTTTTTTTTTT
>SJYA01001943.1:905354-991879 GCA_006410615.1 Neotragus moschatus | reverse complement strand
TTCTCCTGCCTTCAATCTTTCCCAGCATCAGGGTCTTTTCCAATGAGTTGGCTCTTCACATCAGTTGGCCAAAGTATTGGAGCTTTAGCTTCAACGTCAGTCCTTTCAATAAACATTCAGTGTTGATTTCCTTTAAGATGACTGGTTTGACCCCCTTGCAGTCCAAGGGACTCTCAAGAGTCTTTTCCAGCACCACAGGCAAGTAGGTTTTAGTGTTATCAATGAAGCATCACTGTGGGATGAAAGTAGAATCACAAACTTACACTTTCCACATGGTGGCTGTTTGCGTGTTTTCCTCCTTTCTGTACATATGAACGTTGGAGCACTTTCTGGTGGTCATTCAGCAGACAAAGGTGTAGCACTTGGTGTTCGACCCTGGGGCTGGAATTACAGGCAGTCCTGACCCTAAGGGACTTAGCCACGGGCAGTATTTCTCTAAAGTGTAGTCCCTGGAGGAGCATCACCTGTGAGGTTGTCAGAAATGCAAATTTGCAGGCCTCCTGCCAGATTTAGGAATCGGGAGTTCTGAGGGTGGAGCTGAACTGGTGTTTTAACAAGCATCCAGGGGCTTCAGAGCCTTGTGAAAGATTCCTCTGGAACAGTGGCGGCTGAATCTGGCTGTGTATCATCATCGCCTGGGGAGTTTAAATTCAGGTCTGAAATAGGCCTGGGGAACTTTTTTAAAGACGATTTTGGGAAGAAATAATGTAATAAATTTAGAGTAGCCACCTTTTTCAGAGGTTAAGAGTAATAGTCGTGTCAGGTCCTGGAGAAGGATTCTGAACAGAGCAGAGAGAAGCCAAGCCTGCAGGCATGCTTGGCCAGAACCAGCAGAGGAGAAGGCGGGAGAGAAGGGGAAGGAGGTGGTGGGGGAAAAGGAGGAAGAGGGATGGAAGACAAAGGCAGGTGAGCTGCACAGGGAGCTCAGAGGGTAGCAATAGCAGGGCTTGTTTACCTGACTCCCGATGGCAGCGGCCACCTAGAGGCAGTGGTATTCACACTTCAGAGAAACGAAACAAGCCTGTGCCTCCTAACATCCTGAACTGAGTGAAGGCTGGGTGGCTGAATTCTGTTTTTAATCCCAGCAGCAGGAAGGAAAAGAATCGTGATAATCTGTTTTCTACCTTCATCCCCAACTCCCCCTAATTAGGGTCAAGGAGTCAGATTTTTTTTTTTTTAATGTGATTCAAATATATTTTTCTAGCAAAAATATAATTGCTGAACAGTGGCCCCATAGTTGATGTTGAAAAGCATATTGATGTTGGGGAAAAAAATAACCATCTTGTATATTCTCTCCATGGTCAATTGAAATCACGCACAATTCTGTTTGAGCTAATAGCTCCGAAATATGACCCATTATATTTTTTGAGAGTTGATGATATAATGGGTCATATTTAAGTATTACACCAGAGTATGAGAAAGATTCAGTGTTTGGTGATGGGATTTCTTCTTCAGCACCTTTATAAAGTTAGCCAGCAGAATGCATTTTTAGCAACTGCAAATTGTAGGATGCAAAGAATCTTTTCTGGATGGAGACTGCATGGCCAGCATGGGGAAGGCGTATCTACATGCCTTGGGGCCATCGAAGCAACTCATTGGAGACTTTGAAAGTAGATTTCTCATCTTGCTTGCTGCCAATATCCCTTTCTTCCTTTCTACTTCAACTTTATTTTGTGTGCAGTGTTTTCTGAAATTGTTGTTGTTGTTTTTTTTTTTAGAAAAGCATATAGAAATTTAATTTGTCACAGCTTGCATTTAAAACTCTGGAAAAATGAGAAGTAACTGGAAGAGAACAGTAGCATCTGCCTAACCAGTTGTTTCAAAATATGGCAATAAAATATTATACTCGAGCCTTGCTATTTTTGTGCCCTGATGCCTGTCATTGGTTATGATAGGTTTCTAACCTCCTCATCAAATTAATATTTTAAGAGGGGGCAGGGGAGGAATGCATGTCGTAATTGTGGACTTATATTATTCCTGAAGAAAATTGGTAATAAATGAGGCCCTGACTGTAAACTTTATACTATCCATTATTTTCTTTTAAAAAGCAGAAGGAAAAACTCCACTGAGCATATATACAATACCACATTGTTTGGTTGACCTGGACTAAAAGGCAGTCTCAGATTTTGGATTCTGCCTTTGGAAAAAAGCCTGCAACTGATTCGGCACATAAATCCTATAAAGAATTTGGATTTAGAGGGAGAGCAAGCAGTTTTAATGGAAGATGCAGTTTATTTGCATTACAAATAGGAGGTATGGGATGATGAAAGTGTATTAAATGAACATCCAAAGTCACCCAAGGATGGAGCTTCACTGTTCCTGCAAATGGAATTAGCAGGAAAGAACTATTCCTGCAACAGCAAGAACTGTTCAGATTATTTTAGTGAAAATGAAGTTCCATTTGCCTGTGGAGCAAGGTACAGCATGTCTTAAATTGGGCATGCCCAGAGCAGTTGTGTGGGCATTCTGGAGAGGCAGGAGGTAGCTACTGCCAGAAGACTGGGGAGGGCAATGCCTGTGAGGTGTTGCGGGCTCTTGATAAGGATGGAGGGAGTGGAGGTGTTTCCTAAAATGTGTTTTGCCAATAAAGACTAGTTTTGTGGGATGTTTATAGGTGATACTTGGTGGCAGGGGGAAAGGGGTAAGATCCCAGAGCTTTTCTAGTCAAATAAATCTGAAAAAGCTTTACTTAAATAGCCTTAGACTAATTCTTTACTTCAGTATTAGCACAACCTTTGGTACACAAAGTGTAGTTTTAAGAAGAAGCAGTATAGCCAATGGCTGCCCTAGCCAAAGAGCCGGTTAGTATCTGAACACTTATCTGAGTGCCAACGGGCCAGCTGCGCCTGTGTTCTCATTTTTAAAATGGAGAGTATTGACTTAATTGACCTACATGAAATTGCCAACATCTGACCTACAAAAAACTAGCAGTTTCATTTTGCTCAGTCCAGTGGTATTAGCATCATATGTCTTTATATAACTATGCATATGGCGCCAGTGGTAAAGAACCCGCCTGCCAGTGCAGGAGACAGAAGAGACACAAGTTCAATCCCAGGGCTGGGAGACCCCCTGGAAGAGGTCCTGGCAACCCACCCCAGTATTCTTGCCTGGAGAATCCCGTGAACAGAGGAGCCTGGTGGGCTACATACAGTCCAAGGGTCACACAGAGTTGACTGAAGTGACTTAGCATGCACGCATGCATACCTCATAGCAGTTGGGAGAATTAAATAAGATAATGTGTAAAAATAAATAAATAGAACCCTCAATTAGAGTCAGGAGGTCAGAAGAGGGACTGTCACCTCTTAGGATCTTGGTCAAGCCTTCTCATAGAGCAACAGGAAGAAGAGGGACTTCTTCTTCTTGCCTGGCAAGAGTTCGGCCAATAAGACTATCAAAACTCAGCCAGTGAAAAGCCACTATACTTTGAACTTTAACTTGCTCCAGTAGCTCTGTTCACTACAGCCGTTCCAACTTCCTTTCCCCCTCTGTAAAAGAGTTTTCTCCTTGCTCTGTGGAGACTTGTGTACAGCTTTCTTTGGTTGCAGAATTGCAATTCTTTGTTGATCCCAAATAAACCTATTTTTGCTGGACAAATAACTGGTCGTCTGTTTGTTTTAAATCAACGTGGGTAAAGCTTCTTGCACTCCCAGGAGCAAGCATTCCTGAAGGGTGGATTGACTGTGTGGCCGTGTGACGAATCAGGTGACCCCAGAGGCCTTGTCTCTACCGGTAACTCCGTGTTGATCAGCTGCTCAGCTGTGTCCAGCTCTTTGCGACCCCATGGACTGCAGCACGACAGGCTTCCCTGTTCTTCACTATCTCCTGGAGTTTGCTCAAACTCATGTCTATTGAACTGGTGATGCCATCCAACCATCTCATCCTCTGTTGCCCTCTTCTTCTGCCTTCAATTTTTCTCAGCATCAGGGTCTTTTCCAATGAGTCAGTTCTTTGCATCAGGTGATCAAATTATTGGAACTTCAGCTTCAGCATCAGTCCTTCCACTGAATATTCAGGGTTGATTTCCTTCAGGATTGGCTGGTTTGATCTCCTTGCTGTCCAAGGGGTTCTCAAGAATCTTCTCCAGCACCACAGTTAAAAAGCATCAATTCTTTGGCACTCAGCCTTCTTTATAGTCCAACTCTCTCACGCATACATGACTACTGGGACTCTCCAGATTTTGTTGGCAAAGCGATGTCTCTGCTTTTTAATATGCTGTCTAGCAGCAGCTGTCTACCAGCACCTTGAGGACTGATGGAATTCCAGGCAAAGGTCATTAGAGAGCTGAGGTCAGCAAGTTTTTGTCTGTAAAGGGCTAGATAGAAGATATTTTAGGCTTTGTGGGCCATGTGGTCTCTGTAGTGGGAAAACAGCCTTAGACCATATGTAAAGGAATGGGTGTGGCTGTGCCCCAATAAAACTTTATTTACCAAAAAATCAGGCAATGGCCTGGATTTGGCTCCAGGGCTATCGTTTTTTGATCATTACTTTAGACAAAGGAAAGCAATGAGTTGTAAAGGCAAGAAGACTGAATTGGGTATTTGGAGACCTGATCTGCTGCTGGCTGTGTCTAGTAGATTCTGTTGAGCCTTCAGTGGTTTATCAATATTTTCTGCCCTAACAAGTCATAAACAAGACAGCATAGAAGGAGATGCCATGAAAGTGAGAATGTTAGCCGCTCAGTCTTGTTCAGCTCTTTGTGACCCCATGGAGTGTGGCCCATCAGGTTCTTCTGTCCATGGGATTCTTCAGGCCAGAATACTGGAGTGGCTCGCCATTTCTTTTTCCAGGGGATCTTCTCAACACAGGAATGGAACCCGTGTCTCTTATGTCTCCTGCATTGTCAGGCGAGTTCTTTACCACTAGCACCACCTGGGAAGCCCAGTCTAATTCCTGTGCAAGCATATATAGTATTCGTTTTCTAGGGCTATTATCTATGCATGTATTTGTTCAAATAGTCCTTTTTTGTATCCTCTATGAATCAATACTCTGCAGATTTCATGGTGAATAAGACAGATATTGTCCGTGTCCTTGGAACACACATTCTCCTGGGAATATTTATTTCTGGAGTATCATTATATGACGTTATATGATTTAAATGGGTAGTGGTGCAGTAAGTATGACTGGTTCCGCTATTTTTTACAGAAAACCCTTTGTCCTGAGTCTGAGAGACTGAGCTAAATGAGAAGGTGAGTTCTTCAAATATAACCTAGTCCAGAGGAGAAGAGATTGACTTTTCCCAAGAGGCTCACTAAATAGGACTAAGGATGAAGTCAGGCTTAGTTGGTATTTGAGCTTTAGCTCCAGTCTGTGTATAAGAATACTATATTCTGTTTATACAGCAGACTCCGCTTTCAGCCACAGATGTTTCCGGCACCTGGTTAATTTATCCAGGAAGGGCCAATGCTCATTAAGACTCCCAAGTCCCAGAGCTACATTTTATGAGCGGGGAAACTGAGGTACTGAAACTGGTTATGGGATTGGCTCACCTCACTGGTCATAGGATCCTGGCCAACACAACTGGCGAATCCTAGGAATGGGACCAAGGTCTCCCTCCCTGGGACTACCTGACTCTCCACCGCGGCTGAGACGTCTCAGACCCCCGACTCCAATTAGGCTTAAGAAGCATTAGAAGGACCTGAGACCCTGCTGGGAGAGAAACCGGTTCTGATAAAGGAGAGACTTGAATCAGGAAACCAGATGTGGCTTCAGGGCGAAAGAAGTCTGGCAGCCTCAGAGCTCTGAGTTGGAAGGCTGCAGTCTGTCAAAGACCAGCGGGACAATGTGGGAACAGGGTCTCTTTTCTTTCTTTCGTGAGCTGGATTCTTCCATCTCTTGAGTGGCTTGTATTAAGGTGGTCTCACAGGGGCAAAATAAGCCTGGAACTAAATGGATTCCCTCTAGTGCGTGTAGGTGCTAAGTTGTTTCAGTCGTGTCCAGCTCTTTGTACACCCATGGACTGTAGCCCGCCAGGCTCCTCCATCCATGGGATTTTCCAGGCAAGAAGACTGGAGTAGGTTGCCATTTCCTGCTCCAGGGGATCTTCCCGACCCAGGGATGGAAACTGCATCTCTTGTCTCCTGCACTGGCAGGCAGGTTCTTTACCACTAATGGCACCTGGGAATTCCCATCTGGAGGGCTGTGATATCACTGGTCACTGGCAGTTTTACTAAGGAATGGGAACCAACTGGGTGGGCACAGCGGGATTTCCAGAAGTATCCACAGTGGGGTTTGAGAAGTGGGAGTGTTAGATTTTGTTTGAATACACTTTTTAATATGGTTTAGTTTTGTATTGGGGGAAATTAAATAAAAGGGAATCTGCTGGGTTTGTAACTTGCCCATCTTGATATTTGCTGAAAGGGAAGCTCAACCAAATTTTCTTGGTCACTTGTGATAACTAGTCAGTCTAAAAATTGTCAGGAGATAGAGAGATTTTCACGTGTATTAGTTTTAAAAGAAAAGGAAGGCTGAAATAGACTCTTTCCTAGTCGCCTGGCTAAAACAATAAGCTCAGAGTAAGGGGATTCTGGATGCAGTCACAGAGATAACGTGAAGACTGAAAATAATAAAATGCTACATCTTAGAACGGGCTGATGCCAGCTTTCATCAGGGACAAGAAAGGTTAGCAAGTGGGCTTTGTACTGTGGAAAGGACAACTGAGTTAGTTTTCCTGGAACTGGTAAGAACTGGAGTGTCTGTATAAGAGCATGTCTGTTGCTAAGACCTGGGGTCCCTGAAGCCCAGCTTCATTAAGTAAGTCATGGGTATTCCTGGTTGATGCGAGGTCCAAGCTAAGTAGGAACTCAGATGCAGAAGTCAGACTTAGCAGCTGATACCGTTCAAAAGGTTTATCAGCTCCTTTGAAAGCTAGAAGGAGGCGTGGGGTGTCAGCAATAGAACTTGTATTTACACACAATAATTTTAAGCCAAAAATAGTTTTTGACTTTTTTTTAAAAACCATATCCTGATTTACTAAGCCTCAGTTTTCTTATCTGTAAAATGGGAGTAACGTTGTACCACTATCGTGAGAATTCAGTAAATCTATGCTTATAAATTGTGTGATCAATGCCTAACACACATGAGATGCTCAGTGAAATGTAGTTATGTTGGTGCTGATAAGTGTTAAGAACAGCTTTTTTTCTCTAGCCATTGATATGGTCATTCTCAGTACAAAGGCTCTGAGGAAAGCATAATGATTGGAGCTTGCATGGCTCGTGATGAACGGCTCTGAGGAATAATGGGGCACTAGTATCAATTCTTTAGAGTGTATTCCTGGTGTCATTTTCCCAGAGAATGAGTTCAATCCATGCTGATTCATCCACACTCTTCTGGCTGATCTTCCCCTGGCTGAGCGCCTGTTGTACACCAGACCTTGTTCCAGGTCTTGGGGAAAAAGCAGAAATTACTGCCGGTGTCAGTGCGAGTCCTCCGGGTCCTTAGGAAGAAAGAGGAAAGAGAAAGGGAGGAAAAGAGAGAAAAGAGGGTGGGGAGGGCCTTCCGACGAGCTTATGAAGGAGAGCGGGAAGGAAGGAGTACAGGTAGCAAGAATCTCGGACTGCAGCCCGTTTCTGAGAAAGTTTTGGCCAAGTGAACAGGGAACCCTTGAAGTCGTCTGTCGGAGGAGTCCCACACCTGGCAGGAATGGCCTGCATTCTGAGCTGACCTTGGTCAGGGGCTGGAAACAGCCCTCAGGAAGGAAGGAGGTCTTGTCCTAACGCCATGGTGGATGCAGATGAGCGTGGCTGCTGGGGCCTGTGGTCACTCACCTTTCCTGCGGCAAGAGACCTGAGGGGCCATCACTGCCTTCCTGGGTTGACAGTCTGGAGCGGGAGACAGGCGTTAAACATAGTCACAAAAGCAATCGGTGACTTGCAGTGTGATGAGAGCCATGGAGGAGAAGTATAGTAGGCCGCAGGGTGACATTGCAAGAGCCTATTGTGAATTTCAGGAAGACTCACTGGAGGAAGGGATTTCCTGGGGCTCAGGTTGGAAAGACAAGCAGTAGTTGCCAGGGAAAGAGGGACTAGAAGAGTATTTGAGAGAGAGAAAGTGAGAGTCTGGAAGCTATTGACCTTCCAGAGAGAGAGAGAGAGAGAGAGAGAGAGAAAAGGGTGGTGGAAATGTCTGACAAAGTCATAGAAATTCTAGGGATTTTAAAAAGAATTATTCCTGTTCATTACTCATGTTCTGTCCTTTGGGAATGAATGTTTCTATCCTTTTTTCCAGGAAAAAGACCCCCACTCCTATCCTAAGCATATGTTCTAAGGAGACCCAACCGAAACCTTGTACTGAATTGGCTAAAAAATTCAAGTTTTCCATAGATAGTCTAGAAAAACCTGAAGGAACATCTGGCCAACCCAATGTGAAGTGAAAGTCACTCAGTCGTGTCTGGCTTTTTACAACTCCATAGACTGTAGTCCATGGACTTCTTCAGGCCAGAATACTGGAGTGGATAGCCTTTCCCTTCTCCAGGGGATCTTCCCAACCCAGGGATCGAACCTAAGTCTCCCGCATTGCAGGTGGATGCTTTACCAGCTGAGCCACCAGGGAAGCCCAACCCAATATATAAAGTATCAAAGAAGCCTAAGTCTATCTGCTCCTTAGGGGGAGCATTGGGACTTGCAGGTACTATTGATGAGATTTTATCAAGTCCTTGATATCAAGGGCCTCTCAGTATGGGGAGAGGTCCCAGTCACCTCTCCTGTATTAAAAATAATGAAATACCAAAACAGTTTAAGAAGTTAGTCCTGTGAGTGTGTCTCAGGGACACTTTGTGACACTCCAATATTTGGGCACTGACAGCAGGAGTCCCAGCATTAGACCAATGATGTCTTATCCACCCAAGCCTGCTGTCTCCCAGCCACGGGCCCTGCTGAGTCCTTGGTATGCAAGTGACCCTGTGTAGACCACGTAGGGTGCCTCTTGTGCTCTGACAAACAGATTTGTGAGATCAGTGTTGAGGGAGAGGGACCAGGAGATTTTCCAGATTTCCCTTGAACCTCTTCCTGAAACCCATGGCTTTTCTTAAACTCTACAAAGCTTAGCTGATTTCTAAAATAGGCCAGTGTCCTTAAAGCCTGTTTCCCTTCACCTGTTGACCCCAGCTGGACCCCCTGACCTTGATAATTAAGAACATCTGTCATTAGAGCCTCTCGGATGGTTCCTGGCCTCTGGGGACAGGAGGCCCCACCTTGAGCTCCAATACTGTCTGTTTCCATTTAGTTCCCGTGCCCCTGTTGGAGGCTGTTGTCTTGTCCTCTTCTGCCTCAAATATATTAGCAGTGCATAGCAATCTCAGCAGCTTTCTCTTGGAGGAAAATAACGTTTCTAATGTCACAAGAAGTCAGTTCTGCCTGATGAAGCGTTCAATTCCGTTGTCTGCCTGTCCGCGCACCTGAAGACTGAGTCTTACGAGACTAGAATGTGTTTGGGGCTGGATTAGCGGCTAGCGTTTTAGCTGCTCTTTCTCCCGAGGAGGACTGCCTCCCACGCGCTCCCCGTGGCTCACCTCCAAGTCCGTACATCTCACTGTGCCTCCGCTCTTACTTTCCCCAGGCCTGAGTAGCTGCTGACAGTGATTGGCAGAGAAGAGTTTCCAAGAATGTTCAAAACAAGCAAACAAACAAAAAGAGTAAGGAAGAAGGAGTTGAGGGAAGAGAGGGAGAAAAGCTGGAGAACTTTTGCTGACGGACGACAGAGAACAACTAGGCCTCTGCTTGCTTCGTATGATTGACTGTGCAGATCAAGATGTTGGCCCTTGAATTACAGTTGCCAGCTGGTGTGTGCTGTCTCACCCATATGACCCCCTTACTTGGAATCGATAAATTCTGTATTCAAAGTGCTGACTGGGGAGTTTCTGACTTGCATGTCTCAGCCCCTACTGTTCTTGGCTTTTAAGCACAAGAATTTGGGGTCTGCAAAGCGAGGAAGGGTATATATGGGGACACAAGAGTTTCCACAGCATGCCCTACTGTGTCAGCTGTGGTTCAGGCAAGATTTAGGAGTTAGACACAATTTACGAGTCAGATGCCTAGTCCAGAGCCAGTGGGAGGGCCAGCTCTCACCTTTGGAACAATATGTTGTCTCTTTTCTCCTTCTCGCTGTCATTCCTTTTGGAAGAGAAATCCGAGGTAGTGTCTATGCAGTGTTAGAGAAACCATGTGGAACATGTAAGCCACAGAGAATAATTATCCAGGTGCAGGAGTAGATGCCTTTTGTAACGTGATCTCTAAAATGGAGCCCTGAAAATGGCCCTCCTCTTCCTGCAAATGATTCTGTGTTGGCTCCCACTGCTCCCTGGATATGCCTCACCTTGAGCTCTGACACTGCCCCCTGCAATTTGATGGTCAAGGGGTGAACCAGCCCCCATGTGCCCTATAACATCCTCTGAGCTGCTTCCTTCTATGCCAGAAGAGATGTCAAGCAGGGTCCCACCAGGGAGATAGGAAACCTTGTACATTCTTAAACAGAGGGGACTCAATGCAGGGAACTGATCAGACAGGTAAAGAAGAGCTGAGAAATCAACACCGATGATGTGGCCACCAGAGGTTAGCAGAGAGTCATAGGTGTAGGAACAAAGGCCACAGATGGGACCTCGGTCACCTGGCAGACGCAGGGGCCATGTGGGCCTGTCCAGTTGGAATTACTGATGCCTGGGTCAGGGAAGGAGGAAGAGAAATGCCTTGGCTTTTTCTTTCTCTTTCCCTCCTGTCTTAGTCAGCTCAGGCTGCCATAATGGAAATGTCAGAACCTGAGTGGCTTAAACCACAGACATTTATTTTCATGGTCCTGGAGGCTAAAAGTCCAAGATCAAGATGCTGTCAAGATTAGTTCCTAGTGAGGCCTCTCTTTCTGGCTTGCCAGCTGCTGCCTTCTTGCAATGTCTTCACATGGTCTTTCCCCTGTGTGTGCAGAGAGAGGGCTTGCACTCTGGTGTCTCTCCCTTTCTTATAAGGACCCCAGTCCTATCAAATTAGGGCCCCCACTCTTTTGATCTCATTTCACCATAATTACCTCCTGAAAGACCCCACCTCTAAATGCAGCCACTCTGGGAGTAAAGGCTTTAACATACGAATTTTGAAGGGACATAATTTAATCCATTACACTTCCTGTCTCCTACCAGCACTTCCATGGGTCAAGTCAATGGCTGATGTGGAAGCTGGGAAGTGCAGTTCCCTGGGGCCAGGGGCTGTGTGGCAAAAAGCAAAGCATCACGTCAGTGTGTATGGGGTATGTGTACCTGAGTAGTGGGTTATGCTCACAACTGTGGTTCCATTTGAAGGGAAACGGAAGAATGGGTTATTATTTGGGCAGCCATCTGTGTCCAGCTTCCCAGGTGGTGCTCGTTGTAAAGAATCTGCCTGCCAGTGCAGGAGATGCAAGAGACGCAGGTTCTATCCCTGGGTCAGGAAGATCCCCTGGAGTAGGAAATGGCAACCCACTCCAGTATTCTTGCCTGGAAAATTCCATGGACAGAGGAATCTGATGGGCTACTATCCATGGGGAGGCTAAGAGTCAGACATAGCTGAGCGGCTGAGCATCACAGTGTCCAATTCAAAGTGATATGTCTGGAGCTAACTCAGCGTCTAGCCTTGTTCATGTTTTCTCTTACCCCTGGTTGCTCTTTACTACCCTTTTGTCTGGCTGACTTCTCATATCAATGTTATCTCTTCTGTAGGTTACTGCCTTTCATTTATTTGACATACTGAGTACCAGGCACTGTTCTAGGCTCTGGTGACATCGGGTCAACAAGGTTCCTGCCTTCATGCAGCTTATATTTGAGTGGTGATGGTGGTGATGGGGGGAGGCAATAAATAATAAATGAGTAAAGACATAGTATTTCAGATGGGGATAAATAAAGGGGAAAAATCAATTAGGGTAAAGAAGATAGGAAATACCATAGGTACAGGCAGTATGTCTATTTGATGTTAGATTGGCCAAGAAACCCTCAAAAGTAAATAGTATCTAAGCAGAGAATTTAAGAACAGGGGTCATGAGGGTTGCAAAAGACTGACTAATGGCCTCACAATTATGTCCATACCCCGTTCCCCTGGGGTGTGCTCCTTGGGACTGTGCTGCCTAAGCTGGTGGAACAGACTCTACAAACGTGGTTAAAAATTTGAGATGAGGAGATTATCTTGAGGCTGTTTTTTTTGTTGTTGTTGTTGTTTGTTTTTCAGTGAATTCAAGATCATCGCAAGGATTTTTATAAAGGGAGGCAAAAGGTCAGAGTCAGCTGTAGGAGATATGATGACCAAAGTAAGATGCTGGAAAGATGTGCAGAAGGCCCAGGAATGCAGATAAAGGTAAGGAGGCAGATTCTCTTCTGAAGCATCCAGAAGGAATGCAGCCTTGATGGTTCCTTGATTTTATGTATTTTCTTAAAAAATGTTTACTTTTAGGCACTTTTTTATTTTACTTTTTAGGCTATGTTGGGTCTTTGTTGTGGTTCGTGGGCTTCTCGGTGCAGTGGGTTCTCTCACTGTGGAGCACAGACTCTACAGCGTGGGCTCAGTAGTTGTGGCATGCAAGCTTAATGGCCCCACGGCATGTGGGATCTTCCCAGACCGGGGATGGAATCTGTGTTCCCTGCTTTGACAGGCAGATTGTGGTTAAGTCCCTGATCCCTTGATTTCAGATTTCCAGCCTCCAGAACGGTAACAGAATGTGTTTATGTTGTGTTAAGCTGCTAAGTCTATAGAAATTTGTTACAGCAGCAACAGGAAGCTCATACACTGGTCACTGGGGGAAGAGTAGTCCCAGGAGAGGAACAGAAGGTACAAATACTCTGTCCTAGGGAGGTACCTGGTGCTCTGTTCCAGTTGTGGATTATTTCCACAGTTAAAAAATTCATTTACATTAAATCTTTTTTGAGCACTTGTCACAAGACAAGAACTTCTCATTTCCCCACTCCCTACTCTGGCTGGTCCTACCTCACTGTTAAAATTGCTTGTTTCAATTTCTTCTCCTTGGACCATAAACTCCTTGAGTGCAGCGGCTTTGAGTTTTTCATTGGTTTGTCCCCAGGGCTGACAAAGAGTAAATACTTTAAAAACTGCATTTTAAAAGTTGAAGACTCTTCAGGAAACTTCCCTCTGTGTAGATAAATCTATACAACTACATGATGGCCGGTAGAGTAATATATTAATAATTCTTGGATGTTATCTATCCATTGCGCTCTGAAAATTTGCAGATTAGGCAAAGAAGGGTATAATAGAGGATTTCCGTGGTGGTCCAGTGGTTAAGATTCCACCTGCCAATGCAGAGGACACGGGTTTGATCCCCGGTCTGAAAGATTTCATATGATGCAAGGCAGCTAAGCTCGTGTACCTAGAACCCACGTGCCACAACAAGAGAAGCCGCCACAATGAGAAGCTTGTGCACAGCAACAAAGACCCAGCACAGCCAAAAGTAAGCAATTAAATAAACGGCATGATGGGGGCACAGAATGGCTATTCTCAAGACCGCTCAGCTGGGCTATGACATATTTGATCAGGTTCCCGCTTCATCCATGGGAGGCTAGGCCTGTTCTTTGTGTGGGGGTGTTAGTGGGGGTCACTCATTAGTGGGGATGCAGTGGAGAGGACTGCTGTGTCTGGTGAGGAGAGACTGAGCCCCTCCAGGTCATCACCTCATTAAAGACTTTGCTGCTTACTTCCTGTGTACTCCTTTCCGAGCCCAGCTGCCGTGGTAACTGGGGAAGTTATCAGCATCCTCCTGCAGGTCTGAGGATACACTCTCCCCACTGTGCGTCTCCCTGGGGTGGTCTTTGGCTCTTGTCTGCCTCTAAGCTTAAGCACAAACCTCACCAGCTGGGGAGAGGCACTTTCATCAGAACCCTTGGAAGCTGTTCAGGGGGTTGTACGAAGATTTTCAGCTGTTTGCTCACTAGTACCTTCATTAATTTACACTCTAAATACTTGAAACCGCCATTGGGTTACCCTCAGCTCCCTGCAATTAACCATTGGCTTTGAAAATCCAGCTGTGTTCAGCATTTCAGTGATGATTACAGATGCAGGGCAGGAGGTTGAGGCTCGTGAATAAGGCAGTTGTTACTGGAGGAGGGAGGGAAGGTTTCAGAAGGAAGACGAGTGTCTAGGTGTGGGTACAGGAGATGGCGGGGTGCTGGAGAGAGGCAAGGGGGGAAAGGAAAGAACGTCTAGACATATAAGGGAAGACAGGATGGTCTAAACAGTGGTCATAACAAGAGGAGGACAGGAATGGGAGAAAAGGCTCACGGGGTAGGGAATGCAACGAGGACTTGGAGAAGGTGTGCTGGGTGCGTGCGATCACATCTTTGTGTCCAGGTTGAACGTCAGGGTGGTGATTGGCTGGAGGGATGTTTATGGGTGACCAGAAAGACAGTGAGGGTCTCGACATTTGTTATCTCTTTTACATTTCACTCCAAATGTGTATGTGGAAGGCATTCTTCTCAATTACTTTTGTGTGTGTCCATGCTTAGCAGCATGTGGGATCTTAGTTCCCCAATCTGGGGTAGAATGCGTGCTCCAAGCAGTGGAAACATGAAATTTTTTTTTTTTAAATTAGAGTATAATTGCTATACGATATTGCATTAGTTTCTACTGTACAACAGTGGGGATCAACTATATGTATACATATATCTCCTCTCTCTTTCCTGGTGGCTCAGTTGTTAAAGAATCTGTCTGCAATACAGGAGACTTGGGTTCGATCCCTGACTAGGAGAGATCCCCTGGAGAAAGAAATGGCAACTCACTCCAGTATTCTTGCCTGGGAAATCCCATAGGCAGAAGAGCCTGGTGGGTTATAGTCCATGGGGTCACAAGAGTCAGACAGGACTGAGGGGCTAAATGAAACCAAACATATCCCCTCCCTCTTGAGTTTTCGTCCCACTCCCTATCTCACTCCTCTAGGTCATCACAGAGTACTGAGCTGAGCTCCCTGTCCTATACAGCAGCTTCCCACTAGCTATCTATGTACAATGAAATATTACTCAGCCATAAAAAGGAATGGAATTGGGTCATTTGTAGTAATGTGGCTGTTCTGCCATACAGAGCTAAGTAAGTTAGAAAGAGAAAAATATTGTATATTAATGTGTATATATGGAATCTGGAAAAATGATACTGATGAACCTATTTGTAGAGAAGGAATGGAGATGCGGACGTAGAGAATAGATTTGTGGATAAAGTCGGGGAAGGAGAAGGTGGGATGAGTTGACAAGCGCAGAGTCTTAACCACTGGACCTCCAGGGAAGTCCTCATTATTCTCAGTTTTGCATGCTAAGTCGCTTCAGTCATGTCCAACTCTTTGCGACTCCGTGGACTGTAGCCTGCTAGGCTCCTCTGTCCAGGGGATTCTCCAGGTAAGAATACTGGAGTGGGTTGCCATATCCTCCAGGGAATTTTCCTGACCCAGGGATCAAACCCATGTCTCTTACATCTCCTGCATTGGCAGTCAGGTTCTTTACCACTAGCACCACCTGAGAAGGAAAGGAATTCTCAGAAAAGTTAAGCAAATCACCAAGATACATGGCCAGGTTGTAAATGACAAGGTCAGAATTCACTCCGACTCCTTCTGACTGTAGGCCCATGGCCTCTCGAATATTTTCATACATTTAAAAAGCTAACAACCATGGGGCAGTGGATCTGCCCCTTGGAGTTTCAGAGCTCTGAACAGGCTCACCCGTCACACTGCGGTGACATGTGACACCATCTCTGTGACCCGTGAACCAGTGGTTTATCTTGCACTCTTGCGTTGTGTCCATTGTGGGCGGCTTCAGTCTGTGACTCAGACCGCGGGAGCCGCCTCTACCTTGAAAGTTGTGTTACTTGTAGTGAAAGAAAAATAGAATGTGTCAAACTCTCAGATGGTTCTTCGAGTCTCTGCTTGGAAACGGGAACACATCTCCTTTGCTCATCATTGTGCTCTGGCAAAATCAAGTGGTCCTGCCAAGGCTGCTGCCAACAGAGCAGGGAAGTAAATCTCTCAGGGAGGGCATTGGATGCTTTTGAATATCATTATATTTGAACACAGCCAGCAGGTATCCATGAGGCTTCACTATTCCCTGAGGCACTTCTAGCCTTGGCATGGCTGGCACATAGCTGGTTCCAGGTGGTCTCTACCAGGACAGAAACACTAGATGGGAAGATAGCCAGATTTCTTAAGACCAAGAACTGTATTACCAAGAGGTTACTTAGCCCATTGATCCTGCTTCTTCACTGGTAAAGTGGGAGTAATAATATCTTGTTCTCAGCATTGCTGAGGATTATGGGAGACTGTAGATACAGGGCTGCATGTATCGAGCAGTTAAGAAATGTTGTGTTTCTCAACCAGCCATTCATCCCAACTCAGCAAAGACTAAACAAGGGAGGAGTTTTCATTTTTGAAGGTGAAGGAGTTTGGCAGATAAACAGGTAGTTGAAAGCCCTTTTACAGGCAAGGAGACAAAATTGATAGGAATGAAAGATTAAAGGATCCAACAGTGGAATCCGCAGGTAGATAACATGTTGATGGTTTGTAAGTGGTTATTGGTGCTGCCGCAGAGCTAGTTGTGCCTGGCTTCCTCCAAAAGACTTATTAGAATTGAAAGATGGATTAGAATCGAATGATCTGCCTGCATTTCTAGAGGGAGCTGTGCTGTGCTGTGCTCAGTCGCGTTAGATTCTTTCAACCCCATGGACTGTAGCCCGCCAGGCTCCTCTGTCCATGGGGATTCTCCAGGCAAGAGTACTAGAGTAGGTTGCCATGCCCTCCTCCAGGGGATCTTGCCAACCAGGGATCGAACCCAGGTCTCCTGCATTGCAGGCAGATTCTTTACTGTCTGAACCACCAGGCTTCCATGCAGAATGGAAGCCTCTTTCAAACTGTCACCTCTGTGAGGACACACATGAGGCAGAAATAAAGCCCTAAGAGATAATTGGAGCTTGTATGTCAATCCCTCACTCGGAGGAGAGCCCTGGGATTCACTTTCTTTAGCTTTGCAGTGGATGATCCCGTGGATGACCCCAGTACCACAAAGGATTCACCCGTGTACGTATTCAGTTTCATGGAACTTCTTTCACAAAATTCTCAGAATCTACATGAGTCTCTCTACTCTGAGACTCACATTTTATAAAGACAAGAACTGGCTTGCTTATTGTTGGTATTTTGCAAACTATACTTGTCGATGTATTTCCCTTGGTCAAGAGTTTTGGGTAACCTGCATCACTCCAGCATCCTTCAAGATGCTCTCATCAGGAGGCCTTCCCATCACCCATTACTATGTGTGTTCTGTTTTTGTTGTTGTTGTTGTTGTTGAGGCCATGGACTCATGGACTCATGAGGACTTTTATGTGGACTTTTCTGAGAGTGACCTTGAAAAAACTACCTTCTTTCTTCTCATCTAATTTTTTTAATTGTAAAAGGGAATAACTGATAGTACCTAGAATTGTTGTCAGAGAAGGCAATGGCAAGCCACTTCAGCACTCTTGTCTGGAGAATCCCATGGACTGAGGAGCCTGGTAGGCTGCAGTCCATGGGGTCGCTAAGAGTCGGACACGACTGAGCGACTTCACTTTCACTTTTCACTCTTATGCATTGGAGAAGGAAATGGCAACCCACTCCAGTGTTCTTGCCTGGAGACTCCCCAGGACGAGGGAGCCTGGTGGGCTGCCGTCTATGGGATTGCATAGAGTTGGACACGACTGAAGTGACTTAGCAGCAGCAGCAGCAGCAGCAGCAGCAGAATAGTTGTAGAAACAGAACGAGAGGATCTTTAAGTTCTCGGTGCAGTGTCTGGCACATAGTGAAACCTCAGTAATTGCTTTCTTCTCTTGCCCTTCTCCTCCGCTCCCTCTCTCCACCTCTCCTTTCTCCTCTATGATTTCTCCTTTGCCTTCCTCCTGCCCGCCACTGCCTTTCTCCTCTTTTCCTCCTCCTCCTCCTCTCCTTCCTCCCCCCACTTCTTGTGTTCTTCCCCTCCTCTTCTTCCCACTCACCTTTCTTTTTCTCCTTATTGTTTGTTCTTAGAGTATGGTAAATATTACTCCCTACCAGGCTTCTTTGTGATTTTTAAAAAATATTCTCAGCTCTAAACGTGACATGTACCAGTTTCTCAGCAAGAAATATCATGTAAATCATATCAGGCAGATTGGGGTATTTTTAAATAAATAAGCTACAAAGTCTTGGGCAGGGGGTAGGGCAACCACAAGGAGTATGGCAAATCCTTGAACCTAGTAACAGTAGGTACTGGGTCAAACCCCTAGACCTGAAGGAACAATGAGAGTGGGGTATGAGTTGATTTTTGCTGTGATAACAGACCACCTCAGTATTTCGGTAGCTTATGACAACCAGCATCCATGTCTTATGCATGTTCCCTGAAGAGTGTAGGCTGGTGGTGCTTCTGCTTGACTCTGCTGGCCTCAGCTGGGTTCAGCTGGGCTCAACAGAGCTTAGCTAGCCTTGGGTGACCTCCATATGTCTTCTGATTTGAGAACCCAGGCTGAGAGTAGTCTTCCGCTGAGATTGTTCTCAGGATCGAGGGCCGAATCAGAGGGGCAGAGCCCATCCATGCAGGAGCACATCAAATGCCTCTGCCAACTGCACACCTTCCGTTGACCAAAGCAAGTGGCTCAGGCCAAAAGCATCAGCAGAAGGGTACACTTTTGAGAGTGAAAACAAAAAAATGTGTGAACAAACGGTACAGTTGATCATGGGGAGGGAGTCAGCCAGGGAGCAGAGAGGAGGGAGGTGGGGGAGGGGGGAGGAGAAACTCCTCCCTCCCTGCTGTCTCTGGCCAGCCCTTCCTGTGTCTGTACCCAACTGGAAACCAAAGGCAGGGACACTTATTCTGTATCTTTGCGGGTCAGTTTCCTGGGAAGGACAGTGGGATGGAAAACATTAGGAAGAAAATCTAGAGTAGCAAGGGAAGATGATTCAGTTCTTCCTCAAGGGTATCATAATCAGGTTCATGATAAGAATATTAACTTTGCAGAACATGTACCACCAGCATTTCTTAAAACCAGCAACTCCTCATTCCTAAATGACTTAGAAGGAATTCCAGGCTGACGCTTCATAAAGTTAAAATGGGGGAAAAAAAATTAAGAAGGCAGTAAATCTTCCTGGAGATCACGCTATAAATCTAGGGAAAAACCCTTTTGGGTGACGCAAGGCATAACCTTTAACAGCTAATAGTCTAAAAACGGTTTGCATCTGACCATTCTGAGTCCCTAAGTGGTTTCCATTCCAACAATATCATTTATCTTGTGATATTTACTTTATTGTGGTAAGTTGCAATTTTTTCCCTCCTCAGTGCGTCTGTGATAAAATAAACTCACCAGAGTAAGATGAATGCCAGCCCATTAGCAAACGTCACTTAGAAGGGAATGGAGCTAAACTGGGCCAGCAAGACGTGTAAGAGGTTTGCATTCCTCAACACCAGTCCAGAGAAGATGCTTACGTGTAGGTGATGTTACAGCCACGGGATGTGAGAGCTCTAAACTCTGAAAGATTCTTGAGTGTGATGGTGAAACAGAGCAAGTGATCTCTGCAGTGCCCTGCATTTCTTTTGTGAACCTTTCTCTCCTCAAACATTTTTTCCCAGTTCTTCCAGAACATGGTACCCTCAGGTTTCCCCTGCTTGTCTGGGTACCCTAGAACCCAGGACCTGGAGTTCCCCATCAGGTCTCCTTTCTGTAGGGAGAGGAGATGACGTTCAGGATCTTCTCACCCCTGCCCAATAGCGGCGCAGAACGGTCTGCCCTTCCGTTCTTCATTCCACCCATTTTCTAGCTTCCTTTGTCTCACTGGAGAAAGAGCTGCACCTGGATAGTCAGAGCCTGAGGAATCGATGGTGCTCATGGTTCATTCTCTTTCTGCCCGATTCCCATGTGTGTGGTAAACTCTCCTGTGGGTCCTGTTCCCAGGTGGTAACCACACCCAAGCACCCCTCTTATAGGTTCATTCTCATCCATTTGGGTGCTCAGGTCAGACACTTGGAGTCTGGTCACAGATCTTACCGTCTCTGTTGGAATGGGAAGAAGCCGAAACTTCATGCACCTCTCCAGTTTACCTAAGTCTTAGTCCTTCAGTTGTGTCTGACACTTTGCCACTCCAAGGACGGTAGCCAGCCAGGCTCCTCTATCCATGGAGTTCTCCAAGCAATAAAACTGGAGTGGGTTCCCTTCTCCAGGAGATCTTCCACCCAGGGATCGAGCCAAGGTCTTCCTCATGGCAGGCAGATTGTATACTGTCTGAACCACCAGGAAAGCCTCAGTTTACCTAAGAAGCCACTTAATGGGAATCTCAGAGGCTTGTTCTTTTTAAATGTTTTTAAAACAACAGTGTTTTGTTATTTGTTGCTGTGTGAATGCTTTCTTAGCTAACAACTCCAGAGGGGAGGAGGACTTTGGGAGTAAGATTTGGGTACCAAACCTCACCCCAAACCTAAGCCCTTCCCTTAGGCTAATTTCATTCCTTCTTTCCATTCCTACAATGTGTAGTTGAGTGAATACTGAGCACAGAGAATTAGTGTTGAGAGAACTTAGTTCTAGTACCAGCCTTGCCACGAATTCAACTCAGAGATGAGACTTTGGGTGAATTATTTAATGCCTATGAATGTTTTCCATGATCAGACAGGATTTAGTGACAGCTAACATGAGCCAACCTAGCTATTCCCTTTAATCAGAAAGGGAATTAGGTGCTCATAAAATCTGTGAATGTCTGAAAGAGTGGCCTGAGACTTCAGGAGTGACACCGGAATGATCTTGCTGGGGAGGCTGCCACCTCAGCAACAGTCATGAAGCTAGAGGATGAGGAGTCAGACACTGCAATGATGGGTCCAGGGACCCACTGTCTGGCTTATAATCAAGGCAACCACTGCCTTCAGAATGATGCTATAGCTTCCAGATCCACCTCTGCAAAACAAGAACCCCAGAACTCTCTTTCTTACCTCTGTGAGGTCAGCAGCTGGACACTGGGCCTTCTGGCATTGCTACTGTAGGTAACTCAGTGTCCCCATGAAGCTGATCAGCAGCAACATCAGGACCTGAAGTGAGACTTTGACCTTCATTACTAAAGGAAATCAACCCTAAATATTCAGGAAGGACTGACGCTGAAACTGAAGCTCCAATACTTTGGCCACCTGATGCAAAGAGCTGACTCATTGGACTAAAACCCTGATGCTGGGAAAGACTGAGGGCAAGAGGAGAAGGGAGCGACAGAAGATGAGATGATCGAATGGCATCTGATTAAGTGGACATGGATCTGAGCAAACTCTGGAAGTCAGTGAAGGACAGAGCAGCCTGGCATGCTGCAATTTATGGGGTTGCAAAGAATTGGACACAGTTTGGTGACTGAACAACAACTCTAAACAAATGTCAGGCAGTTGTATATGGTTGGCCAACCTAAATCATTTTCTTTTCTTTTTTTTTTAATTTTTATTTTTTAGTTTGTTTTGCTTTACAGTACTGTATTCGTTTTGCTATACATTGACATGAATCAGCCTCGAGTGTATATGAGCTCCCAATCCTGACCCCCTCTTCCCCCTCCCCCCTCCCACCCCACACCATCTCTCTGGATCATCCCCGTGCATCAGTCCCAAGCGTCCTGCATCCTGCATCCAACCTAGACTGGTGATTCGTTTCACTTATGATATCATACATGTTCCAAATTTTAGCTGCAAGTGGAGTGAAAGTCACTCAGTCATGTCCGACTGTATGCGACCCCATGGACTGTATAGTCCATGGAATTTTCCAGGCCAGAATACTGGAGTGGGTAACCTTTCCTTTCTCCAGGGGATCTTCCCAATCCAGGGATCGAACCCAGGNCCCTCCCACCCCACACCATCTCTCTGGATCATCCCCGTGCATCAGTCCCAAGCGTCCTGCATCCTGCATCCAACCTAGACCGGTGATTCGTTTCACTTATGATATCATACATGTTCCAAATTTTAGCTGCAAGTGGAGTGAAAGTCACTCAGTCATGTCCGACTGTATGCGACCCCATGGACTGTATAGTCCATGGAATTTTCCAGGCCAGAATACTGGAGTGGGTAACCTTTCCTTTCTCCAGGGGATCTTCCCAATCCAGGGATCGAACCCAGGTCTCCCACATGGCAGGTGGATTCTTTACCAGCTGAGCCACCAGGGAAGCCCTTGGCTAGAAGAGATTATGGGAAATACCATTTTTAGTTTTTCAGTCTCTGCGGTTTGAGAAGGCACTCTAAGAGAGTGGGTATAGAATTTCTTTTGCCTGGAAACCAAAGTTAAAAATACATTTTAATACTCAGATTGTGTGTGTGCATGCACGCATGTGTGCACACAGGTACCCTTGGGTTCACAACATTTGACAAAGCAAGATTAGCTTTACATGATTTGTACTTTTCATCGAGTCTGTTATTCTGTTCTACTCACCTCTGCTCCACCTGATGCAACTCTGTCCCATTGTGTGCTCTTCTACTTCATCCCATCCATCATGTTTCAGTCTGCTCCATTCCATTCTGTTTCATCATTGTCGAAAAGCTGGTCGGGTTAACTGACTTTTAGATTTCCTAAATGACTGTAGTCTCTAGTTGATAAACCCTCTGCTACGGTAAGAGTCGTTGCTGGCCCCAGTGTGACGATTCCACTGCACAGGGGCTTTCCGGGAAAGGTTTTTCTACATTGCAGAGCCCTGGATTCTGTGAGATGGCACTGTCTTGGCTCCTAGTTCCAGCTACTGGAATAGTTTGATAGGAGAAATTATTGAAGGTGTGTTAACTGGTTGGTTTGCCTTTCTTCTCAAAGAGAATATCATAGTTTCCACACTGTTCTCCTCCAGAGGTCTGCAGTGTTCTGAACTGTGGGGATTATGGAAGTGGGAGCACATTTCTGAACCCAGTGATCACATGGCCAGCTCTCACTGCCGAGGACTCTTTTCTTGCTATAAGGTGATTGGTAGGATGGGGCTTTTATATGGACCCCTGCACTGGGAAGATGTTTTAACTGTGAGTATTTTCATGGCATCGTCTTGAAAGGCCTTGTCAAGGGTCCTGTCTTCTCATTCTGCCAGTAAGTGCTCAGACCATGCAAATAATAACTCAGCTCTTGTGCTGTTTCCTGGAAAGTGAAAAGTGAAATTCACTCAGTTGTGTCCGATTCTTTGCAACTCCATGGACTGTGTAGTCCATGGGATTCTTTGGTCAGAATACTGGAGTGGGTAGCCATTCCCTTCTTCAAGGAATCTTCACAATCCAGGGATCGAACCCAGGTCTCCCACACTGCAGGCAGATTCTTTACCAGCTGAGCCACCAGCAAAGTTGTTTCCTAGTGAGGGGCTGATTGCCTTGGGTGCCACCAACTTGGCTTGCGAACCATGAAGTGAGAGAGAGAGAGAATGATGATGATGGTAATAACGACAGCCACCATCCCCATTTCCGTACTATGTTAACTCGATATCGTTCTGCTTATCTGGTGATTCAATGTATTAACTAAACTTTCCCTCCCGATTATTTATGACTTCTAGGTCGAATACTGAAGATTAGTTATTAATCCCCCTCTTCCATCTAGTAAACTCCTATTTCTCC
The DNA here is from genome assembly GCA_006410615.1 of Neotragus moschatus. Classification (NCBI taxonomy): domain Eukaryota; kingdom Metazoa; phylum Chordata; class Mammalia; order Artiodactyla; family Bovidae; genus Neotragus; species Neotragus moschatus. Next base: position 968,364 of record SJYA01001943.1, on the reverse strand, counting down.
CTCAAAACACCAGTTCAAATTGTACCTTTTTTTGGGAAGCTCTGACTCTCCTGGGCATGCATCACTGCCCCTGCACCGTGCTCCATAGCACTATTTACATTTCTTTGTAGTGATTATTGCATGTCATGATTTGTTCTGTCTGTGCCTCTCTTAGATTAATCATCATGAAAGGAGAGCTGTGTCATTTTCATTTTTGTGTCTGCAATGCTTGGTTTTCAAATAAACATTGAATAAATGAACAAGGAAGTAGCTATCCCAACAGTTCCCTTCCAAGCCTGTTTGCGTTTTGTTAAAAATAGTTTCTTTGTGCCTATAGCCTTAAAAATGTTAAATGGGACACTACTAGGTTTTTTAAATAGAAACCCCCATTTTTTTTTTTTGCAATGTTATAATTCAATAAACCAAAAAAGGAGGAGATACAAAGAAAACCGCTTCTTCCTCTCTGGAAACCTCTACCTAGAAGTGGAGACCAGAAATAACAATATAGAAATAAAAAAGCCTCCACTTCCCACTCAGCGCGGCAGAGAGGAGCTACCCCATGTCGGAGGACAGAGACAGCGGCTGAGTCCCNACCACTAGCCAGATTTATCAAGCAACAAAGAGAAAAATCAAATCAATAAAATTAGAAATGAAAACGGAGAGATCACAACAGACAACACAGAAATACAAAGGATCATAAGAGACTACTATCAGCAATTATACGCCAATTAAAAAAAAAATAATAAAAAGCTCTTTCTTTTTAAAGACATTATTGACCAAAGGATTTTTGCAGAAACTAATACCAGTGGCATTATTATGTCTTCAGTTAATAATGTGTTAATAAACAATACAACCAACTGTCCAGGGAAAAAAAAAAAAAGAAAGAAATAGAAAAGCCTTTATTGAGCACAAAGCCATGGGCCAGACCTGCAATGGAAGCTCTTCGGATATTCCTGTTAATCCTCATGCTAGCCCGTCCTAACATTACTCTCTTTATCTTGAAGGTGAAGAACATGAGGACCAGGGAATCTAAGTCATAAGAGCATCTCAGTCTTGGTGGGAGGGGTGGGGATGGTAGGGGTGTGCAGAGAACAGCTTGTCCATTTCTGATATCACAGATCCGCCCCACTCGTGTTCTGACTTTAGCATCTCAGTCTTGGTGGGAGGGGTGGGGATGGTAGGGGTGTGCAGAGAACAGCTTGTCCATTTCTGATATCACAGATCTGCCCCACTCGTGTTCTGACTTTACGTCTTGACTCCAAGAGAAAGCACTATAAAAAATATGTCTGAATCATAACAACATCAAATAATATGGGACTTGAATTAGCTCCATATATGGTGCAGTATAAGGCAGGTTCTTGTTTGTTTCGTCTGATTCCAAGTGAAGAAAAGAGGAAGGAAGTTTGGGTGGAAATGTCCGAGCCCACTGTTTAACCTAAGGAGCCCTTGAGAAGGCTGCAAGGAGGTCTCTGAATCACAGTTAGCCAGGACAAGAGTTTCCCATGTTTCCCAGAAGTAGGTTCACCTTGATATGCCCCATGCTTGAGCAGTTCATGGGAACTGTGGCCTCAGCACAACTGTGATGTCAGCAGCAGTGGATTTCAGAGCTGCTTCCCTTAGTGAATGATGCTTCCTGTAGTTAGAGATCTACAAGATCTCATGGCTGCCACACATGGCACTCATCCTCCATCAACCCATTGTGTCCTAAATACCGTTTAAACTTGTGAACATCCAGATAGGTGACTCAGTAGTAAAGAATCTGCCTGCCAAGCAGGAGACACAGGTTCCATCTCTGGGTTGGGAAGATCCCCTGGAGAAGGAAATGGCAACCCACTCTATATATTCTGGCCTGGGAAATCCCATTGACAGAGGAGCCTAGAGGGCTATAGTCCATGGGGTCACAAAAGAGTTGGACACAACTTAGCAACTAAACAGCAGCAGCAGCAGACAGCATTATAGCATCATACTGAACAACTAAGCAACAATAACAACAGGCAGATAGGTGTATTTCTGTCTGGGAACTGAGACGACTCTGAGTCTTCTATTTCTGATGACTTCAAAGTGGGTTTTGAATTGAAGCAATCAAGGTGCCCTTTGACCGAGATCTGTCCAGTCTTTGAACCTGATAGATGTAGCCCTAAAGGTAAGCCGTGGGATCAAAGCAATCACATCACCTGTCCTTTTCCCACAGGATGGCTGGCTAAGCTCACTGACATTTTCTAGAAAGTTGCAGTAAGTGAGACCTCATGCAAATTCCAACTAAAGGCATGTGGCTCATTCTTTATCGTTGGATTTCCATATATTTCTCTGCTTGCTCCTTTGAGTCAGGGCAGATGGGAACGAAAACATGTGTACTGTGGAGTCTGACCCTCACATGTGATCTTCAGAACACCTGGTGGGACTCACAGAGACTCAAGCCTCCTCGGGGCCACACACATGTCCTCTGCTCAGTGACTACCCAGGGTTCTCCAGACCCAGAAATCCCGTGGGCTCAGCCTGGGTGTCCTATACAGGAGCAATGGGTCTCCAATGGGGACTGGTCCAGACAGAAGTAAAGTTTGCAAAACAGGTGCTACCCACCTAACTCCCTCTTTTCTGTTACAGCATGCTGGTGTTCATATTGCCAGGAGGAGGAGTGAATTTCCATTCAATAAACATTGATAGCACACCACTTCTGCGGGGCCACAGAGATGAACAAAGCATGATTTTCATCCTCAGGTAGCTCACGACGTGGTGGGTTGATCATTCCTAAACAGAGAAGAAAATCCAGTGTGATGTGAGCAGTGTGAGCAGAATGTGTATGTGTGTGTGTGTGAGAGAGAGAATAAGTCACCAGACATCAGAGGAAGAGCATCCAACTCAGGCCAGAGGTCTCAGGAGAGTCTTTCTGGAAGAAGCAGTGTCTGAGTCTTAAAGGAAAAGCAGAAGTTCACCAGTTAAGGATGGGCTGGGAACGTGGCTGGAGGTATAGAAAGCAGGAGGGTGATTGTGAGAGAGGAACAGGTGGCCAGTCAGTGTAGGGCCTTCCATCACCAGGGGCAGAACAAGGAGTTTAGATTTTATTTGAAGTGCAGGGGGAAGCTGTGGGTATTTGTCACACAGGGGAGTGAGATGATCTGAGTTTTATTTTAGAGCTTTGCCCTGGATGTTCTGTGGAGAATGGATCATGGGAAGGCAAGAATGGGAGCAGAGAGACCCATTCTGCAAGTTTATAGTTGTCCAGGGAAAAGAGAATGGTGGTCTGGATTAGGAGGGTAACTGGAGAGGTGAGTATAAGTTATCCAGCTCGTGACATCTTTTGGAGAACCTGCCTATGGATCCGGGTGACAAATTGGATGCGTGTATGGAAAGGGCAGGGGTGATGAAAGAAAGGGAATGACTGAGGATGACTCTTAAGTTTTTGAATACATGATGGTTCCTTTTACTGAGAGGGAGGAGGGGCAGATTGTGGAAGGAGAGCCAGAAATCATGAGCTTTTGTTGGGAAATGCTGAATTTGGGGTTGTCTGCAGGGGATACAATTTGAAGCGTCAGGCAACTGCATATATGACTGTAGCTAATAGAGGAGGTCAGGACTAGATGGTAAATTTGGGAGTTGTGAAGACATTGGGACATTTAGAGCCTCAGGCCTGCAGGAGATCACCCCTGAAGAGGCAGTGTAGACCAAGAGGAGACCACGAGTCGAGGCCGTAAGGGAGCTGGGTATGCTAACGTATGGAGTTCAGACAGGCATGCTGAGAACATGCCAGGCAACGTGATAATGCTTGACAGGCAGCATTTTATTCAACCACTTAAATCTCCGTTTGTCCTATAGTAAGACCAACAGTCACCTCTCTGCTCTGGTTCTCAAATCTGACCATAATTGGATAGTCTAGTCCGCGCTGCCCAAGCGCTTCTAAACTGTTGGCTGTATCAAGTAAAGGATGGCCCTTTTATGACTGTGAGTTTTCACACAAGAGGGCTGCTTCCTGGAACTTACTATGAGAAGAAAGAAAGAAGATTGGCAGCTGGGGGAGAGAAGGAAGCATTTGACTAGGAGGAAGCCTCCTCACCTCATCTGATAGAAATGCTTGGCAACGAACCCATGGAGAAAGGAAAGCCAAGAGCATTACTGCTGCTGGAAATATTAGGAGCAGGCTGCCTCATTCTAAATTTTTGTCTAATTTAGTCACTGACCTTACACCAGTATAGAGAGAATGGGTCACTACAGGAGAGTGTGACAGAAGGGGTTTTTTTGGTCTTTCTTTCCTTATCTTCGCTCCACTTTCCACTTCCAAATCAAGATGGTGCCTGTGGATATAAATAAATAACATTGCCCAAGCTAATCGCATAGATCAGAAACCATGGGGCAGACCAGCCTGAGACCTAAGGGGATGCAGATTAGAAGTGAAGTTGACACTGTGTCCTGGAAGGAGACCTGCATGGAGATGACTCCAGCAAGTGAAATACAGGCGAAAGCCCTTGAGGACAGCCAGAACTGTCAAGTGCTGACGTCAGTGGGAGGTTAGAGAATGGACATTGACACTCAGGTTCTGCCTCTGTTAAGAACGTACCTACATGTGGGTGGGACTTCCCAGGTAGTGCTAAACCCACTACCAAGGTAAAGACCCCTTTACCTTGGTAAAAACCCTGCTTGCCAAGGCAGGGGACGTAAGAGACTCAGGTTTGATCCCTGGGTTGGGACGATCCCCTGGAGGAGGGTATGGCAACCCACTCCAGTATTCTTGCCTGGAAAATCCCATGGACAGAGGAACCTGGTGGGGTACGGTCCATAGAGTCTCAAAGAGCTGGACGGACTGAAGTGATTTAGCACACACAGACACACTACCTGTAGGTGGACAGCTGGTGGTAATAAATACTGGAGTTCCCCTCTCCCACCTGCCCTTTTCTTATATATTTGTATTTGTGTACATTTAACCGTTTTAATAGGAAGATATATGTGGTCTATAGTTTACATCATGGATTAGTTGAATTCTGTATAGTTTTCCTTTTCCCAGTAAATTCTGGACTCATAAGTAGAAGGCCCATGCTCTAGCCTTTCCTCTCTTGCTAACTGATGACCCTGGATAAGTCATTTAGCCTTACTGAGGTTTCTGCTTCTGGAATAATGGCCGAGCTTTACATCAAGCCTCATCAATCCCCCACTTTTTCTCTGTGGACCTCAGGCAGGCAGCCTGGAGGCTGGGTGATCTGCAATAGCATCACTCACATGTCTAGGGCTTGACAGGCTGTCAGCAGGATCTCCTGGATTTTCCCCAGTGTGATCCTCCATGATATGACCTCTGATAACCTTCTCAATACTCTGTCCATGGACCCTATGGGCCAACCATGTTTCATATCCCTTTGCCTTCAGAGGGCAGGGAGCATGAGTGTTTTGCTAAGTGCCATTCACTCTTACTGTATGAATGAGGGAAGAATCTTTGCGCAGCTGCCCAGAATAAGCAACCCTTACTGATAAGGAAGAGAGGGAGAATACCATCAAGCCACTTCCACCTCCGTTGCAAAGGACAGGCTCCCACTGTGCCTCTGCACCTCCAAAGCTACCTCTTCCTTTAAGACTTGTCCAGGTGTCATCTCTCTAGAAGCCTTCATTATTCCCTAGCCAGATTCATCAGACCGTCTTCCATGTTTTCACAGCACTTTGGACGGAGCTTTATGATAACATGAGTCAGATGATTCTACTTAGTGTTTATGTGTCTCTTTCACTACTGAACTGTGAGATCCTCGAGGTGGCATGATAAGCTGGAATCCGACGCCACTGGGTCTGCACTTGAGTCATTTATTAAGTGGGGTTCAGGCAATAACACTTATTCGAGAAATATTTATAGAGTTCCCGCCGTGTGCCAGGCACTGAACCGGTGCTGAGGATGGAGCAGAGCTTTTGATCTAGAAAAGGAACAGACAGGGGAACACACACACCTGTTCCTCCTTACAATCAGTGGTCTATGGTGTGAGATGGAATAACAGAGGACCATGCGATAGGTGGGCCAGGAAGGCCTTTGTAAGGAGGTGGCTTCTGCTCTGAGACCAAAGATAAAGAGAAGTCAGCCATGGGAAGGTGGGGTAAAGTGTCGTCAGTCGAGGGGGTTGGGGGATGTGGAGCCTGAGCGAAAGAAGGAGCTGAAGGAAAGCTAATACGGCTGAAGGCTGGGGAGCAAAGGGTGTGTCTGCAGAAACAGCTGTGTCCTCTGGAATACTTGCTGAGTGAACGAATGTGTAACTGGAAGGTTGACATCAGTCCTGGTCCTCAGCTAAAAGCTGGGCTGTAACAGGGCGAGAGAGTGTCTCCTGCAGTGCTTTGCTTTGAATGAGTTTCGGGGTTCTCGTTACTCATCTTCTTCCCAGGTCCCTGGGCTGGGTGCTGGCTTCCCCAGGACAGGGTTGCCACCTCAGGGGATACTGTGTACCTGTCTCTTTTGCCCAGTCACGGGACTGATGAGCTGGGGTCTTCAAGGATCCAAACTGTCACCTGGGGGAGCACTCCCCTCCCCGCCTTAGGTCATGCTCCGTTCCAATGGGCAGCGAGTCAGCGCTCTCTCACCTCAGATTGTCAGGCTACCACTCAAATGGGGTACTTCCTCATCTCCCCCACAGCCACCTTACACTCAGATACTGACTACTGAGTGATAGAACCCGCTGCTCTGCCCAGAACTGAATCTGCTTCCCTGTGACTAGGGCCTTGTCACTGGGCCAAGCCTGTCTGCTAACGCTCTTCGCGACTGGGGTGAAAGCTTTCCCAGAAGGCCTCTTGCTCCTTTATGCAAATGTCCTGCTGGCAGCCTGGCCCCACTAGCTCATTAAGTCTATTTAGATGTATTTGAATCCCAGCGGCGATCACTGCTGCGTAGGCTCTGTCTGGGATGCCTAGTAGGTCTGAGTCTGCTCTTGTTTCCTACCTCAACCCCTCAAAGCCTTTATTTTTTTCTTCCCTCTCTGAGGAAAAGTCTGGGGAAAGCATTTCAGACACAGATTATTGATGTAGCATAATGTTTTACATCTGCAAGAGACAGACCCAAAAGTCAAGAGAATGATGCGTTAAGTGTAGGAAGGAGCGTGTTTTTAGATGCTCTTGAACTCATGTTACATAGGCACGTGTACGTGTGTGCTATTGTGTCCGATTCTTTGCGACCCCATGGACTGTAGCCACCAGGCTCCTCTGTCCTTGGGATTTCCCAGGCAAGAATACTGGAGTGGGTTGTCATTTCCTTCTCCAGGAGATCCTCCCAACCAAGGGATTGAACCCACGTCTCCTGCATTGCAGGCAGATGCTTTACTGCTTGAATCACGTAACTTAGGCAGTGCTCCCTCTCACCCATGCTTAAAGCTGTTTCTTCAAACTATGCTTGGCACTGTTGGGGTTGGCAGAGCCGAGGCCAGCAGCAGCAACTGTGCCAGGAAGCAGAGTCCAAGGAATCACTCTTCAACAAAGAGGAAGTTGGGTTGCTCTCTGTGTCTGTTTGTCAGTCCCAACAAGACATGGGCTCTGGAGCCGGGCATACTTGGTGTGAAACCCCATCTGATCCCTTGCTAGGTTTGTGAACATAGGTTTCATTGCCTCTCTGTACCACTATTTCCTCATCTGTGAAATGGGTAGAATCATAGTTAAGAGCACTGACTTTAGAGTCAGACTTTGTCACTTGCTATCTCTGTAAGTTTGAGCAGATTCCTGCACCTGTTTGCTCATCAAATGATGACCAGAGTAAAGTCTGCTGACATCACCAGGCTGTTGTAAAGATGACACAAGTTGATACACAAGAAGCATGGTGCCTGACACAGCGTGAGCACTACAGGGGTATTTGCTGTTACTGTGGATTTTATTGCTGTTGTGCTTTTAGTCACTCAGTCATGTCTGACTCTTTCTGACCACATGGATTCTGTAGCCCACCAAGCTCCTTTTTCCATGGGGATTCTCCAGGCAAGAATATCAGAGTGGGTTGCCATGCCCTCCTCCAGGGGAATCTTCCCAACCTAGGGATCGAACCCAGGTCTCCTGCATTGCAGGCTGATTCTCTACTGTCTGAGCCACCAGGGAAGCCCTTATTGCCGTTAGTGCCCACCTCATAGACCATGTGAGAATGAAGCAGAGAGAGCGCTTGCCAGACACATGGTAAATTTCAGCTGCTGTTCTTACAACCCTGGCTCAACTTAACATGTGTGATGCTGCACTCAGTTCCATGGGAGCTTCTTAAGGTGACGTTTACAAGTTTAGGAGAGGGAGGACTTGCTTCACCCTTCCACACACTCTCTCTAATGACCCAGTTTTGTTCAGGAACTTCTGTGAGGAATGCCAGACTCTTGCATGGGTGCGGGAGCTGCCCTCATCCCTGATAAGGATAGGAAAGGGAGGAACAGAGCCGGGTGATATGAGAGCCTGGTGGGTTTATGGTGTCACGTTAAGCATGTTCTGATTTCTCTGCTCTATAAAACACCCCATATAAACTATAAAATAAAATATTTACATTTTTACATACCTAGCAGTACTGGGTGGGTAGAGCAAAGTGATTTGGTAGGTTTCCAAACCCACGAGGCTTTGGGGATTCTGGTTTTGCTTTACCTGATGCAAACTGATACTACATAGATTCCATGGAAAGCACATTTTACTGCCTATTTTTAGCTGGGGGGTGCAGGAGACACCACCTGCTCTGGGGGAGCTTGAATAGAGGCTCCTGTGGCACTTTGAGTGAACAGTCCCTCAAGTTTTTGATCATAGAAGCAGAGGGAGAATTGATATGCAGATACACATATTAGCCTCTGCCAGGCTCCTCTGTCCATGGGATTTTCCAGGCAAGAGTACTTGGGTTGCCATTCCCTTCTCCAAGGGATCTTCCCGACCCAGGGATCGAACCCAGGTCCCCGGCATTGAAGACAGATTCTTTACCCTCTGAGCCACCAGGGAAGTCTCAGTCTCTTTTTCTATATACATAAATGGTTAATTTTCTTGTTTATATGTTAAGGAATTTTGAAGGAATGCAACTTCTAGAAATTTCTACTTGCAGCTGGTGTAGTTTTCTGAGCCATCTCAAAGACAGAGCAAACACCCTGCCAAAGTTTAGTCATACATTGATAGCTGTAGCTTGGAAAGGGGAAAATGAAGGTCTGATTTAATAAGCCGACAGAGAAGTCAAACACCCACAAATGGTAATTTACAGCTGCAAAGGGCAGTGTTTTTAAATCACCCTAGTGAATTATATGTTTCTGAAAAAGGAACTACGCATCTGAAAAATTATGTTCCTTGGTAATACTTTAGACACTATTGTTTTGGCCCTGTCACCTCACTAAGGTTATAAATAACACAGTCCTTTTTACTTTTATTTTCCTAGATTAGCCGGCTGCCATTAGCTTCGGTTCCTGGCTGTAATGTAACTGTCTTCTGTCCTGTTATAAATGCACTGTGATTCTCGTCACCTTGAGGGTGCTGTGGGGTGTGGCTCTCAGGTGCCCTCATGGGAGCTGAGGGGCTGGGCACAGGAGGGGAATTCTCTTTTCTGGTCCAGCTACCCAGCCCCTCTGCCCTCCTTACTCTGTGGGCCCCTTGTTGGCAGTGTTGTTCAGCCATTATCACCTGTTCACTGCAGGCCTTTCTGCCTCACTGGGAGCCTCATGCTAGAAGGAGGGCTGTGGCAGGTTCAGCTGTGCCCTGGGGAGGCGCCTCCCCCCCACGCTGTGCACCTCCCTGGAGGAAGGGGTGCCTCTGTCTAATCCACACAGAGGCTTCATTGGCTGGGGGAGGGTGCTGGTTAGGAGCCCTGGGGACCCATAGAAGAATCTTTGTTGCAAGGAGCGTCTTCGTCTACTGCCTTTCAGCTGTCAAACATGATGGCAGTGGGACTGGGCTTGAGGTGTTCTCCGCCTTCTCTGGGCTAAGCAGGGATTCTTAGAGCATCCACGGTGACAGTGGCAACAGCAAACAGTGGCATGCTGTAGTCTTTAAGTCTGGCTGCGGCAGCATTTTTGTCCTGCATGCGCGTCTAAATGCGGATTTTTCACTCTCTTATCAGAAAATGGAGTCCATTTCTCTCTCCCTGGAGTCCTCCTAGTGCTCTGACCAGTAGAATGCGGTGGGCATGACACGGACACTCCTAGGATGGCCCTTCCTTGCCTGGCCTGGCAGCCTCCACTTTCAGCCTCTTGGAGGACGGCTGCCATGGAGAGAGTGAGTCTCCTGTGTGACCACCAAGGTGTGAGACACACCCAGGCCACGTGGGGAGGCCCTGGAGGAGGAGATGTCATGTGAAAGCAGGGCTAGGAAAGAGGCCATGGGGTACAGGAGGGAGAGGCAGTCACCTGCGTGGACACAGCCCAGTCGAGTCTTCAGATGGCTGCAGCCCCAGCTGTCTTCAGGCTGCACCCGCACAAGGGTCCCCGTGGCGGATCCGCCCAGCTGCAGGTGGTCAACCCACAGGATCATGAGAGAGAAGACACTGTCATTTTAAGCCACCAGGTTTTAGGTGATTTTGCTGCCATGACAATTAAAATAACCTCTCAACCTCCTGCCGCTTTCTCTGAAAACAAAACCCTGTTTCAAATGGAATGTTCTTTTGCTTCTGCAGCTTTATTACCAGGAACCTAAGCCATGGAAGAAACAAAGAATGGCTGTGACCAAATCTCATTTGGGACAGACTACTGGGAAGTGGTGTCCAGGTCTCTCACAAGCAGGTTTGGGGGCTGTATTTCCTTATTTCCCATTTTATCGCGTTCCTACCCATCCCACGCTTTGATATAGGACACATGGGAATGTAGGAACTGCATTCATTCGTGTATTTGTTTAGGTGTTTACCCGTGGATGTGACAGTCACCGGGAGCCCAGGACTCCTGGCTGTGGGCAGTCGAAGAAGAGGAGGCGTCTCCTCTGCCTCTGTGAGCCTTGCCTCTGGCTAGCGAACCTGTGCAATAAGAAGAGGGAATGACAGCATGTAGGACGCCTCATGAAAGTCATCTGTGAAGTATTTCAGAGGAAAGGAGACATCCACCTTCTTCTCCCAGACCACAGGGCAAAGCAACCTTGGGGGAACCTGACTGGCCTGGGTCCACACAGCCATTCTGTGCTGGGATGCTCTTTGTGAGGGGCAAGTCCTGCTGAGTGGTTGATGGGGATGAAGTATTGTCGTCAGTGGAACGGCTGGCCACGGCTCGTTAGCAGTGCTGGCCTGGGCACCGATTCCCACCTTGACAGCTTGAAACCACTTTTCCTCCCGCTCCACCCAAATACCTCTGGGCTCAAGTTCCAGGGCCATTTATGGTCTGACGTGCTTGATTTTTCCAGCCTTGTTTGGTTCACGAATTGTTTCATAGGTAGCCATTTGGCTTCCTTAATGAGGCTGGAAGTTTCTTGAGGGTCTTACTCTTTTATTCCTTGTATGGGTGGTATTGGGCACTTAGAACTCCATAATCACTTAACAGTCAATTGGTGAATATGGAATTGGGTTGGACGGATCACAAAAACTAAGAAAATAAAAGGGTTCAGGTACTGAGAGATTCGTAGAGACATTTAGTCATTTGCAGGACTTTTAGCATTTATCAGGCAAGGGACTGAGTGCTTTCTAGTCATTAACTTATAGAATCTTTACAACTCAGTAAGGTAGGCAACATTATTTTCCTTTTATAGCAGGGAAAACTGAATCTTAGAGGTTAAATTACCCTGGTCAAGATCACATGGCTTGTTAAATGGTAGGTCTGGGTTTTGCATCCACTGCACTTCCATTCTGAGGTTTATGCTTCTACCGTGACATTCTATCACCTTACTTTTGGAGTCTGATGTGCCAATCAAGTGGAGGGGGCTGTCTGTCAAATGCAGTGCAGTTTTTATGTGTCTGGTTTCCCAATTGCCCCATACTTTCCAGCTCTAATGCTCGTATGCTTAAGCTTACATTTAGCGATCGCTCACTGCCAGCTCCTAAGTTAGTCTGGATATCATATCCCAAAATTTGGATGCAATGTGTATCTTTCTTGTGGAAGTAAAAAGTGCTAACCTTCCAGCATCTGTTACTTGTAATTGCTCTGCGTTAAGTTACAATTTTGGATTTAAATTAGAAAAAGTGCCTTTCAGTCCCAAGATTTTTAATGTGGAAATGAACAATGGTAAGAAGTAACTGATACCCTCTGTATTTTTCTTTAAGAGAGGGAGATGTGTTTTAAAAAAAAATCAAAGTCAAGTGAAGGTGCCCTGGTACTTAGTCTTTGGAGGAGATTATGGAATGCCACACTTGTGCTGGTGTTGAGAACACCATTTACACATGCCTCCTTAAATTTATACTGTTTAGCCTGCAAATTTTACCCCAAATGCTGCCTGATTCACGTTTTCAATCTTTTTCTGGTGGGAAGACCCTAGTAGATATCACCCAATCACAGTCCTTTGGTCAACACGTCTGTCCTTACAAATCAAATTAAGGTAGTATAGAAACTCATACAAATCAATAAGCACAAAACTAACTGGACAGAAATATGAGTAAAAGATGTAAACAGGGAGTATCAGTCTGCTTGGGCTGCCATAACAAAATATCAGGCTTGGTGTTTTAAAAAATGGAAATTTATTTCTTGTATTTCAGGAGACTGCCAAGTCCAGGATCAAGGTGCTGGCAAGGTAAGCTTTAATTCTGAGGCCTCTTCCCCTTGCCTTGTAGGTGGCCACCATCTCACAGTGTGCTCGGATGATCTCTTCTCTCTGTGAGTATGGGGATTGAAAGAGAGATCTTTCTGGTGTCTCTTCTTATAAGGACACTAATTATCAGATCAGGGCCCCACCCTTATGACCCCATTTAACCTTTATTACCTTTTCAGAGGCCTCATCTCAAATTCAGCCACACTAGAGGTTAGTGCTTCAACATATAAGTTTTGGAGGGATGTAAATATTCAGTCCGTAACATAGGGCACATTAAGAGTAATACAAATAGTAAACATATAATTTTTTTAAGTAGAAATAATAATAGATAACATTAATTTGGAGATGACTATATTCCAAGCATTGTTCTAAGCACTTGATGTCTCTTCACTCATGAAGTTCTTATAGGAAGTCTGTGACAAGGTAGTTTCCACCACTACTTCATTTGACAGAAGAGGAGCTTGATACACAGAGAAGTGAGGCAACTTGGTCAGTGTCACACAGCTAGGAAAAGACAGCTCCAGAACTCAACCCCCTGAGCCTGTACTCTTGACAGCCCTCTAAGATGTTCAGACTTGTCCACAGGTAGAAACCAGAACAGTACACCAATTTTTAGCCACTGGATTGATAACAATGAAAAAGCTCGGGATATTGAGAATGTGGGGCAAATGTCATTTCTGCACACCTCTGGTGGAAGTGGAAACTTTTGAAGGGCAATTGGATAATATCTGTTGAAATTAAGTATGTGTGCTTTTATACTTTGAGCCAACAATTCCACTTCTGGAAATTCACTTCCTTATAAGATTCTGCCAAGATACCAGTGCAGGAACATTCACTGCAACATTATTTGAATTAGTCAAAAACCAAAGTCAATGTCTGTGCCAGTCAATAGGGCAGAGCTTCAAGAAGCTCTGATGATTTTACGAAATGTGAATCTGAGAGCACTGATACAGAAATATCATAAACATTTACCGATATGTTACCGTAGTTTGTTAGGCCCACCATAACAAAGTACCCCAGACTAGGTGACTTAAACAACAGGAATGTGTTTCCTCATAGTTGTGGGAACTGCAAGTCCAAGGTCAAGGTGCTGGCAAGGTTGTTTTCCTCTGAGGCCTCTCTCCTTGGCTTGCAGACAGTCACCCTCTTGCTGCCTCTTCACACAGTTGTTCCTCTGTGCATGCGAACCCGGGCGTCTCTTTGTGGGTCTTAGTTTCCTCTTTGGACACCAGTCAGATTGGATTAGGGTCCATTCTAAGGTCCTCATTTTACCTTAATTACTTATTTTTTTGTTATTTTTTAATTGGTGGGAAATTACTTTGCAATGTTGTTTTGAATTTATCAAGATGAGATTTATGGCCCAGGATGTGATCTATCCTGGAGAAGTTTCCGTGTGCACTTGAGAAAAATGTGAAATTCATTGTTTTGGGGTGAAATGTTCTATAGATATCAATTAGGTCTAACTGGTCTATTGTATCCTTTAAAGTTTGTGTTTCTTTGTTAATTTTCTGTTTAGTTGATCTGTCCATAGGTGTGAGTGGGGTATTAAAGTCTCCCACTATTATTGTGTTACTGTTAATTTCCCCTTTCATACTTGTTAGCATTTGTCTTACATATTGCGGTGCTCCTATGTTGGGTGCATATATATTTATAATTGTTATATCTTCTTCTTGGATTGATCCTTTGATCATTATGTAGTGGCCTTCTTTGTCTCTTTTCACAGCTTTTGTTTTAAAGTCTATTTTGTCGGATATGAGTATTGCTACTCCTGCTTTCTTTTGGTCTCTGCGTGGAATATCCCTTCACTTTCAATCTGTATGTGTCTCTTGTTTTGAGGTGGGTCTCTTGTAGGCAGCATATATAGGGATCTTGTTTTTGTATCCATTCAGCCAGTCTTTGCCTTTTGGTTGGGGCATTCAATCCATTTGCAATGTTGTTTTAATTACTTCTTTAAAGGCCTCATCTCCAAATACAGTCACATTCTGAGGTATTCGGAGTTGGGGCTCCAACATAGGAATTTGGAGGGAGCACAATTCATACCATAGCCTGGGTGAGAAAGAAAGATGTGTTGCTTTGTGATTAGTATAATCTTTAATGTGTAATTTAGAAGAGCTGATATATGCATTGACAATCTGTCTGTAAAGCTCTCCAAAGAATTCTTATGCTTTCTTTTGTGGTGAAAAATTGGATGAGCCTGAAGTGTGGTTGAGGGTATACTCCTAATTTACTCTTATACTTTTTCTGTATTTAATATTCTAATCATGCAGAAGCATTGCGTTTTTAGAAAGTTTTAAATTTGTTTTAATTTGAAGGGGGAAAAGTTGCTCTATAAGAAAACTAATGGAATTGACAAAAATAAAATTATAAGAAATACTTCGGTAAAACTTACATTTCTATTTTCTTACTACCTTGGCAAAGCTTCAATGGGTTATGTTTATTTTATTTATTTATTAAAAATATTTTTTTGGAGTATAGTTGCTTTACCATGTTAGTTTCTGCTATACAGCAAAGTGAATCAGTTATCAGGTCAATCGCTCAGTCGTGTCCAACTCTTTGCGACCCCGTGAATCGCAGCATGCCAGGCCTCCCTGTCCATCACCAACTCCCAGAGTTCACCCAAACCCATGTCCATTGAGTCCGTGATGCCATCCAGCCATCTCATCCTCTGTCATCCCCTTCTCCTCCTGCCCCTAATCCCTCCCAGCATCAGAGTCTTTTCCAATGACTCAACTCTTTGCATGAGGTGGCCAAAGTACTGGAGTTTCAGCTTCAGCATCATTTCCTCCAAAGAAATCCCAAGGCTGATCTCCTTCAGAATGGACTGGTTGGATCTCCTTGCAGTCCAAGGGACTCTCAAGAGTCTTCTCCAACACCACAGTTCAAAAGCATCAATTCTTTGGTGCTCAGCCTTCTTCACAGTCCAACTCTCACATCCATACATGACCACAGGAAAAACAATAGCCTTGATGAGATGGACCTTAGTCAGCAAAGTAATGTCTCTGCTTTTCAATATGCTATCTAGGTTAGTCATAACTTTTCTTCCAAGGAGTAAGAATCAGTTATACATATACATATATCCCCTCTTTTTGAGCATTGCTTCTTATTTTCTTGTTCAAATGCCAACAAGGGCTATCCAGATAGTAGGATTACACATTACTGTAACTTTGGGCTTTATATTTTTTCAATGAAAATCTCCATAAATATTATTGAAATTAAAAAAATATTCTTAAAAAAAACAACAAAAAAACCAAAGGATAATGGGCAGCATGTATGTGGAAAGATTTAGTGGTTTATGGTGAACTTTCATTGTTTTCAGTGTGTTGTGATCTATCAATGATCTTAGAGGGAAAAACAATACTTCTGTTAAGTTTCGTAACCCACTTCCCCACTTTTCTGGTGTTGTTTTGCTTTATAAAGTTTTCTTGAAGGTTACCTATTTTAGGGAAATGTTGTACCTTCTCTACTACAAATAGGCTGAAAAGAATAAAGAAGAGGTTACTATCAACTCGTATCTACATTCTGTTGATCTGCTTTAGGGATTTAGACAGAGCCTATTGTTAACCACAGCCCACTTTCTGTTACCAGCAGTTTCTTGAGTCACCTCAGATCATCAGCCTGTTCATTAAATGTCAAAGAGTTTAAACATTTGTTCAAAGGCCATGTAATGAGGAGGGAAACCTACCCCCAAGGCGAAGCCACGCACTTTCCTCTAAAGTGAAATCACCATTTTTCCACCGCATATTGCTGGATATTGTCGACATGCTACTACTTCCCTTGAGGAGTGAAGAGGCCTTTGAATGGGAATAGTTTCAGTTTTGCCCCCGAAGGAAAGGAGAAGAGGAGGAAGTGACATGTACTGAGGGATGACCATGCACCATTGCTTGACAGATTTTTCACATCAGCCACATAGCCACCCAATGAAGTGAGTGTTGCTAATTCCCATTTACAGATGAGAAAACAGAATCAGAGAGGTTAAGGGACAATGTCAAAGTCTAACGGCCATGGTATGGGTGCATCCAGGTTGTATTTCTAAGCCTATGGATTCAGAGGCACGTGTTCATCCCAGCTGCTGCCAGTGGTCACGACCCGACGCTGCAGGGCCTTTGAGCTAACAGGCTTTGGGGCATGGTGAGATGGAGCAGGACAACAGGACAAGGCCTGCCCTTTCCTTGGACACAAGACAAGGGAGAATCCTCACTCAACCCAAGGGCGATGCTGGTTAGACCCTCCACTGCTACTGCTAGGGGTCTTTCCCTAACCCCTTCCTTTTACAAAAGGAAGCTTGAGCCCCAGCCTGGGCCCAAGCTTAAGCTTGAAGCCCAGCAGGCTTAGGTGAATTTTACTCTTATTTCTTTTATCCCCAATTTCTTCTTTCTTTTCTCTTTTTGTAGTTTTAACAAATGAGCTCTGCAGTGCAGGGGAATGGTTTGCCAGTGGGTTCTCTGTGGGGTATGTGGCCTCATTGGCTTTTAATCAGTCGATTACCTGGATCTACTTTTGTATCACCCCATGATTTTCTCTCCAGTTTTCATTAAGAAATGAAACTTTTAAAAGGCTCATTTATTTTATTATATATGTTTTCATGGTAAAAAGTTAAAAATATACAGAAATGAAAATCAAAGTGAAATTCGATATAATTTCCCACTCTAGAATGTTTGGTGTGTAACCTTCCAGATAGTTTACTGTGATATGAACAGACTCCATACTGAAGCCTGAGGTAAAAAAAAAATCAATAATACTCATCTTGACTTTGTTTAACATTTTGATATTCTGTTCTTGGATTTTTTTTGGCATTACTTTGATTTCTAAAACATTACATTGAAATATTATTTTTCTTGATCACTGGACTTTTTGGTACCCCTTAAATTTTGCATCTGAAGTGAATTCTACTGTTCTCCAGTCCAGCTCTGGCCCTCAAATACACACATTATTATTAAAAAGTATTTTGGGGGGCTTGTTTTACAAACTAAAATAATTATACTAAGATGAGTTTACACATCTATATAGCACCTACTATATAATTCTGTAGAATCGTTGTGCTTGACATGTTTTAACACACTATTATTGGACTCATAATAGTCCAATGGTGTAGATATTGTTTATATCACTTCCATTTTGCAGATGGAAAAACTGAGGCATCCAGAGTTAAAGTGCTCAAAGCCACACAGCCCATAAGTGCCTGCGTGTGGATTTGGACTCAGTTGGTGGGGCTCCTGGAGGCTTCTCTGGTGGCTCAGATGGTAAAGAATCTGCCTGCAATGCCAGAGACCCTGGTTCAATCCTTGGGTCGGGACGATTCCCCTGGAGAATGGAATGGCAACCCACTCCAGAAGAATCCCACGGGCAGAGGAGCCTGGCAGTCTACAGTCCATGCGGTTGCACAGAGTCGGGCACAACTGAGTGTTTAACACTTTCACTCTCAGAGGGCCTCCTATGGTGTTTGCTCTAACCTACCATGCACTTCTCTCTCTTTCTCACTCTCTCGCTCTCTGTCTCTCTCTGCACACACTGTCCTGTCACCTACATTTATTTCTGACTGTATCATAAAGCATATTTCAGTTTCAGTATGGAAGACACTACCCCATACTGAATTCCCAATATAAATGGAAATAGCAAGAAAAAAACCTGGAACCTCTCTCAACTGCTCCTTGGCCACTCTTCCCCCTTTAGGCAGTGGCATACCACCCCTCCAGCCCCTTGACTATCAAGACCACTTCTCTCAAATGGACTCTGACCACTGTGCTTTGTGGCTTCGCCTCTTTTGTGCTGATGCGTGTATTCTGAAGATATTTCCCTGGTGCTGGCAGTCTGGCTGCTGTGTATGCGGAGCAAGCCACCTCTTCATGAGCTAGGGGAAACATTTGGAGCACAGATTGCGAAGCACCTGAATCCGAAATGTTTATTTCTTGGCTGGCTTTTATTTTCTTCCAACTATCAAAGGAACTCTGGCTGAAGTTGACACATTAATCACTTGTCTAATTTCATTTCTTTAAACCTAGTTATTTTTAAATGATAAGTAACATAATTTACTGCCCTTTTTGATTTAGAAACCTGTTCAAAATGTGGAGTGGTGCCTGGCTCTTTGTTAGCAGAGCCTTGAGATAATTTTTCCTTTGTTTCTGTTTTTTTTTAATTGATGATAATTAAGTGCTTATGCGTCTTTCATCTGAAATATACATCTTCATTATTGATACAGTTCATGCACTTCGGAATCGTTTAATTTAGATATTGGTTATTTCTAGTAAAAGGCAATATGGTTGGTGTTTCTAGATAAAGAGGTTAAGAGGAATACCCTGACCTGTTGTGGTTATTTTGCAATAGGCTCCCTTTCCATATGTGGATAGTTAGCTAATCCTGTGAACAAGGTCACCAATTTAATTCCTAGAGGACTCAGTTCCATGGTCAAAGTTGTGCTCTGACTTTGCAGTGTGGAACACTGATCACAAAGTATGTGTGTGTGTCCCTACATGACTTCTTACGGTCTGAGTAGGTAGCAGACCAGGTCATATTCTGTCCCTTTAAGCCAGGGGGTAAGGGCAAAGGCTGATAGGTTTGGGTGGATTACCATGGGAGGGTGCTTGGGATGGAGGTAGTGGGTAAGTTATGGGCTAAATTTTGCCCACCCCCTCACTCAGATTCACATGTTGAAGTCCTACCCCCAGTACCTCAGAACATGACTGTATTTGGAGATAGTGGTCTTGGGTGGGATGGTGGGAGGGAGGCTCCAAAGGAAGGGGATATGTGTATACTTGCAGCTGATTCATGTTGTATGGCAGAGACCCACACAACATTGTAAAGCAATTATCTTCCAATTAAAAATAAATTTAAAAAAAGAGGCAACTAAATTAAAATGAGACTATGATTGGTGTCCTTAAAAATAGTGATCAGGACACAGACACACCCAGAAGGAAGACCAGGGAAGACACAGCTAGAAGATGGTTCATCTACAAGTGAAGGGGAAGGGCCTCAGAAGAAATGAACCCTGTCAACAGCTTGACCTCAGATTTCTAGCCTTCAGAATGATGAGAAAATAAGCCTCTGCTATTTAAGTCACCCAGCCTGTGGTGCTTTGTTATGGCAACCCTAGGAATCTAATTCAGGTGGAAAGTGGGCAAAACAGGGTGGACTTTGGAAATGAGTTATATACATTTTTGGTAAACCGGTCAAGTGAAAGAGCTCATGAATTTTACTGTCCCTATAATTTACCCACCTGTAAATAGATTTCCTGTCCTTGAGTTGTTGTGATTCCCCGTGTTATAATGAAGTAGCTTTTGTAGCTTAAGTGGACTACGTGTACTAAGTGGTTGGAAAGTCCAGTGAATCAGCTCTGAGGAATGGGCTGTGGAGGGCTGACGCCAGGGCTCTCCTTCTAAGGCTGCCGCTGCAAAAGAGGACACCCCTCCTGTCTGAGTGGGAGGGGAGGAGAATCACAGCTCTCATGAGACAAACCTTGTGGGTTCAGCTTGACGCACATGGTCTCCTTTCATTTTCACTACAGACTTGCCTGACATGTCATACTATTTTTATTTTACAAATGAGAAAATCAAGGGCATGGCAGTGATAAGAACTTGTGACTTAAATAGTTCTGCCTGTATGCAAACTCCAATTGCTTTTTTATTACACCATGATGCCTCCAATTTCTTCTTCTTTTTTTTACTTTAATGTTATTGCTTTGGTCCCTATGATGCTAATTTTATGTGTCAACTTGGCTAGGATACAGTGCCTAGTTGTGTAGTCAAACACAAGTCTTGGAGTTACTGTGAAGGTATTTGTTAGATGTGATGAACATTGTAATCAGGGAATTTTGAGTGAAACAGATTACCCTCTCTTTATTGGGTGAGCCTTGTTCAATCAGATGAAGGCCTTAGAGCAAAGACTGAGGTTTCTCTAAGACTGCGGCATGGGGCTTCCCTGGTGGCTCAGTGGTAAAGAATCTGCCTGCCAGCGCAGGACACGTGGGTTCTGTCTCTGGTCTGGGATGATCCCATATGCTGTGGATCAACTAAGCCTGTGAGCCACAACTACTGGGCCTCTGCTCTAGAGCCCAGGAATCAGATCAACTGAACTCACGTGCCACAACTACTGAAGCCCGTGCGCCCTAGAGCCCGTGCTCTGCAACGAGAAGGCACTGCAATGAGAAGCCCGCTGCACCACAACTAGAGAAAAGCGCCCTCTCCCTGCAACTAGAGAAAACCCCTTCTCACTGCAGCTAGAGAAAAGCCTTCATAGCAACGAAGACCCCGCACAGCCAAAATAAATAAATAATTATTCTTAAAAAAACTGCTGCAGCATGGTAAGCTGCTTGAGCTTCCAGCCTGCTTGCTTGCTTTGTGGATTTCAGACCCAAGGCTGCAACATCAACTCTTACCTGAATTTCCAGCTTGTCAGCCTGCCCTATAGGTTTGGTGTTTGCCAGCTCCCACAGTCGTGTGAGCCAATTTAAAAAAAATTTCTCTCTCACTGTTCTATTGGTTTGGTTTCTACAGAGAACCTTGACTAATACAAGTCTTTAAATTAAATTGAGCTTCAGCTTGGAAGGTAGGAAGTTTCACTGTTGTAAACAAACAATTCCCAAATCTCAGTGGGCTGGACTCAGTTAAAACTTTATTTCCCACATACCATGATCCAACAGTGTCGGCGGGTTAGCCGTGTCTGTGGTGATCAGGGAAACAGGTTTCTCCCCAGTGGCCCTACCATCTTTCAGGGGTCCTGGATACTCCCTGGATCCTTTGCGTCTGGCTGGAAGGGGAGGCAGTGGGTGTGGAGGTCCTTGCCAGCGATGTTCGAGGCCACACACACACTTTCTCCATATTCTAGTGTCCCAGAGTTCTGCCACATGACCACCCATGGCTGCAGGGACATTGGAATATGTCTTCCTGGGAGAGTCCAGAAAAGAGAGCGTGTCTTGGAGAGCACTGGGCTTTCTCATCACACTTGACAACTGCCAATGTGGCTGCAGACACAATAAGGGTAGGAAAAAAATCAACAGAATGAATGGACACTCTTTTTGAAAGGGAACACAATGTTTCTATATGTCTATTATTTTTAAAGTTACTTTATGGATTTATAATTTTAACATATGGGCTTCCCAGGTGGCTCAGTGGTAAAGAATCCACCTGCAATGCAGGAGATGGTGGTTTGATTCCTGGGTTGGGAAGATCCCCTGGAAAAGGAAATGGCAACCCACTCCAGTATTCTTGCTTGGGAAATCCCATGAACAGAGGAGCCTGGCAGGTTACAGGCCATGGAGTCACAAGAATCAGACATGACTTAGTAACTAAACAACAACAACAATTTTAATAGGTAGATAACACAATTCCAATCAAAATAACCTAGGGTTCTTGCCCTGGGAGTTTCCCCCAGAATTCATTTGGGAAAACAATGGCACATATAACCAAAGACAACTTTGGGAAGGAAGAACAGTTAAAGTAGAAATCTGTTTCCACTAGATATTAGAAAGGATAGAAAATAACACATTGCAGCTGAGATACCATTTAATACCAGGTGGTAATGACCGGTGCTGGTGACCTTCTAGAAAAATGAAAAAGTTCATTCTCTGCTGGTAGCATTGTTATCTCATACAAGTTTTTCAAAAAGCAATGTGAGGAGATATATGTTTATTATATATATTTATATGGAGCCATAAAAATGTTCTTACTCTTGACCCAGTAACACTGATGCTAGGACTTTAGTCCAAGGGAAAAATCCAGCTCAAAAAAAAAAAAAGCTATATATAAGAATATATTCATTGTATTGTTATTCTTAATGGGGAAAAAGTTGGTGCTAAATTTACAAATACCTAATAGTTATTTTAATGAGAATGCTCCTATTTTTATAAATACCAGTGTCTCACCAGCCCCTGGTAGAATAAGAGCTGGAAAACAGAATTTGGCTTTCAATTGATGAGAAAAATTGAGGCGGAGCATGGCTGTAATGGAATATCTGCTCACCGCTGTGAAATCATATCGCCTTTGTAGATCTAAGCATAAGATTCTTTTTCTCTCCCTGGTCTGGAAAACACACCATGGTCATTATTAAGACAATTTTCCTAACTCTAAAAAGCTTCAATCCTGCTTGCCTTCAGAGATTCTCTTGGGGGAACAGAAAAGAAAAATGAGATGAAAGTGAAGCCCAGCCTCACTCATGTTTGCCCCTGGCAAACAGAGATGCCCCGGGAAGGAACCCAGGTGAGGATTAGATAGATCTGGGCCATGATTTGTGTGTGTGCAGAAGACCCCAACAGTGAGAGAACAGTCTGGCTGCTTCCTGTATGTCGCAGACATCTCTGTGGCCTTACCCTTTGTCTAAGAGGTGTGAGGTGGGATGCTTACGCCCCTCTGCTGGGAGCATAGGGACTCTGGTCCCCCTTCCCTCCTCCTCCTCACCTCTTGCTGGAGCAGGCGCTAACATGCTAACATGCAGAGGGCAGTGGGGAGGGTTCTGAGTGCACTGGGACACCCTCTGCCTGCAGGATGTCCGTGACAGTGAGTCCACTGCTTGATCCACTCAGTCAGTCGATCACTGATTGAGGTGCTGGTTGAGCCAAAGGACCGTGGGCGGGGAGGGCAGCCGGGAAGTCCGGGCCTTGCTGAGGAAGGCAGGTCTCCCCTGGGAGTGTCTGTCTTCTCCTCCACCATCTCCTGAGCCACCCCAGGGAGACCAGCCCCTCTGAACCCCCAAGGTTCTTTGCGGAGTCAACCAGGCAGCCCGGCTATCTAATACATTTTTTGAAAAACGGTCTCTCTGGAGAAGACACAAGTGGGAACAGATTTACCGAGAGCAATAGCAATAGAGACAGGAATCACAACAGCAAGCCCAGTAATTATAGGATTGCCAAAGACACAATAACAGCTCTTTCCCAGTGCCTCCCACTGTCCTGGCCGGACTCCCTGGTTCCTGGGCCCCAAAGCCTGTGCTCGTGAGGACAGCATTTCCGCAGGCAGTGACAGGCCTGTGCCCCGACCCTCCTGCCTGACGTCCTGGGCCCGCGTGCACATACACACACCACACCCTCCCCAGCGGCGGTGGCAGCTTGAAATAAACACAGGCAAGGGGAAGAGAGGGCAATAAGCAGCCTGTGTTCTCACACCACACACAGCAGGCCTCCTTGTGGCTCCAGCACAGGGAGCTCCCCTCCCTGCTGCCCCAAACACTTTCTCTTCCAAGAAAGCACTTCACAAACGATACCGTGGACAACAGGAGTAGTTTTGAGTCACCAGCCACACAGGGAGCTGGAGGCTGGGGAAAGTCCCTCAGTGTGGGTGGAGGCGGGTGGCCACTCGGAGGCCGGGACAGGGCGTCCCTGTGGTCTCCAGGTGGGATCCAGGTGCTGGCTTTCTCTCTTCTTCTCGGGAGAGGGCTGGCATGGTGGTGGGTCCTGGCCGCCCAGCCAGCCCAAGATCTATGTGGATGTCTTAGCTTTCCCAGTTTAGCCAGACAGTCTTTGTTCTCTCACTTCCTCTTTCCCACTGTTTTTCTCTTTCCATCTTATTTCCATTTGTTGAGTATTTACTATGCACCTAATACTGTGCAGGGGCTTCCCTGGTGGCTCTGATGATGAAGAATCTGCCTACAATGCGGGAAACCTGGGTTCGATCCCTGGGTCAGGAAGATTCCCTGGAGAAGGGAATGGTAACCCACTCTAGTATTCTTGCCTGGGGAATTCCATAGACAGAGGAGCCTGGCAGGCTATAGTCCATGGGTTGCAAAGAGTCAGACGTGACTGAGCAACTAACACTTTACTTTCAGTACTGGACTGGACATTTAGGAGGCTGCAAAGAAGCAAAAGGCATGTTTTCATCTTCCAAAGAGTGAGAGCCTTGTGCCTGAGACTGTAACCTGCCCTATCTAGGAAAAAGTTGTCCTTGTTTCCAGGACTTCTCTGTCACAGATTAGTGGTATGACCTTGGGCAGGTCACAGAAAATTTTCTGACTTCAGTTTCTCCCAAATAGGGGGTCATACAAGGTTATCCCATCCTTTCCTAAACTCTATTAGTCTTTATGGTGAGCGTCAAATGAGTAGTTTGTTCACTTGGTGAAGAAAGCTGTCATTGCAGAGTTCCTAGAGAAAGCTTTGTGGAAGAGACGCGACTTGAGTTGACTCCCAAACAATGCATAGGGAATATGTGCAGAGAGAAAGATACCTACAAATCCAAGAGACTGGTGGTGTTTGGGAGGAGGAAGTCATGAGGAAGTTCTAGGTTAAGATGTGTGCAGAAGTAATTAAAAGGAAGGGGCAGAGGAAGCAAATATTGTGAAAGGTAGATCTTGGCTACAGGGTAATGGGAGAAAAATCACACCAAGTGGCGAATTGATTTTAAACACAGACCCTCTTAATCATGGTGGTATCACTGATGGACTAGAGGACAGTTAATAGAGTCAGTCTGATGGAGCTGATGGAGATGCTGCGTTAACTTGCAGATGCGCTGAATTTGAGAGAACAACAAGACATCCATTGGAAATGTCCGAGGTGCAACTGAAAGTGCAAGTAGCCCTTTGGAGGAAGGTCATGAATTACAAAGACTGGGGAGCCGCCTGGTTAGAGGTTCATGCTGAAGTGATGAGACAGAATGAGAACTTTGACAAAGTGTGAGAAGAAGGAACAGCAGAGCCTTGAGGAATGAGATTTGGGGATTGCCCACCAGTCAAGGAGAAGCCAACAAAGGAGACAGGAAGAACGGGAGACAGCAGTAGAATTAGAAGGGGGAGGAGGGGTCCAATTTCCAGGCAGGTGGGGAGTGTATCTGGTACCATCCACAAGATAAAGGAGACCCTAGAAAATGCTGTGAGATGGCAAACAAGTGGTCACTGTTGAGCTTTCCTGGTTTTATTATTAATTCTGTCTCTTTTATGGAAATATCTGATGGACATTTATGAAGTTTGGTGGAATTAGTTGCTCTAAAGGTCTTTTTGCATGTTCACTTATTTTTAAGAGAAAACCTGGAGGAAATTGAGTTGGAGCATGGAAAACCCTTATTTTAAAATATTACTACTAGATTTATAGTCAATTTAGTGTGACTCCTTCATTCCTTAAAGATTAATATCTAAGTTGAGACTAAAAAATATAAAACATTTTAACTTTGGAGGAGAGGGCATGTCCACTTTGGGTATCTGAATCAAACATGACCCATCTTACCTAAAATAATCACACATACACACACACACATATACATACATATATATATATATATAAATTATCATGTGAATTTAGGTGCAGATTCCCAAAAGCCCCTATGAGACCACGTACCCAAGTGAAGAACTTTTGAACATGTTCCAGCTCCCTACATTATGTAACCTGAGTCCATTTTTCTTATTTAATAAAGACAATCCCTTGTACAATAAGGATTAAATGAACAAATACAAAGCACTCAGAACAAAATGTAGCACATGGTGAGCATTCAGTAATTACCTGTTATGATTACATTATGTTCTTAGGTGAAATTTCTTCAACAGAATGACTGTTCTCTGGACAAAGCTCTTTTTTCTTAAAATATCCTTTCACTCATGTACTCATTCACTCATTTATTCATTCACTCGGTCATTTTCTCTCTTACTTTTTATTAGTATGTCTTAAGGCCTAGGGAGTAAAAAAAAAACAACAACTAAATCTCCAGTGTTCATCACCAAGATGCTTTCAGCCTAGTGACACGTAAGTGGATGCTTACTTTCCTCCAAAGCTTTCAGCATCAGGGTTTCAAGTAAGGAAAGGGCAAAGAGGTAGATTTGGAGCAAAAGATACTTTCTTTTGAGAAGATTTTGGAAGAAGATGGGTGTAATATATTACACGCATTGAGATTTTAATGTGTTTGGAATCTGCTAATTTGGAATCAATGAGAGTGAAATTAAATCTTAGATTGAATAGTAACAGGACCTTCTACTGTTATCAAGTGAAATTTATTACACAAAGTAACCATATATAAGAACCAAGGAGATAGTTTCTTAGCTGTTCTGTTGATAAGACTCGGTTTTACTTCTATTGTAGCCTCTTGGAGCATATTGTCATTTGCTTACATTAGACTATGATCTCCTGGAGAACGGGGAGTCCATCTCATTCAGTTTTGTGCCTGTTACTGACTAACTGTATGTATGATTGCATTTGAAGGGAGAAAGAACTTTCCAGTCATTCTTTAAGTCATTGTAACAGAATACATTTACGGCGAACCATTAAGACGCATTACCAGTGACTGTCTGTTCATTAAGGTGTCTACCTGCAAATATCTTGACAATCTATGATTTAATGCATTATTCTAGAAATTATTAAGATAACTTTAAAAATACTGAAAAATTCAGAAGTTTCACTAACTCTAAATGACTTCCGTTGTTCATTGGCTCAGTCATGTCCGACTCTTGGCGACACCATAGACTGCAGCACGCCAGGCGTCCCTGTCCTTCACTGTCTCTACCTATGAGATTAAAATAAGCCTCATTCCAACTTACTCTTTTAGAAAAGCTTTTATCTTGGAAGGAAAATGGAAGAAAAGCCTAAGAATTCACTTACCTTTGGTGTCTTTGGGGCTCACGAGGGGCTTCCTTAAACATTTTTTAAATGAAAATTCCTTTGAAATAGTTTTATGTACCACTTGAGTGCCATTATGTATTTTTTACATTAGGACTGAACAAGCTTCTGAATAGAAAATCAAACTGGGGTTTGCTCCTGAACAATATGAAGGGAAAAACAGATGTTTTTTCATGATTGTATCTGGGTTTATTAGGAAAATGTAC
Source organism: Neotragus moschatus (assembly GCA_006410615.1). Lineage (NCBI taxonomy): Eukaryota > Metazoa > Chordata > Mammalia > Artiodactyla > Bovidae > Neotragus > Neotragus moschatus. The sequence goes on along the minus strand of SJYA01001943.1, from coordinate 941,067 downwards.
TTTGAGTTAAAACATTTTTCATAAGAACTAAAGACAAGGTGCCCAATTTTACTGAATAAGTAGAATGTGAGACAAACCCAAACTTCTTGGTCTGGCTTCTGGGTCTGGATCGAGTGTCCAAGTTCAACTTACTGTTCTAATCTGTCTTTCCATGTCTCCCTAATCATATCCTCCAATCTACCCAGACATGTCTGTTTATATTTCCCCAAACTCATGAGCTTCCCAGCCTATTCTCCCCAACTCTTACAGCTCACTGAGTTCCTCCCCTAGTCCCAGGAGTTGACATTCAGATAAAATCCTTCCATCCTCTGAGGAATATTCTCATTCCTCACTGGAGCCCTTTTGGAAATTATTCACCCACCCACGCTTCCTTTTTAATGAATGGTTATTGAGTGATTTCTCCAGGCCAGTCACTGCACTAAGAGCTTTACAGGCATTATCATAACAACCCTATGAGGTAGGTAATGTTATTAGCCCCATTTTCCAGGTAGAGAAACAGGTTTTGAATGGCAAATTAATTTTCTCAAGATCACATAACAAGGAAATGACAGCCAGGATGTCAACGCATTTCCAAGTGATAATTTGGTGTGAGAGGGTGGCACAAGGGGAGAGAGCCAAGGCAGAAACGAAAAAAAAAAAAAAGGATCCTAACATTGATCCCTGTGGACCTAGAATGGATTAGGTTACAGTACAATTACAACCCCGCCTTGGTCTCAATAGCTTAATGCTGCTAAGTCACATCAGTCATGTCCGACTTTGTGCGACTCCATAGACGGCAGCCCCACCAGGCTCCCCCGTCCCTGGGATTCTCCAGGCAAGAAAAATGGAGTGGGTTGCCATTTCCTTCTCCAATGCATGAAAGTGAAAAGTGAAAGTGAAGTCGCTCAGTCATGTCCGACTCTTAGCGACCCCATGGACTGCAGCCTACCAGGCTCCTCCGTTCATGGGATTTTCCAGGCAAGAGTACTGGAGTGGGTCGCCAGTGCCTTTTCCGCAGAAGTTTAGCTTAACAGAATGTTCTATTTCTCAGGCGACATATGCAGTGCAGCCAGCAGGGGGCACTGTAACCACTCAGGGCTTCTAATGACAGAGCTCCACCTTGATAAGCACTTGCCAGATCATGGGCAATGCTGCTGCTGCTGCTGCTGCTGCTAAGTCGCTTTAGTCATGTCCGACTCTGTGCGACCCCATAGACGACAGCCCACCAGGCTCCCCCGTCCCTGGAATTCTCCAGGCAAGAACACTGGAGTGGGTTGCCATTTCCTTCTCCAATGCATGAAAGTGAAAAGTGAAAGTGAAGTCGCTCAGTCGTGTCCGACTCTTAGCCACCCCATGGACTGCGGCCTACCAGGCTCCTCCGTCCATGGGATTTTCCAGGCAAGAGTGCTGGAGTGGGGTGCCATTGCCTTCTCCCATCATGGGCAATAGGAGGAGACAAAGAGGTGAATTTTGGACCAGCACTTGTTCACCTGGAAGTGACTTACACCACTCCGGTTGACATTTTACTGGACAAAGCAAGCATATGGCCAGCCTCCTATCAAGGGGGTGGAAAGTGTCATGAAGCCATCTTTTTTGGAGGGAGAAAAACTAGAACTAGTTGCTGTACAGGACCCAAACTACCCCGGTGCCTGGACAGGCTTCGTCAGAGCGCAGGTCCCGACTCAGTACCGGGATGGTGGCAGACACAAGGGACAGTGCTTCTGCTGCAGATACAAGTGGGGCTACCACGTTCTTGTCCGCTCAGGGATCGCTCATTCCAATGGGGAAATGCAGAGAATTCACTGAGAAGATGCCCAGAAAAAAAACACCATCATTTAAAAATACTACCGTAAAAAGGATCTCCCAGACAACTGATTACACAGACCAAGAGCAATTATGTGATTGTATGTTATCATGGGAAGCAAACTCCCCTCGTGTTTCTGTCTAGGCTTGGGACACACAAGATTTCGGCCCATTTTCATTTCCAAAAATGTCCATATGCAAGATCTCTTATTCACAATCCACAGTTCATAAAACTTTATCAAACACCAACATTAAAACCAATTTACTTGTTTCCCTTTTCATTTGTGGCTTTTTTTTTTTTTCTCTCTCTCTATGAAGTTTGAACGAAGAACCCTCTTTAGTTTGATAAGAAAACTTTCATTTTCAATTTGTTTGTTGTAGTTCAGTCCCTCAGTCGTGTCTGGCTCTTTGCGACCCCATAGACTGCAGCACACCAGGCTTCCCTGTTCTTCGCCGTCTCCCGGAGCTTGCTCAAACTCATGTCATTGAGTCAGTGATGCCATCCAACAAGGCAGCCAGGTGCTGGGACCACTGAGAGTGCCCCGAGGATTTGGCCCCCACCTCCCCTCAATTTGATTAATAAGTGCTTTTTCAGTCATGTTTCTTTAGAATTGGAAACTATATTAGACAGTTTCTGATGCTTCCTGGCTTGTCATAAAAGTAAAAAGTAAATGGATTTGAATCCATTTTTTCCTCTTTTCTTCCTCCTCTCCTTTTTTAAAATTATATTCAAGGCTCCTCTGTCCATAGAATTCTCTATGCAAGAATTTTGGAGTGGGTTGCCATCCCTTCCCCAGGGGATCTTTCCGACCCAGAGATCAAACCCAGGTCTCCTGTATTGCAGGCAGGTTCTTCACTGTCTGAGCCATCAGGGAAGCCCCAAAAGTTAGAAGAAAATGGATTTGAATCCATCCTCCTCCCTTTTCTTCTTTCTTGTCTTTTTTTTTTTTTTTTTCGTTTTTAAAATATTTACTTATTTGGCAGTGCTGGGTCTTAGTGTTAATGGGGATCTCTGATCTTCATTGTGGCCTGTAAGACTTTTTAAATTACCAAAACCCCTTTTTAGTTGCGCATACAAACACTTAGTTGCAGCTCGTGGGATCTAGCTCCCTGACCAGGGATGATTCCTGGTCCCATGCATGGGGAGTGAGGAGTCTTAGCCGCTGGACCACCAGGTACGGTTCCCTTCCTCTTTTTTTGTTCCCTCATCTCCTTCCCTTTCCTGGCCTCATGCACCTCGCCTCCTCACTCTCTCCCTCCACGCCTCTGTCCCTCCCTATCTCTTATACAGTTGCCATTTACCAGCTCCAAATCCACCTTATACAGACCAGCTCTTGTTTCTTCCTAAGGTCAGTGCCTCACATCATTTCCTTGTCTCTTCATGCCAATTTGTGTCCCTGGAATAAACGTCTACAGTGTCAAGTACTTTCTCTTCAGAGCTGTAATGGAAACGTTATTTCCCTGATTATTTGCGGAGTTATTTGTTCACCCTCTTTCTCCCAATAAAACTGTCAGCTCAGGCCCGAGGATCTCGTGCTCGTTTCTGTGTCTAGAGACCCAGCCACTACACCTGGATTGGGGCAGGTGCTCAGGCACAGTTTGATACCTATGGAGTCAGCAGTGTGCTTTCTTTGCCACCATCCTTATGTTTGGGTGACCCGGTGGCTTATCTTGGAGGGGAGTTGAGACCTGCAGGCAAACTCAGATGGGCATGAAGAGACAGCAGAGAACCCCAGTAAAAGGAGAGCAGCAGCAGCAGAAGTACCTCCCGGTGTTGATGTTTGTGAATCGTGGTTAAGGGACAGTTATGAGCTTATGGCTTCAAAACTCTGAAATTTAAAAGTGGCATTGATGGAATGGTACCTGGGGTGGGGAAAGAGGGAGAAAACTCCGTTTTTTCCCCACTAGTTACGTAAGGTCGTTTTCTGCCTGCCAGCACGTCTGATATGATAGTCTGAAAGCACCATTTTCTTGGTAAAACAAACACAGACTTCTCTTTAAAAACACCTTTTGATACTTTATGAGTAGGGCTGGTGTATGTAACCGATCAAGACCAACATATGGCTTATTATGACATTTAGCTGATTAAAATAGTCTAGACATAAACTTGAGATTTCAGAAATGTTTAAGTTAAGTAAGAAATACATTTTAATGTACAGTAGATGTGTACTTAGTCCGAGACCACCTGTATCCCTACAGGAATTACAGAGCAGGAAGTACTTTTGACTCAAGAAGTGTGTCTGAAAATTAAGGTTGTAAATTAACAACAGCTTGTCTATTAGATTATTTCGGCCATAAAGGACTCAGTATGTTTCAAAATGCTCGTGATTTTTCAATACATTTCTGCGGTTCGATTTAATAAAGAGTGATGCTGGGAATGGCTTTGGCTTGAAGGTCTGCAAAAGCACATTTTTAGAAAATCCCAGAGAATAAATAGTAGCTGCTAGTTAGGCTGTGGTAAAACACACCTGTGGCTAATGGAAAAGGAAAAGTTTGAGCCGCCCTTGGCAGCGGCCTCGGAGCCTGAGCCTCCCTGGGGGGTGGGGGGGTCTGGGGGGAGCTGCTGTGGCTTCGTGGTCAGCGCCCGCCTGGCTTCAGTCCCAATGCCAGGAGGGCTGGGGGGGGGGGTGCGGTGTCTCATCCTACCTCGTGGGCCTTGGGGATGGCAGCCATGCTCCCTGGTTTTCTGGTTGTTGTTTTCCTCACCTATAACTTGTGAATAATGAGGTCTAATTAATACATGGGGTGGCTGTGAGGGTTAATTGGCTAGTGTTTGGGGCCAAGCACTTTGAAGTGAAGTATCTTATGAGTGGTTGTAGGGCAAGCCTGAGACTGGGTTTAGGCTGTGATCTGTGACTCGTTTTTCTGTCAGTGTAAACTCTTCTGGGTATGTAGGAGGTAGGAGAGGTCAGGGAAAGACCTGGGGTGGGGTGGTCAAGAGACCTGGGTCTCTGGTTTTTTGAGAGAGAGAGAGGGATTAAGGAAGAAAAACGAGGAGGAAACGGAGGAGGGGGAGGGAGGGAAGAGAAGTGAAGAGAAGAGAGAGTAAACACTTCTTAGGTCTCTGAGGGCCCAGTTCCCAGGTGGTCTCTGAGCTTGGGAAATACTGGAATTGGCTGGGCTGAGGCCAGGGTAGAAGAGAACGTGGTATTTTTGCCTTTCTCCTGCAGCCAAACTATTAAGTTGGCAGGAAGACATGGAGCTCACACTGACCTGAAGCCCATTCCCTATGCTTGTTTGGCCAAGGTATTCATTCTGTCCTCGCATGTGAACTCTGCTAATCTTGTCCTTGCTGGAGCATTCTGTGGCCAGGACAGCAGCATGGCGGCCAGGAGAATAAAGGCCTTCTCTTGGTTTCTGAGTTACCATGTGACTCAGTGGTACTCTATTCTCCTCACTGGTTTCCTCCTTTGAGAATCGAGGAGGAGTGGATGAGATGGGGTGGTGTATCGGTTAGCTTTTGCTGCGTGACAAACCACCCTGAGACGTTGTGGCTTCAAACAGCTAACGTTTATTTAACTCGCAGTTCTGTGGGTTGGCCTTTAGGATTGGCCTCCCCTGGGTGGTTTTGCGGGTTGGGTCTGGGCTTTGCTGACCTCAGCTGAGCTTGCTCATGTGTCTGCGGTCAGCTGGGGGGGCAGCTGGGGCCAGCTAGCTTATGATGGCCACGTCTGGACCATGGGATGACTGGAGCCTTTCTTCTTGAGCTTGCTCATCCTCCAGCAGCCTAGCCCAGGCTGATTCACGTGGTGGTCAAAATTTCTATAAAAAAAAAAAAAAGGTGGAAACTGCAAGGTCTCTGGAGACCTAGGCTCAGAACTGGCATGATGAAGGCACACTCTAGCCCAGATTGGGGGTCAGGGAAACAGATGAAACTTCTCAACGGGCACAGCTGCAGACTACTGTGGCCAAAATTTTCTCCAAGCTACCACATCAAGACAATGAATAGGAATTAGAACTAATAGGTGAACAGCATCTATTTTTTTTTTTGAGTTCGATTTTAAGAATTTGAGGTTGCAAGTCCTGGCTGGTGTTTTGCATTCGTTAATGTGATTTTAAATGTTTTCCCACCTTTTTTGTTTATTTTAACCACTGTACCAGGCTTCTTTTGCGTCTACATCCCTCAGAAAGCAATGTTAAGTAGTTAATGAAGATTTTATGGGATAATTTGCATATCCACAGGCCCATTAAATAACGGACATTCAATAAATAACTATTGTACACAAAATTGATAACGTATTAATACATAGATCTTTTAAATATTTTTTGCAACATAAAAATATCACTTATTGTAGAAATTTAGAAAAAAGATATAAAGAGATGGCAATAGAAATCATTTTTTACTTCATCACCAGTGGTAATCATGTATAATTGTTCATTTTTGGGTGTAGTTCCTTTAGGATATTTTTTTCAGTGTATATGTGTGTACTTCTGCTGCAAACCTGGAATCACACTGTGATGCTGTTTTTATAATCTCACCTTTCACTTTGATAAATCGACACTTACTGCCTCATTTTTGATGACTGCACAGTATTCTAGCGCACACACGCACCATGTTTTACTGAACCTATCTCCTCTTGCTGGGCATTTAAATATTTTCTGCCTTTTAAACATCATTTTTAAAAACACCAGATGAACATCTTAGCGTTAAATTCTTTGAAAATCTTTGTGGTATAAAAGAAGTGTATTTGGTCTTTGCCTCTGGCTCCTGGCACAGGACTCCTAAAAACCCTTGGAATTTCCTGAGGGACAGGAGCATCTTTATTCATAAAGTGGCCCTTTAAAGCACACTGGACTTTATGCTGATAAGGTGAGTTAGGATGGGGACCCCGCCTAGTTTCAGAATGGAGCTGGTTACCAGAAAGACCAAGTGATTAAGAGGTTGGAACTTTCAGCCCCACCCACTGACCCCTGAAAAGGGAAAAGGCAGGGAGGACTGTGATTAGCTCCATGAAAACTCTTGAACAGTGAGATCTGATGAACACCTGGATTAGTGAACAGGGTCCCCATGTCAGAAGGGTGACACACCCTAGTTCCACAGGGATAGACACTCTTGTGTTCTGGACCCTTCTGGATCTCACCCTAGGTACTTACTTTTCATCTGGCTGTTTATTGATAGGTTTAATAATATCCTTTGTAATATTTTAAGGATACTAATATTTTTACTAGATTAAAAGCTGGTAATCTAGTAAGCAAACAGGTTTTTTTTGTTTGTTTGTTTTTGGTTTTTTTTGGAGTTGTATGAGCCATTCTAGCAAATTAATTGAATCTGAGGAGGTTATGCGACCCTTTGATTTATAGGCACTGAGTCAGAGGCACTGGTAACAGCCTGGACTTTTGACTTGCATCTGAAGTAGGGGATAGCCTTCCGGTCTAGAAGTGGTGTTGCTGTGTCAAAGGGTAGTTTTTAAAACTTTTCATTCATTCTGAAAAAACTCAAGAAAATTTGATCATTTGTTCACACATGACTTACTGATAAGAATGCTTACAATTCTTTGACCTACCACATTCAACACAGATTTGTAAATGTTCTGAATCCTTCTGTGATGACTCTATATCTCATCGGAGGTTATACAACTTGCAAGATCAACAAAGTGCAGAGCTGGAAAAAATCCCAAAGGTCATTAAGTCTAACCCCATAGGCAAAGCTCAAATGCTCTCACCTTCTCATTGCATTCACCGTGAAGTACTGGGTTTAAGACACAACAGACAAAACATTTAGGTGTATCTGACAAACATCAGCCTCACTTAGAGCTGCTGAGCGTGGCTGAGTTTCTGCTCTGTCTAGGGCAAGGGAAGGAGGGAGAACAGACTTCCAAATGGCCCTCGTTTCCCAAAAAGAGCAAAACAACTTCTGTAGCCCAGTTGCTCCAGTCTCCCAACCCAGCAGGCTAAAATCATCAGCAGAATCTCTGCTCAGGGCTGGGGGTTTTGAGAGAAATTACAGATGGAGAGCTAGCGCATTCTTCTATCAGGAGGGGAAAATAATGAAAAGTGAATTAAACACATCTGGAACAGTATAAGAAATATATTAATTCCACTAGAATTTTTCTGCCATCCTTTGCAAATTTTAGAAGTTGGGACAACCAGCAATTCTTAATTCCCTTCAGCATTCAGAGTTCTAATCTGTGTCTTTTGGTTGGCATACAGTTTGAGCTCAGAAAATGGATTTACGAAAGCAAAAACACAGAACCATCCATCCTTCAGTCCTACTTTTTCCTGGACTCTGCTCCTTCTTTCAAAGGGAGGAGAGATCCCAAGTTGGTAGTAGCACGTGACACACTCCAGTGAATATGTGAGATTGCCCATTTCTCAACAGGTCAAGGGACGGGTTCACACCTGGCAATTGTTCATTACCTTTGGAAATCAAAGCATTTTGATGAGGCCAAACTTGTCATCCTGACTCCTTTTTCTCTTACAATGAGTTCTCTTCTAGAAGACTCTCATCCAGTACACTTTTCTGATGGGTCGACCTCACCAGATACACCAAAGTAGATCTGAATCATGCTTGGTGGACATGATTTTGCCTCAAGCTGAGGACTCTGATGTTAACCAAATGTTTTTACCCCATTCCCATTTTCCCCAGGAAATCCCCAACAGCATTGCCTTAGGGGTTCTCTTGTTTCCTCAGGAAACTCATTGGGGGAATGGAGACTTGAATCACTTATATTAGCTACCTGCTTTGTTAACAGTCTCTCCCATTTTTTGAATAGCAAACATAGAGCATAAACAGCAACTGCAGAATTTTATGTGATATATTTTAGGTGCCATGAGAATATCATCTGCTGGCACTTTCTGATTCAGCATGGCTAAACCTCTGTGGTATCTCTGTCTTATATGAATGAAATGAAAAAGCCCTTTTTGTTTTCTTAAATACTTCTAGGTGTAGTTCACTTGGACTATGTTCTATGGGAGTGTTATTATAAGATTATTAATCACAACAATAATAGCAGCATAATAGTGACATTCCAATGCTCCCAGTGTCCTAAAGTTTATTAACATGGAGAAGCTCTGGATTTGCCAGAGTTGGCAGAAAATGTCTCTGGGATTTCAAGATAAACTTTGAAAACATGGGAAGTGAACTTGGCAATGCTTTGATTAAAAATCTCCTAAGATCAGGACACTTTAGTTGTAAAAAGTGGCTGGAAAAATCTTTTTTTGAGGGGAATTTAGAGAACATATACGTGATTTAAAGGGCTTCTCTGGTGGTTCAGATGGTAAAGAATCTGCCTGCAATGTGGGAGACCTGGGTTCTCTGGGTTGGGAAGATCCCCTGGGTTGGGAAGATCCCCTGGAGGAAGGCATGACCACCCACTCCAGTATGCTTACCTAGAAAATCCCAAGGACAGAGGAGCCTGGTGGACTACAGTCCATGGGTTTGCAAAGAATCAGACACGACTGAGTGACTAAGCACAGCACATGTGATTTCAAAACCCAAGGCCTTGTGTGAAGTGCCCATAGTGAAAAAGGAACAAACTAATACAATAAACTATATTTTGGAACTTGTTTTTCAAGAGGAAGAGGAAAACCAATTTTAATGCAATGAATGGCTAATACAGATCCTAATAAAGGCATATTGGTATTAGGGAGACCATGTGCTTGCTATATATGTATATTTATATAACTTTGCTGTATGTGTGCTGGGCTCACTTGCTCAGTTCTCAGTTGTGTCCAACTGTTTGCGATCCCATAGACTGTAGCCTGCCAAGCTCCTCTGTCCATGGAATTTCCAGATAAGAACACTGGAGTGAGTTGCCATTTTCCTCCTCCAGGGCATCTTCCTGACCTGGGGATCGAACCCTCATCTTCCCCATTAGTAGGCAGGTTCTTTACCACTGCACCACCTGGAAAGCCCACTTTGCTGTGTATCAAACTCACTTTTATAGGTTTTCACCCTGAATCTCAAATCATGTAATTAATAATTTGCCTGTTCATTTATGATATAAATTGTGATTCTTTTATTAATAAAAGGTAATGGAAAAGGAAAAAAAAACCAAGGATGGCATTTCCTGACTCTTCACTTTGGATGTTTTTCTCTCTTCTCTGACCCCTCAGGCACTTTGTTGCACTTCTTACGTGGTAATATTCCCTCAGCTTTGTTTTAGGATTCTTTGAAACTCGCATCTTGGCTCACTTTTATCCCTCCCTCATAAGGCGTCTGGACACAGCAGGAATTAATGCTTGCTGAATGAAGGAATAGAATGGAGAAGGAAGGACTACTAGCACATGCAACTTAGCCAGAGGCAAGCTCTCCAGGATATAAATAGGTGTGTGTAGGAGACATAGAACAAAAGAAACGAGAAGGAGCTGAGGTCGTGAAAACATCCAGTTTACACCTTCTCAGTTGTTTTTCAGTCAACTCAGTTTGATTTAATCTGTCACATATTAAACCTCATTAGTGGGAATGATTGAAGGTGGGAGGAGAAGGGTTGGATGGCATCACCGACTCAATGGACATGAGTTTGAGTAAACTCTGGGAGTTGGTGATGGACAAGGAAGCCTGGTGTGCTGCAGTCCATGGGGTCACAAAGAGGCAGACATGAACTGAACTGAATTGAGTGGTCTGCACTGTGTGGAGTTAGCCTGTTAATAGTCATGCTATCATCTAGGAATGCCCGAAGCACTTACCAGAGTCTGTACTACTTTGAGCCCCCGGTGGACATCCTCCCCCCAGAGCCAATGTTGTGGCTGGACCAACCCTGTGGTTCTTATTATAACTGCAGGACACACCTCAGCAACAACCACCAGGGGACTCTGAACAACAAAATTTATTACTCGCAGCTCCTGGAGGGTACATGGCATGTCCAGGGGCCACACAGTGAAGTCATGGGTCCAGCGGGAGTGTGCCGGTTTGAGGNCAGTACTTTACTAGCGTGTGAGATGAGTGCAGCTGTATGGTAGTTTGAGCACTCTTTGGCATTGCCTTTCTTTGGGATTTGAATGAAAACTGACCTTTTCCAGTCCTGTGGCCACTGCTGAGTTTTCCAAATTTGCTGGCATATTGAGTGCAGCACTTTCACAGTCATCAGTAAATATAAAACCCTGTATATGTCCTCAAAGTACCCACAGTCCAGCAGAGTAGATAAGAGTGTCCACATTATTACAGGACATCAGAATTAGCTCTACATAAGAGGTTCAAGTCTTGGAGGTAGTGGAGAGAAAGGCATGGCCCTATGATAGGGAGGTGGAGGGTCTGGAAATTTCCACAGACTCATCTCTTTGGGTTTTCTGGAAGTTTTCTAAGTAGGCAGGAAATATAAATTGTGTGGTGTGTGGTAAACTTGTTCCAGGAGGAGTTAACAGAATAAAGAAAGGCACAGAATCATAGATCAGCATGTAGTGTTTGGGGAAATAAAAACAGTGGTTGGAACATTGAGTACAGGTTGAAGAATATCAAAAGATGGAGCTTGGAAGGAAGGGAGAAGTTGGAACATGAAAGCCCTTTTGCTTCCATAATTAGTGTAGCCAGTAGTTTTCAAATTGTTCTTCCTCTAAAGCAGGAATTTAACCTCTGTGCGCTGATATGACTCACTCTCTTTTTCCTATATTGTGCTATAAGAATTATTTAAAAATCAACTTGTTCATCTTTCTCCAGGATAAAACTTCCCTGAGAGTTGGAGCTTTCCCTGTATCGTGTGCAGTCATGTGATTTCTCATCCCGTTCACTGGTCTTGTGGATGCAAGATAATCTTTAAAACTTTTTTTGTGAGAGAACTGAACTGTATATAAATTCCATAGACAAAAAGTGGTGATGCAGACAAAAGGCAAATTTGATGTTAAAATAGAATGTATGCTGTTGGCGGGATTTTAAAATGATACAGCCATTATGGAAAGCAGTATGAAAGTTCCTCAAAAAATTATAAATAGAAACAACATATGATTTGAGCAATCCCACTCTTGGGTATATGTCCAAAAGAATTAAAATCAGGATCTCAAAGAGATATCTGTACTCTCATGTTCATTGCAGCATTATTCATAATTGCTAAGATAAGGGCTTCTCTGATAGCTCAGATGGTAAAGAGTCTGCCTGCAGTGCAGAAGACCTGGGTCCACTCCGTGAGTTGGGAAGATCCTCTGGAGAAGGGAATAGCTACCCACTCCACTATTCTTGCCTGGAGAATTCCATGGATAGAAGAACCTGGTGGGCACAAGGTTGCAAAGCATTGGATGCAACTGGAGTGACTGAGCGTGCATGTCAAGCAGATATACAACCTAGGGCAGGTGATTTATTCTGAGTCTCGGTTTCCTTGTTTGAAAATGAGAAATAAGAATACCTGGGACTTTTAATATCTGTTTTTCATACTTTAACATGAGGATGAAACACAAAAACACGTATGAACAGACTCAGTGCCCTCATGCAAAACTGCAAGATAGGTTAGGAAATGCTAGTCTTTTTTGAAAATTCTTTGTTTTGTTTAAGGGTGGTAGTAATTGCCAACCTTCTAAAGCATTTTTAAAAAGTGCTTGGCTGCTAAGAAGTTACTAGTTCTTATAAGTCTCTTCCTTTTTGTAAGTAATTCTAAGTCAGATAGTTAATTCTAGTAATCCAATTTGTTGCTGGATTATGTGTTCTGGAGAGAAAAGTAGAAAATCACCTAAATGATATAGCTGGTTCACATTGTTGTACAGCAGAAACTAAGACAACATTGTAAAACAATTATCTTCCAATTAAAAAAAACCCTATGATAAACTATTATGGAAAAGTATTAAGAAAAAGAAGATATATTTAGGTGTAACTGAATTACTTTTCTATATAACAGGATTAACGACATTGTAAATCAACTATACTTCAATAAAAATAATTAAGAAAAGAAAAAGAATTAGAGGCTGCTAGAGAACACTTTGTTGGCCATTCTGTTCATCTATCCACTCATCCACGTTTATTCATTTATCCATCCATCCAGTAGGGACACACACACACACAGCTCTTTTTCTCTATTTTCTTTACTGGAAGTTATTTCCTTGTGTCAGATAAGATTTTGAAAGGCTGAGAAAAGAATTGTCGATACGAGAAATAGCTGGAGAGGCTTTTGAAGGGACACAGAGTTGATTCTGTTCAATGAAGGAGGGCTTTCTGACAATAGCTATGATGAGACTTGTCCTGATTCCCACCTTTCTCTGGCTTTGAAACCCTGGACAAATTGCTTAAATTGCTGATCCTCAGCATTCTCAGTCTCATAAATCTGAATCTGGGTAGTAAAGCTATCTGAATGCTGTGGAGAGGGTGAGCTGAGTTAGTGTGTGTGGGTGAAGTCCCTGGCAGAGGGCTGAGTACAAATGTAGTGTCTACTTTGGTATATATGAATGTCCAAATCTATGTCTGTCTATGTATCCATCTATAAATGAGATCTGAATAAAAATTTGTTTAGCCTCTTCAGACAATTATTTATCATCAATAAAATCCTAAGTGTTAGCATAAGTTTGGTGGCCATGCTTGCTTTTAAGATGGTCATTGAATTTACACAGAATATGCTTATATCAATTCCACATAATTCTTGAAAGCAAATAAAATGGATTTTTTTTCATAGTTCTCAAAGGTCCCTAGAAATACATTCTTCAGCTTATGAACAGTCAGTGTTTTGCCTATGAGAACACTGAACTAAATTATTTAAAATAATTTTAAATTCCTCTTTCCATAATAAGATGCTCCCGTTTTTCCTCAAGGGGCTGAGGTGGTAGTGAAGGAAAAAACAAAAAGAACAAAGTTCTTAGGAAAGTAGGAAATGAGTGTTCTGAGTAACATGTATTCACTGTCATGTTTGTTATCTTGTTTAACACTTAGGACAATCTCTGAGAGAGGTATTATTATTTTGTATCTTAAAAATGGCATAATTTGGGGTTTACATTGATAACATAGCTTGCCGTCAGTGAAAACTAAAGAACTTGTATTTTAGAGAGGGAGAAGGAAGATAGAGGGGACATACATGAATCTACGGCTGATTCATATTGATACATGGCAGAAACTAACACAATATTGAAAAGCAGCTATCCTTCAATAAAAATAAATAAATTTAAATAAAGAACTTGTATACGATTGATGTGTTTCATAACTTCACTGTTGCATTTGAAAAAGGAAAATTGCATCGTGATTATTCACTCATGAGTTCGAGCAGCAGGCCTTTATTGAGAAGGCACCGTGTGCAAGGCAGGGAGAGAGTGCCAAGAGGTGCGCTGGCTCTGTGTTCTGCCTTCCAGAATGCAAAGAGAATGGAGGTCTTTAGAACTGCGTGATGTGGTGTCCTTACACAGATGCATTTGCCTTTATGAAATAGAAAGAAGGGATTGATTGACTTTAATAAAATTTTTATTTTACATTGGAGCATAGTTGATTTACAGTGTTGTGTTAGTTTTCAGGTGGACAGCAAAGTGATTCAGTTACACATATACATATATCCATTGCTTTTCAAATTCTTTTCCCATGTAAGTTATTACAGAATATTGAGTAGGGTTCCTTGTGCTATACAGTAGGTCCTTGTTGCTTATCTGCTTTATGTAGGTATGTGTATATTTATTTATTTATTTTGGCTGCACCAAAATAAAGATCCACGCAGCTTGCAAAATCTTAGTTCCCTAACCAGAGATCGAACCATGCACCCTGCATTGGAAGCTCAGAGTCCTAACCACTAGATGGCCAGAGAAGATCCTTGTTTATCTATTTTAACCAAGCTCCTCTGTCTGTGGAATTCTCCAGGCAAGAAATACTGGAGTGGGTTGCCATTCCCTTCTCCAGGGTATCTTCCTAACCCAGGGATTGAACCCGGGTCTCCTGCATTGCAGGAAGATCTTTACTGTCTGAGCCACCAGGGAAGCCCCATTTTAAATATTGCAGTGAGTATAAGAAGGGAGTGATGTATATCATGAAGGATGAGAGATGAAGAATCTGTGAAAGCAGAAAATGACATATTTTACTCAGTCCTGTGAATCTTATCTATAAAAGTACTATCTCCCCAACATCGTTCTATCGTGTTGAAGATGTCTGTCCTCTTGGCACCACTTTGTCCCTACACAACAGCACTTCACTGTTTCGGGGAACAGCTTCCATCTCCCCCAACCCTAACACATCTGCGTGTGATGAGAGTGGCATGTTCTTACTGGACTCCACGTACTTGACCACAGAAATCGTCCTAGGAAAGACAGCTGGCCCGAACACAGTGTCCCGGCCTCACTTCCTGCCACAGGGAGTAGCCAAAGGCTGGCCATGTGATCAAAGCCCAGAGTCATCCTCTGGGATTTTGCAGCTTGAAACTAAGAGAATAAGGACCCTTTTCTCTCTCATGACAAAACAGGGAGAAGTGAGCCAGGAGCTGCTTGCTGGTGGCCTTGGTTTCTCCCTCCTGAGAAAACCAGACTGAAGGAACAAAGCCATGGCAGAGAGAAGCAGAAAGTGAACAAAATACATTTTAGAGATTTGCCTGGTGGTCTAGTGGTCAAAACTCTGAGGTTTCAATGCAGAGGGTGCTCGTTATACCCCTGATCATAGAGGAATTAATAAGATCTTACATATCATGTGGCCAGAAAAAAAAATGCCCCCCCAAAACCCAAACCCCAAAATAAAACAGAAAAAAAAAGGAAAACCCATTTCAGATTGAGGCCTGGAAGCCCCCAAAACTGCTCCTGTCCCCACCTTCCCAAGCTTCTGGTCTGAGGGCCCCTCGGCATTCTAGGGGCTCCTCAGCATCCTTCCTGCAAAATCCGTTCTTCTGCAAAAGCTGGTTTAAGTCTGAGTTTTACTACTTGCCTCTGAAAGAATCTGGCTTGGAGTTGCCATGCTTGGAAACGGGGAGCAGCAGAGCTAGAGTTTTTGGGGAGCCATGTTCATCCACCCCCAGGTCTGAGTCAGAGAGGGCAACACCAAGGGAGGAGAAGAGGGCTTGACTCCAGTTGTCCTCGCCTCAGGCACCTGGTTGATTTCATCCTGCGATGAAATGCGGGAACTGTGTCCGTGATCTTCGAGGAATCTCAGGCAATAGATGAGGAAACAGTGACGAAACAGGAAGGAAAAATGAAGGAGCAGAGTCTGTCCCCTGAATCTGTTTTATTTGACATCAACCTCTCTCGTATCAGTTTTCACCAGTTTACACATTTAATGCTTCCATGTGCCAGACACTGCCCCCAAAAGCCAGCATCAGAGATTAAGTGGGTCAAGTTTAATCCCAAGCAGCTCGACTCTAAAGTTCGCACTAATAACCCCATTTAGCGAGCCTGGCCTTCTAGGCCGTTTCTGTTCTCTCCACCACCGCTGCTTATTGCCAGTGTGTTTAGTATGTGACTGACACCACGGCTTGCTTTATCTTTTTATTTGTTCCATATCCTCAGCCTGACACCATGAAGCTGGTGGCCATGCCTTCTGCGTTTTAGTCATCCAAGCCCCCTGGATGAATGCTCAGTGTAAAGGTGGTACATGATGATAATATCATATTTTGTGCTTCAAAAATCAGGTACCTGTTTACAACTTTATATCCAACATATGGCAGTGTTAGCTATCTTTATCGTATTGTCCATTACATTCCTAGTACTTATGTATCTTATAACTGAAAGTTTGTACCTTTTGACCACTTTCATCCAATCTTCCCTGCCTACAACCTCCCTACCCCAATAACCACAAATCTGATCTGTTTTTCTATAAGCTTGTTTATCTTTGCAGTATAATTGACCTACAACACTATTAGTTCCTGTGACACTATATAGTGATTCAATATTTCTATACATTTCAAAATAATCACAAGTATAGTTATTTCACCATGCAAACATATTAATGCCAATTATATCTCAATAAAACCAGAAGAATAAAAGGAAAAAGAGACAGCTCTAGACATGAATACAAACATCCCACAGAGCTTTTGCTTCGATGCATGCTAAATTGCTTTAGTCATGTCCGACTCTTTTCGACTCTATGGACTCTAGTCTGCCAGACTCCTCTGTCCATGGGATTCTCCAGGCAAGAATACTGGAGTGGGTTGCCACGCCTTCCTCCAGGGGATCTTCCTGACCCAAGGTTCGAACCCATGTCTCTTCCTGACCCAAGGTTCAAACTGATGTCTCTTATGCCTCCTACATTGGTGGGCAGGTTGTTTACCACTCTCACCACCTGGGAAGCTCTCAGAGCTTTTGAAAGTAAAAGTGAAAGTGAAGTTGCTCAGTCATGTCCGACTCTTTTCAACCCCATGGACTGTAGCCTACCTCGCTCCTCCATCCATGGGATTTTCCAAGCAACAGTACTGGAGTGGGTAGCCATTTCCTTCTCAGAGCTTTTAGAGGAGGATTAATGAAGAAATTATTTTCTCCTTTTCCTTTCAGATTTCTTTTTGATACTCCAAAGACACACTCCAAGGAATTTTCCATAATAACAGCTTTCTCCTTCCCCTATCACCCTGCTCTCTATGTTGAATATTTCCCTACTAAGAATGTCCCATTTGAAAAGTAGCATTGTTCCACATACTACTTTCTCAGGATCCAGTTAGTTAGGGCCTGCTGACTGTGAGACTTGCTATGGATGATTTTAATGTATGACTTTGTGTTTATTTGCACTATGGGATCAGAAAATAAGCAGTTAGAAGATGTTTGCCCTTGAAACACATGTTAGAGAATTTACTGCTGGTTTGAGATGTTATCTGCCACACTGGAGCCCCAAACACATTTTATACCTGAGTTAAGTCTCTGAAAACAGGGTTTTGGTCATTGAAGCACTGACCTGATGTTATCTCTGATAATATGCAGACAGGCCCAGCTCTCTGAGCAGAGTGAATTTACAGACCTCAGCACAAAGAGCTGGGGAATAGTGGAAAGTTAGAAGAAACATTCTTTTAGGCACATCCGTGTCCACACCCTCACTTGTATGAAGTAGTTGCATGGAATCATTTCTTTTTTTTTTTTTTCCCTTTTGAGCCTGTTCTTCTTTTAACATCTTAATCTGAAAATTATACCATTCAAAATAAAATTCAGAAATCTATTCACCAAAACAGCAACACAGAGCCGTGATTGATGAGAAATCCAAAGGCCTATGTTTTGGTTACAAAGTTTAATTCTAGGACTTTACTTTTATTTTATTTTTTACAACTTGTGTTTTTACTTCTTTTTCTTTCTCGCAGCTCCCCTTCCCTCAAAACTAAATTATATCTTAGGCTTTTGAAATAGCTTCAAAGTGAGAGCCTGTGTTATTTAAAAAAAATAACTCCATCTTCTTTCTCTGAAGGTGGGGCGTTCAGGTTTATTTCAGGTTTTGAGGTGGGACACACCTCTGGGCCACAGGAGGGAAGATGTCCAACTGTCTTGGCAGTTGTATCCCTCCTTTTTGTCATTTGGTAGATGTCCACTAGGACCCCAAGCTCTACTTCCCCTTTCCCATCATAAGAACATGTGTTACCAGTGATAAGAGAACAGACTCTGTATGCTTTCAATATTTAGACCATGAAATTTTTGCACCTTGTTTTATGCACCTGGATATGTCCCAGTGTCTCCTGGTTTATAGTCTATGGGAACTTGACTAGAATTTGTACCTTGATTTTATGTGAAAATTGTATAACTCTTAACTGTGTTGAATTACTTCATAGAGGTTTTCAGGTCTACTGTATCCTTCTACATTTCTGTCTGTTCATTCTATTAATTTTTGAGAGTTTGATATTGAAACTCCAACTAAAAATCTTAATTTATCTACTTAAAAAATTAATTGTAATGTATAGTGGAAGTGGGCTTTCCTGGTAGCTCAGACAGTAAAGAATCTGCCTGCAATGTAGGAGACCTGGGTTTGATCCCTGGGTCAGGAAGATCCCCTGGAGAAAGGAATGGCAACCCACTCCGGTATTCTTGCCTGGAGATCCCATAGACAGAGGAATCTGGTGAGCTACAGTCCATGGGGTTGAAGAGCTGAACACAGCTGAGCAACTAACACCATAGTGGACCTATATGTAATTTTGCTCTATATTTTTCGAGTCTCCTGTTCATGTGTTTTAATACTTTCATAATTGAAAAAGGTAAAGTTTACAACTTGTTCAGTGGAAAAAAAAAAGAGTATGTGTTACTTTTATTCAATAGGACGTATTGATCGGCCGCAAGCGCGTGGTATCCGCTGCCTCTGCGTATTTTCAGTAGCTTAAGTATTTTCACTCTGAATGGACATCCCTGTGACAGACACTTGCCAATCCCTGGGGACTGCCTGACAGGTTGGAAGAATCCTGCCTCACTCCTGCCCCTAAGTGCTCTTCTCCTTGCTTCCCTGATGCCCACTGGAATTTTGCATCTTGTGAGCCGTTCCAGCAGAAGCGCCAGCCAGCACCTCAGGCCTGGCAGCTGGCCAGAGGGGCTGAAGCCGGGCATGGCAGACACTTGGTTCCTTGGCAGCCACTTCCCACAGAGGGAAGGACAGCAACCACCAGCCTCCAAATGGGATTGTCCAAACAAACAAACAACAACAAAAAAATGCCAAATGCAAACACAAGTGAAAGAAACCACACACACTCAGAAAGACACAAAGCGAAGACTCAAGAACGCCGCTGTCTGGGGCTTTCACCAGCCATGTGCCTGGTGTCCCAGAGAGCTGATGGGGAGGATGGGTGGTTTTGGGATTCCTGTGGTCTGAATCCACACCCTCATCACCAAGATGTGCCTGGAAAAAAGTGGTCACGGTACAGACCTCTGATTTATTTCCTGATAAAATAACCTTTACTCTCCGAGGCTAAATGTCCCTTCCCAGCTTTCAGAGAACCAGTCTTTATTCCTGTCCACCAAAGTCTTCTGCAAATCAGGTCATTCCATCTGTGTCTGAAGACTCAGCTCCCACCCGCCAACACTGCAGTGCTTCCTTCTACGTGCTTCCCAGGCTCCGCCAGATGTCAACGTGGAGGATGGTCATAGGCAATTAGAGAACTTCTTTAGGTGGAGGGAATTAGTTGCCATTTGGAGCCAACAGCAACAGCAAAACAAAACAAAACAAAACAAAAAACCCTTGTTCGCCATTGGAAATGGGTAGATTTTGATATGGCATCTCCTTCCTACCCAGTTCTCCATCCATTTTCATTTCTTTTAGGGAATATTTCACATCTAATTGGAAGCCTGTCTTGAATTATCCTGAAGCCTCAAAAGGTGGCTGGGGCTGGCGGCTGGACCTCACAGTGCATTCCTGATCTCTCTTGTCATGTCAACACCCTTTAAATTAGTGCCACTTACTTTCTCATTGCAGGCATATTCCACATCTCACAAAAGGAGCGGAGATGGAAATTCCACTTGGGCAATGAAAAGCATAGATGGTTTCAGTCCTTTATTGAGTCAGTTTAACCAAGTATAGAAACTTTAAGTATTGCCATTGGGCCAGACATATCTAATGACACCAGAGTATTGAAGCATAAGTACTTGAAAATGCAAGTTTCTGTCCCTCTTCCCCTAAATACTTAGGCTATTGTCTAACAGGAGAAAATTGCTATTTTTATTATTTTTTAAAATTGAAGTATAGATGCTTCATAATGTTGTTAGTTTCTTCTGTATAGCAAAAGTGAATGTCATACATATATATATATATGTTTGTATTTATATCTCACCTCTTTCTTGAATTTCCTTCTTGTTCAGGTCCCCACAGAGCACTGAATAGAGCTCCCCGTGCTAAATAGTAGGTTCTTATTAGTTATCTACTCGATACATAGCAGTGTATTTATGTCCATCCCAATCTTTTTTATTTTATTAATTAAAATTTTCCATCTCAGGTGTACATGAGTTCCCAATCTTGAACCCCCCTCCCACCTCCCACCCCAAATCAACTCTTGTCCATCCCAATCTTCCAGTCCATCAATCCATCGCCCCCACCTGCCTTGGTATCCATCTGTTTGTTCTGTATGTCTGTGTTTCTATTTCTGCTTTTGCTTTGGTTCATCTGTACCATTACTGTAGATCCCACACACGTGTGTTAATATATGATATTTGTTTTTCTCTTTCTGACTTACTTCGTTCTGCATGATAGTCTCTATGTCCATCCATGTCAACAATGCCATTTTTGATCTCCTGTGACCTCCTAGGGAGACTGAATCTTGGAGGGCTCTTTCCTAAGTATTTGTGTAGTGAGGTATATATGTTTGGAAAGGTTAGGGTAAAGCCATATTTCTCTATCAGGAAGGATAGATACTAGGACTGGGGTGATGATAGGGATCCTGGGATCAGAAAAGATATGTATCTATATATCTCTGTACTATGTATCTATATCTCTTATCTACCTACCTACCTACCTGTCTACCTGTCTACCTATCTAGTATGGTATCTCAGAGAGGCTTAGGAGAGGAGGTATGTTGAATGCATGAAGCTGTAGGCTTTGGGGCATGTGATGTACAGTCTTTAACCTCTCACCTCCCACCTCTCTCCCTGCTTCCCTTGAATTCTGTAGTAAAATTCACACAATTCACTAATATCCCTAGTCGGGGTGGGTTACTTGGCAGGACGTGGGGTCCTGTGTGTTTGGACTGCAGGATGAAGGCTGATGTTCTCAGGCCCACTCCCTTCTTGCTTCCCTCTGTCTCTGCTCCCCGGCACCCTGTTCAGCTTCCTCCCTCATCCCCTCTCTCTTTCTCTTTGCTGATTTAGAGGTTCTGGAGCATCAGGTTATGTTCTTCTTTGTGCTGTATACTCCCTAAAGAGAATATAAACGAAGGTCTCATGGCGTGTAAGCTCATGTATCGTGGACACCTTCACTTGTATTTCTAACAGGAGGGTAATAAATGACAAGAAAAGAGAGGCTAGAAAGGAGAAGGAGAGACTACAAAGAGGAAATGTGGTTAAGTTAGACTTTTCCCCCTCTTTTAAGCAGTTTTTGGAAGGAAATTGGTGGGAAGATGGCTGAGTAGACAGTGGTCGGGTGATTTGTACTATTGTGGAGTTATTCCTGGCACAGTCACTTCGCTGGAGAAGGTACAGAGCTCAAGCAAGTGTGAGGAAGAGCCCTGGGACCTCTGTCCTGCGGTGGCCCTGGCTCCACGTATGTCCACCAGAGATGCCCCTCGAGAGCTGGCTTTAGTGGGATATCCCTGTGGCTTCAGATAGTACCACAGCTGATCCTGGAGGAACTTCTAAAACAGAGTCTGGAGGAGCTTCTAGAAAAGAACCTAGAAGAACTTCCAGAATAGAGCCTGGGCAAACTTCCAGAACAGACCCCAGGAGAGCTTCCAGAACAGAATTTGCAGGCAAGAGGAAAGGGAGCACTGAGGAGCAAGGACACAAAAGATGACCTTTGTGGCTTGTCATTTTGCCTCAGGCATCATTAGTTGACATTAGTCCTAGGCCCACTGACCACACAGTGATAACCTCTGTGTGTCTTTTTTGGAGGGGGTCCGGGAGAGAATGAGAGTCAGGCCAGCACTGAGAAATCTGGACTCAAAATCCCAGCTTTTTTTTTTTTTTTCTTACTAACTGTGTGATCTTGGGTCATTTAAGCTCTTGGAGCCTTAGCTTCGTGCTATATATTTCTTTCAGTGAACAGTTTCCATGACCTATTTCATGAAAAAGTGTCTCTGGTTCATAAATGAACATATAAGTTCTGCCACAGTTTTAATAGGTTTTCACTATGTTAGGTTTTCCCTATGCTGATACAAAAGGAACTACATGATAACAAATTACTGTTACAATTTCGTTACCAAAAATATCAGTAAATAATTCTCAGAGCTTTATTAAAGCTGGAAATCTGTATTATTTTTCCCTGTGAAGAAAGACTTATTGGCCTGTGCTAGAAAATTGCTACTGCTGAGATTTTTTTTTTAATAAAGCACATATTAAAAGAGCATGCTAATTACTACACGCTGCAACTCCAAATCCGGTGTACTTTGAACAAGAGAAATTGCTCAGATGTGCTGTAGAAGCAGTCTTTTCTTCTCAATGTAAACAACTCCTGGCTTCAGAGCAGCATTTGGGCTGAATCGCTAAAAGCATCTTTGTTTATTTTTCTCTGCAGAGACATAGTTAATGAGAGCACTGAGGACTGGGGCTTTGACCAGTTCTGATGTTAACCTCACGAGGCTAATTTTGTATTTGATAGCTCATTTCATTGGGTCCAGAATCTTGGGCCTATATTGGAGTCAAAGATATCACTTTGAGAGCCAGACTTGCTGTTTCCAGAAAACTGATTACAGGAGACCTTGGGCTTCCCTGGTGGCTCAGACGGTAAAGCGTCTGCCTGAAATGCGGGAGACCTAGGTTCGATTCCCGGGTCGGGAAGATCCTCTGGAGAAGAAAATGGCAATCCGTTCCAGCACTCTTGTCTGGAAAATCCCATGCACAGAGAAGCCTGATCGGGTCCATGGGGTCGCAAAGAGGTGGACACGACTGAGTGACTTCACTTTCACTTTAGCTAGCACAATCCCCTGGTGGCTCAGAGGGTAAAGCCTCTGCCTGCAATGCAGGAGACCTGGGTTCGATCTCTGGGTCAGGAAGATCCCCTGGAGAAGGAAATGGCAACCCACTCTAGTACTCTTGCCTGGAAAATCCCATGGACAGAGAAGCCTGGTGCACTACAGTCCATGGGATCGCAAAGAGTCGGACATGAGCGGGCGACTTCACTCACTTCATTTAGCATGTTCTGAAAGGTTGAGGGTGGATTCGAAGGTTGTGGCCACTTCATGGCCTTGTTTGGATCTTTCGGGTCTTGTTTGGTCTTAGAAATGGGTGACCTTTTTTTTTTTTTTTGNGACTTCACTTTCACTTTAGCTAGCACAATCCCCTGGTGGCTCAGAGGGTAAAGCCTCTGCCTGCAATGCAGGAGACCTGGGTTCGATCTCTGGGTCAGGAAGATCCCCTGGAGAAGGAAATGGCAACCCACTCTAGTACTCTTGCCTGGAAAATCCCATGGACAGAGAAGCCTGGTGCACTACAGTCCATGGGATCGCAAAGAGTCGGACATGAGCGGGCGACTTCACTCACTTCATTTAGCATGTTCTGAAAGGTTGAGGGTGGATTCGAAGGTTGTGGCCACTTCATGGCCTTGTTTGGATCTTTCGGGTCTTGTTTGGTCTTAGAAATGGGTGACCTTTTTTTTTTTTTTTGGTTTGCACAAACTGGTTTGGAGGAAAATACAAACTCAGTGGCATTCATTAACATTTTAGTAAGAATTCACTTAGACATGTGGCTTGAGAAAGAAGGCCCCTAAGGAATGAGACAAAGGAGAGATGATGTGGAAGGATGGTCCCACACCTGGAAGAAAGCTTCAGGGGACAGATGGGTGAACTCGTTGGCCTGAGCACCGTCATCACGGGACCCCCTTAAATCTTGGAGCCAGGGAACCCGTGTGCAAGACACAAATTGGTGCTTTTTCCTATGCAACTTTAGTAAGACGCTTCACTTCTCTGGAACTTAGTTTTCTCATCTGTAAGGTGGAGATACTGTCTCCTCTGTATAACCCTCAGGGCGGTTGAGGACCTCGTAAAATGATGTATATGAAACTGCCTCAAATAATCTAAAGGGCTAATCAGACATGTTACATTTATTTGAATCGTAATAGTGACTGTTGGGAGTGATGAAAAATGGAGTACTGTTGGAGACAAATCGCTTACTTTACAATTTTGCTCTGGACTACAGCTTATGACTGCAGAAACTGTCTGCTCAATCCTTATCTATATGGAGAGTTTTATATCATTATGCAGATAGGAGGAAGAAAGTTAAAATGCATGTGCACAGTAGTAAAATGAGTCCATTTGTGGAATATAATTTTATTAAAAATAAATTTAATGTATGAATGGTTTGCTTTATTGCTAGGATATTAAACAACTAGTTTGGGTGTTTTTTTTCTACCTCCCACCCCTTTATGAAATTGATACAGTTTATTTATTTTGGCATGGGGCATACTCAGAAAAAAAGCACATGTGCCTAAGGCTGGCAGATTAGATTGGTCTGGGGTCATTTTCATTTTTCCACTTTATCCTTCTTTGGCTTGGTTGAGATATGGTTGCTCTCTGGAGAGTGGGGCCAGTACGGAAATAGGACAGACCTG
The DNA here is from genome assembly GCA_006410615.1 of Neotragus moschatus. Lineage (NCBI taxonomy): Eukaryota > Metazoa > Chordata > Mammalia > Artiodactyla > Bovidae > Neotragus > Neotragus moschatus. Next base: position 916,334 of record SJYA01001943.1, on the reverse strand, counting down.
CATCACTGGCTTGCTTCATTTATATCAACCAGATGAACTTTAATTGAGTGAACGAAAAGTACTGAAGACATCTATCTCTTTTGATTATTTGAATATGCACCTTCCTTTTGTTAGATTGAAAGATCTACTTTGATTTCCCAGGTGCAGGCAGAGTCATAGCATGTTTGACTAGTACAAATAATATACACCAACCTCCTCACTTTATGTTTAGGGAAGCTGAGATATAGAAAGATTTAATAACTTGTTCAAGGTCTTATTGCTAGTTGGTGGCAGAGCTGTAACTGGAAGCTGAGTTCTTCCAGTCCTCAGTCAGGGTAACTTCTCTGACCCTCTTCTGCCTCTAAGGGTGCAGAAGTGAGAAATATTTTTACTAAACAGTTGCCACCTTACAGACTTACATACAAAATATATTTACTGGCTTTGATAATAACAGCTTGTACCTTTCAAAAGACAAGAATCCAGTAGACTTGGTTCTTTGAGGCTAGTCCCAGTCTGTACCTTTGGAGGAAAAGGAACACACAGTATTTTGGGGGTAGAGTAGCTGGTCCTCAGTGGACGCTCAACCAGTGCTTGGAGTTGAGTGTTTGGTCTGTGACAACGCAGGCCAGTGGTGATGCCTGCAATGAACCCTTACATCAGAATCTCTGGGATGATGGTTAAAAGCACAGATCCGTTGGTTTCATCCCAGTTCTACTGAGTAAAGCTTTCAGGGGCTATCACCTAGAAGTATGTACTATTAACATAATTTCTAGGTGATCTTTTTGTATCCTAAAAATTATTTCTCTGAGATGTTCTTCATTATAAGTTCCTAAAGTTTCAGACCAATGCATTCCAGATGGACACGTAGTAAGAAAACAGTTCGATTTTTGTTTACATTTTTGTATCTGAAAAATTAAGGTGGAAAGAAAGCTTTCCTTACATTTAATACATGGGCTGGCACTGCACGCTTAGGTCAGAGTCTTGTTTCATGAGTCACAGATGGCAGTCATGGTGAGAACCTGTCAGTACAGACAGACAGGTGACTTTTATTTGCTTCCCATATATGGCCACAGAATTCACATTAATGGGGAGTTGCATCAAAGTATTTAATTTAATAAAATTATATGTACATACACATGCATTTATAGAAAATAAAATGACTTCTATACATATAATATGAATTTTGTGTGCCAGCTTGGCTAGAACATGATGCCCGGTTCTTTGGTGAAAACACCTACGTAGATGTTGCAATGAACATCATTTTTAAAGTAGCGATTAATATTTAAATCAATAGACTCCCAGTAAACAAGATCACCTTCCATAATGTGGGTGGGTCTCATCCAAAGAGTAGAAGGCTTTAAGAACAGAGACAGGTTTTCTAAAGAAGGAATTCTACCTCAAGACTCTAGCCTAGGAACCTGCATGAGTTTCAGGCCTAATGGACTGTAGAATTCAGACTCAGGACTGAACGTCAGCCCTTCTCTAAATTCCCAGCTTGCTGCCTGCTCTATGAATCTTGGATTTGCCAGCCTCCATAAATTCAGTTCAGTTCAGTTTAGCTCAGTCACTCAGTCATGTCCGACTCTTTGCGACCCCATGGACTGCAGCACACCAGGCTTCCCTGTCCTTCACCGACTCCTGGAGCTTTCTGAAACTCATGTCCACTGAGTCAGCGATGCCATCCAACCATCTCATCTTCTGTCATCCCCTTCTCCTTCTGCCTTCAATCTTTCCCAGCATCAATTCAGTTCAGTTCAGTTCAGTCGCTCAGATGTATCCGACTGTTTGCGACCCCATGAATTGCAGCAAGCCAGGCCTCCCTGTCCATCACCAACTCCCAGAGTTCACCCAAACCCATGTCCATCAAGTCGGTGATGCCATCCAGCCATCTCATCCTCTGTTGTCCCCTTTGCCTCCTGCCCCCAATCCCTCCCAGCATCAGAGTCCTTTCTAATGAGTCAGCTCTTCGCATGAGGTGGCCAAAGTATTGGAGTTTCAGCTTCAGCATCAGTCCTTCCAAAGAACACTCAGGGCTGATCTTCTTTACAATGGACTGGATGGATCTCCTTGCAATCCAAGGGACTCTCAAGAGTCTTCAACACTACAGTTCAAAAGCATCAATTCTTCTGTGCTCAGCCTTCTTCACAGTCCAACTCTCACATTCATATATGACCACTGGAAAACCATAGCCTTGACTAGACAGACCTTTTTTGGCAAAGTAATGTCTCTGCTTTTGAATATGCTGTCTAGGTTGGTCATAACTTTTCTTCTAAGAAGTAAGCATCTTTTAATTTCATGGCTGCAATCACCATCTGCAGTGATTTTGAAGCCCCCCAAATAAAGTCTGACACTGTTTTCACTGTTTCCCCATCTATTTCCCATGAAGTGATGGGACTGGATCCCATGATCTTTGTTTTCTGAATGTTGAGCTTTAAATCAACTTTTTCACTCTCCTCTTTCACTTTCATCAAGAGGCTTTTTAGTTCCTCTTCACTTTCTGCCATAAGGGTGGTGTCATCTGCATATCTGAGGTTATTGATATTTCTCCCGGCAATCTTGATTCCAGTTTGTGCTTCTTCCAGCCCAGCGTTTCTCATGAGGTACACTGCATATAAGTTAAATAATCAGGGTCCACAAATTGTGTGAGCCATTTTATTAAAATCAATCTCTTTCTCTCAATGTATTTTGTTAGTTCTCTGGAAAACCTTGACCTATACAACACAGTAGAAATTTAACATTTTTTATTCAGATGATGAATGCCCATATTTTGTAGTGCAGAGTTTCAACAGTTATCATATTACAAATTTTTTGTTATCAATTATAAAGATAAATTGCTAATGCTTGCTTTGTTTTATTTGTTTTTACAAAGTCATATGAGTTTCAAATTTATATCAAGTGGCCCTCACTAAAATGCTACCAAAGAGATATTTTTGGAAATATATTTGATATGACCCTTTAAATAAGTGTTATTTTGAAAATAAATAAGAAATAACCTATTTTCAAAATAAATTTTTACCATGGAGTGTTTTAAAGAGGCAAGTTTAGACACTAGATTGTTTTTGGTATGTTTTTGTCTCCAAAATGATTACATGTTTTGTCTACAAAAATTCTTGTACGTGCCTATTAAACAACATTTAAAACAGAGTTTTCTAACCTGCTTGAAAGTCTAGAGTTTCAGTGGATTTTAAACCCATTTGTGAAACATAAAAATGGAGTATCTTCCAATTAGTTTGCAAGCAAAAATGAGTGGCATCAGGGAAGATGGAAACTTACTAGCTGAATTTCAAGCAAAACCTTTGTATAATTAATACCATAAATAATAATCATGGCTATACAAGTATAGTCAGTGATGCCCTTCTTCTACTGGGATGTATGTACCTGTGGGAGGCATCATTTTCAGCAATAAATTAGGAGCCCAAATACCCAGAACTGACAATCACATCATTGAATTGCAGTATCAGAAAAATTTTAAAAAGTAGTGTCAGATTCTCAGTCCTTTTGCTTGCATTAAAATATTATTAATAATAATTTGTTTTGTTCTATTATTGAAATAAAACATATTAAAACACTAATTTCTGTTTTTCATTATACTTTATAAAATCATACAACTTATGGGAGCTTCCCAAGTGGCACTAGTGGTAAAGAACCTGATTGCCAATGCCAGAGAAGTAAGAGGCGGTTTGATCCCTAGGTCGGGAAGATCACCTAGAGGCAGGAACGGCAACTCACTCCAATACTCTTGCTTGGAGAAGCCCATGGATAAAGGAGCCTGGCGGTCCATCGGGTAGCAAAGAGTCGAACACGACTGAAGCCACTGAGCAAAAACATGCAACTTATTCGTATAGGATGTAGTTCACAAGGATGTAATTTATAAATATATACATGTTGAAGTTGTGTGCTCAAAATCTATTTATGTTTAGAGAGAGGGATTAAAGAAGTTTGGAGTACAATGCTTGTATTATTGACTGGTACATGTCTGAAGCACGCCCCCCAATGGCGGGGGGAATGGTCATAGCCTCATAGCTGCAGCTTTAGGGCAATACTTACCCTACTTACGGACAGGAAGTAAGGGAACAGTCTGTGCCCAGTGGAAAACCCCAAGGGGGTAAAGCGACGCCAAGGGCAATTATGCCAAGTGGAATCTGTCCAGGAGGCTAATACCCCTCTTCTTGTAGAAATACCCTGGGACTCAGAGAGGAGGAGGGAGGGAGAAGAACTTGGAAACCTATCAGGAAATACAGGAAATTTAATTTTAAAATTAGAGAAAGTTTTCATTTAATGGGATTAAGGAGAGCATTGGGTAAGTACTGTTTAAAAATGTAAAAACGTGCACAGCGTGGCTGCCTGCCAACAACCTATAGTAAGTATTCTCCCCTCCCCCTTATCTAAAATGGCTCTTTGTCTTTTTTTTTTTTTCTTTTTCTCTCTGAAATATTAAACTGTTTGGCTAGTTTATCCACTTTAGAACATGCTTTCAAATGAAAAAGATATAAAATGATAATGTGAATTTTTTTCTTTTTCTTTAGACTATAACTTTAGTTCCAAGTACTGAGGTCTGGTTAGGATTTGAAATAAAACGTTCCCTTCCTCAGTTAACCACGGTGTTTACTAAGAAAAAAGAAACTGTGAGGACCAAAACCCAGATAAGGATGTAGCTAGTTTTTGTTTTTAATCTCTAATGCTAGAGTAATTACTGCCTATGAAGCGCCTTGATAAAGCAGATGTGCGCAGTTGCATCCTTCAGAGGATCGTGGGGAGGGGACAGAGTTTTCAAAGAGTATATTGTATCTTGTTGCACAGTGCTCTTCTTCCTCTTGGCAAATGTTTGATTATCATGCAGGGAGTGGAGACGGGAGAGACAGAGATTATACAGGGCGCTTCAGGTAGCATTTCTTCTCCAGGACCTCTGTGCGTTTAAGTAAAAGCAATCGAAGAGATAGAAATAGCTTCTCTCATGCTTGTCTTTATATTTGGCAGATGGTGTTACACAAGTCAGAGTTTGAACCTTTTTAAGGCTTATTTTTTTCCCTCCAAGTTTGTTTCTCAGGCTCTTTCAGCCATGAGGACTGGGTGAGGGGCAGCCGAGCTCTGCGTCCCAGAGGACCATAGAAGGGACCACTCTGCCTAGAGCGTGGCTTGCCGATTAGGAAGACACGGAGAAACACTGGTCATGTCCTGGAGGGGTGGGTGAAAATCAATTGTAGAATTTAGTGTCTCTCTCTCAGCTTATAGGTAATGATCAACAGACTCCTTATCTCTACCTTTATAATATCTCCAGAAGCCAACCATTTTTCAACATTCCACCATTACACTGCTGTCTGGATTTTTTTTTTTTTTTTTACATTTATTTTTGGTTGCGCTGGGTCTCCGTTGTTGTGCTGTGTTTTCTCTAGTTGCAGTGAGCAAGGGGGCTTCTCTTGGTGCAGAGCACAGGCTCTGGGGTGTGCGGGCTTCAGTAATTAATTGCACGGTGTGGGCGTGTAGTTGTGGTGCATGGGCTTAGTTGCTCCGCGACGCGTGGAATCCTTCTGGACCAGGGATCAGACCCGTGTCCCCAGCATTGGCAGGTGGGCTCCTAGACGCTGGACCACAGGGAGTCTCTTCTATCTGGACCAGTGCTTCCCCCACCCTCAGCGCTTTGTGGGCGCCACGGCTCTGTTCCGTGCCGTCTACGCTGGTTGCTCGGAAGCCCTCTAGAGGGCAAGTTCTTGCTCATTTGTGTGTACTCCATATCTTCTCTCTGCCCCTTTTGAGATGATTCCTTGATCCTTAATGTCCTGCCAATCTGGATTTATTTTTATGTTATCAGAAGGCATTATTGCTCTGAGAACTCACTTTGTTTTACTTTGAGGTTCTCAGCAAATGTCATTTCAGATGCTGCTTCTTTGCCAGTGCCTGTGTTCTCTACTTTGTGGAAGTGAAGTGAAGTGAAAGTCGCTCAGTCGTGTCCGACTCTGTGCAACCCTATGGGCTGGAGCCTGCCAGGCTTCTCTGTCCATGGGATTCTCTAGGCAAGAATACCGGAGTGGGTTGCCATGCCCTTCTCTAGGGGATCTTCCTGACCCAGGGATCAAGCCCAGGTCTCCGGCATCGCAGGCAGATTCTCTACAGTTTGAGCTGCCTGGGAAGCCCCTACTTTGGGGACTGTTGGTAAATACTAGAGACTCTCATTCTCTTTTCAAAATCTCTTAGTTGTCTTAATTTTAAAAAAAGAAAACATTCTGTCTTTCTGTGCCATCTTCTGGGTAACTCCCTTAAGACGGTCTTCTAATGAATGAATTCTCTCTTCGACTAGGAACAGTCCAAGATTTACCCTGTCATGGCATTTTCATTTCAGTGACCACAATTTTTATTTTTTTAGGCGTCACTGGTCCTTTTTCATAGCTTCTTATTCTTTTTTGATTTCCCGCTGCTTATTGGGTCCTTATAGTTTTTAATGGACATGTTGGCTTCCATTTTCTTCTCTAATGTACTTCAATTTAAAGTCTTTGATATTTCTATAAAATCATTTTCATATTGGAGTACATTTGTATTCAAGTTATTTATCTGTTGGCTATCATTTTTGGCACTGTATTTCCCCACGCACTTTGAAAAATCTTTTTCTGTGCTCTTTCTGAGTAGATTATAGTTTGGTTTATTTCTCTCTCGTGGTTTTGCAGTTTCCTTCATTCATCTCTTTGAGTCCCCCAGCCATAGCCAGGCCTGATGAAGGCAGTTGCATGGATTCCTGCCTCATGGTGTTTTGTGAGTAAAACCATGTGCCCTAAGAAGATATGTTGGAATCCTAACCCTGGTTCCTGTGAGTGTGATCTTACTTGGAAATAAGGTCTTTGCAGATGTAATCAAGATGAGGTCATATAGTAGCTGATGTTTTGTTAGAGAGAGGCAGATTTAGACACAGACACACTCAAAAGAGAAAATAATTACTTGAAGATGGAGGCAGAGAGTGGAGTTATACCACCATAAACCTGAGGACTTCGGGGGCCACTGGAAGCTAGAGGAGGCGAGGAAAGAGTCTTTACCAGGGCTTTCAGAGGCAACAGACTCTGCTGACACCTTGGATGTCTAGCCTCCAGCACCACGAGAGAATACATTTCTGTTGGTTTAAGCCACCCCAGGTGATACTTCGTTATGACAGCCCTAGGACACTGGGTTATTCTTGGGGTGATGTTGGCAGTGTTGTGGCTCCATCTCAGGGGCAGAGGGTAGGTGAGTTGGCAGCTGCTTCTTCCAGCCTTCTTGGACTCACATTTATGGATATGCACTTGCTCCAGAGTTTGGCCTGAACTGTTGTTACTTTTGTGCCTCCTCTAGAGTGAAGAAATTGAGAGAAGCCACTCTAGTCCATCCCTGACATCAAGCAGTGAGCCTGACTTGTGATCCCATCCCCCTCTACCCCTACTGAATGGAAGAAAGTCTAGACTTCTCCAGTGGCTAAGGAGACAGACCTCTACCTACTGCTGCCTTGTTTGAACCCGGATCCCACCAGACCTATGGTTTCAGTCCCTCCTAGGACTGCATTTTGTGTTTCTGCTCCATCTGTAGTCCACAGATATACAAATGTCTTTATCTTGTTTTTTAAGCATCTCTGCCTTATTGATTTTCCTTTCTTATATTTTATTAATCATTTTATACATTTAGAGCACAGGCCATGATGAATGGACTTACCATGGCACCTTGAACAGAAATCTGTCTTTAATGCATAGATTTTATTCCTTAGTAAATGGTTTTTGTCTACTTGATAAAGATAACATTAGTGTAGTTCCAAGTCATTATACACTCTTTATGAACATGATGTTTCTTCTTTTTGTCTTTTGGCCATGCCATGCATCATGTGGGTTCTTAGTTCCCCAGGCAGGGATTGAACCCACACCCTCTGCATTGGAAGAATGAAGTCTTGACCACTGGACTGTGAGAGAAGTCTGGAACATAGTGTTTAATATTCCATCCTGTGTAATATTCCATCAAATGGAAGTGATGCAGTTCTTTAGGGAGATACTCTGTAGTAATAAAAACCTTTGCCATAAAATAACATCTTAAAGAATCATTATAAGCATCTTAAAGCTGAAGGTGTTGGAATGCCACATGGCCTCTTTGGTGTCTGAAGCAGAGAGCAGGCAGTAAAGTTGAGTGACTAACTTAAGAGAAGTGTTTCTACTTGTGTTCTAAATTCCCTGAGCAAGGAACATTTGTTTAAGGGAGGCTTCACCATCCACTGAGCGGTGTGAGTGGCTTCCGTGGAATTTCATTTGGTTTCTGAATATAGCCTCAGGTTATGTGCTGCGAAGATAGTTTTGACATTTTAAATGATGGTAACTTGAAATCAAAAGCATTTTCCACTGTAGGTGGGAACCAGGCAACAAACAAACTGCCGTCTCCCACAATAGCCAGGATTCAGGGTCTGATGCTCAGAACTCTCTCCTGAGATTCTAACAGAGCGCCCTTGTGGGACTCCTGTGCCTCATCCATCTTGAAATGGGCACTGAAAGCACTTGTTTGTGTCTGGGAGAGCAATGTGAGTTTCCACCCTCCTCACAATAGCAACCGCCCTGGAAATGAGCGGGACTCCCCAGCATGCTGAACCCTCTTCATAAAAAGAAAAAAAAGATTAATTTATGAAATGTTGCACCAATAAGAGGTTTTATTGAATTGTACTGTTACCTGTTAGCTGAGAAGAACAATTTCAGTATCTAAAATCACAGTATGGCAAGGGTTGATGGGGACTTAGTTGTACTTAGACCAGTTCTTATTTGATTCTTCAGTCTCTTCTACAACATTCCCCAGAAGTGGTCATCAAATATTTGCTTGAATATCTTTAGCTATAGGGAAACATTACTTACAGCGGCAGCATGTCCCACTGTTGGACCACCATAATTACTAGAAAATTCTCTATGTTGAGTAAAGGGCTGTTTCCCCCATTGTTTCCATCCATAGCCACGTGCGTGCCTGCTCAGTCGCTTCAGTCGTCTCTAACTGCCTGCAACGCTATGGGCTGTAGTCCGCCAGGCTCCTCTGTCCATGGGATTCTCCAGGGAAGAATACTGGAATGGGTTGCCATGGCCTCCTGCAGGGGAATCTTCCTGATCCAGAGATTGAACCCAGTCTCCCACATTGCAGGTGGATTCTTTACTGTGAGCCACTGGAGAAGTCTAGACTTTCTTCCATTCAGTAGCCTTTAACTTATCTAAAGACAATGGATGTGGGCTCCTTGGACACTCTTTCCTCCACGTATTATAGTACATCTTTGTTGCTTCAAACATTTCTCCTGTTTCTATAACTTCAACAGAAGAGATGATCCAGGTTGGGTCTGGAACAGAGGCCAGAGACGGTGTCTTAAAACACAGTGGAAAGCCAGACTTGCCAGTCGTACAAGGGCCTGTGAGTGACAAAAGAGACTTTAAAACCAGAGACCATTAATTAGGAAGGAGTTCGTGCCAGGGAGTTGCTAGAGAAGCAGGGAGAATTCTCTCTAAAGGAGAGTTTAGCAGAAGAGTTGAGTCTACTATTTAGGGAGATGGCAAGTAGCCGAGGTGAGTTCCAGATAAAAGCACTGGTTAACGAACAGGCTGAGAGCATCCAAGAGACCCTACAGAATCAGGGCAGGGGGGATGAGAGCTTTCTGGAGGCCAGACAAGATCCCACAACCCAAGAGAACTCTACCTTGTGTGACTTGTCTGGCCTGCTTCTAAATGAGAAACACATGTGGCCTTTGATAATATGAGATGGCTTTGTGGCTCTTCACCATCCTCTGCTTTCTCCAGGGGACAGCCTTGAGTCTAAGTCACTTTGATTCACATCTAGCAAACAGCCTGTAAAAGAACATTTTGCCTTCTGCCAACAGCTGCGGCGAATACCAGAGCCTAAATCTGTGGTTTATTGAAGAACAGCTAGAGGTCGTTTTTATCGGCAGATTCCTATCTCCCAGCTCCTTCCACCCTTACCTACATCATAAACACAGGTCCTGGAGAGATGTGGTCTGAAAGGATCTAAAGCTATTACCTTTCGGTTTGAAATAGAATTTTCTCCTGGTTAGAACCTCATGTTCTTGCAGTTCAGCTCAGTGTCCTTCAAATTGAGACCTGTTGATTTAGGCTACAATTGGAACTTCTCTCGATATCCATTTTTTGGGTTGAATTTGCTCAGATCATGAGCTGAGGAATGAAAATTTGCAATTTTGCCATGATGAATCTGTCCCTCTGCTGGGCAGTCAGGTAGCTGTGGACCAAAACTCTGACTTCCAGCCAGTGGACTGGTTTGGGGTAAATTTTCTAATCTTTTAAAGTCTCAGTTTGCTTATCTGTAAAATAGGAATAGTCATGGCCTGTGGGATTTAAGTGAGCTGATGGATGTAATATGTTATGCAATACCCGGCATAGAATACATGCTTTATATATGTAGATCTTAAATTCTAGCCCAATCACAATAGTTTACACATAAAAATGAATATTTATTAGGTAATAAGTAAATGAATATCTTTCCTGACCAGCACCCATGATGAAAGCTGCACATTGACCAAAAATGTCTCTATAATATTGTGAAAATGACTTATCCAGATTACAAGACCAGTCAATGTAAATGAATTGGTCTCTCTAAATTAAAATTGCCTGTTAACAGTAACATCACTAACTGAGAGAATTCTAAGTGACAGGAACTATTCTAAATGCATATAAATATTATCTTCAGTTCTCACAACATACATATGAGGTTGGTATTATTATCCTTTCTGAAGAAGAAGTAAGCTCAGTAAAGTTACATAGCTTTCCCAAAGGATAAAAAACTAGAAAGTAAAGTAGCTGAGTTTGCATTTGAATCCAGATCTAACTTCAAAATCTCTTTTAAATCTCATGGAGTGGATCTGTGGGAAGGATTTGAGGTTTGTGTTTAGGTTGCTTATTTCTAAAAGAATGTGTCTTCTAGAGAGGAGGCTCCCTGGGCCATGGGACAAGCAATGCTGGATTCCAGGGTTAAGAAACAGTGAGTGCCAGGAGAAGATGGACCGGG
>SJYA01001943.1:804617-905223 GCA_006410615.1 Neotragus moschatus | reverse complement strand
TGGGGTGAGGATGGTAGCGGGGGTTGGGGGGAGTGGGTGGATACAGGTCAGAGTCAGTGCAGAATGGCCTTGAAGCAGGTGAGAGAGACCTTGTGAGTGTTCAGAATACCTCTCTCATTGTGAAAGGAGACCCAACATCAGTCAGGCGTCTACAGGAGCTATTGTAGGACCTAAGCCACCAGCACGCAAACTCCATAAAAGGTGGAGTCTTTGTGTTCATGCTATGAACTGTGCATGGTCTAGAAAGAGCATCCAGTAAACAGACGATTGACTAAAAACATTTATTCTAATGCTTCGATTCTGAAATGGAATAAGTACCTGTTGCAAGACAAAGGGCTCCAGTGCTCTTTGCCCTCTGTTGTAGGCACCATTCTTAATACTACTGAGGAAGATAAAGAAGTAATGAGTAATGAGTAATGGTACCCACGCTGGCTTCAAGCAGAAACATCATGTGGGTATGATGTTTACCTTTACCATCTCTTTGTTAAGTTGCAGTTTTTCAGACCGGCCTTTATAAGGTTGTTTATTTCCTGTCGAATCGTTGGCCTCCACAGTAGGAAAATCAAAACCAAAAATCAATCCCTTAATGCAGTGTATGAATGTAAGTCTTTAAATGGGAGCGGAGTGTTCTTTACTGAAGTTGGAAGTGATTCAATTGAACTGGTGAATCTTTACCAGCTGAGCCACAAGGGAAGCTCAAGAAGACACAAAATAAGCTAAACATGTTGTGATGGATTTCTTCACTGGAGATTTCTGCACTTGTCCAAAGTGTAGTTTAGAAACCGAGATATGTCTAATTACATTAAGAAGAGTCAAATTCCATGTTAATTTCCAGCGTCTCTCTTTCTTAGGCTACTCAGCATTGGCCACCATCTCTTAAACAGCATTTCGTTTTCGTGTGTTCTTGGCCTGTCAGTGTTTCTCATTTATGCCTCAGCTTGGTAGGTTTGGAGTGGGGTGGTCAGGGAAAGCAGAGATAAAGGGATAGACAAGGTTGTTTTTGATTGGAAGAGCTAGTTGGGCATTTAGGTCCCCTTTGACCCTTTCACTTTCAACCTGGGATCTTGTCTTTGATATCAAATGGCTCATTCTAAGCAACACCTGAATGTTATTATTTAGTTGCTCAGTCGTGTCCAACTCTTTGTGACCCCATGGATTGTAGCCCACCAGGCCCCTTTGTCCATGGGATTCTCCAGGCAAGGATACTGGAGTGGGTTGCCAATTCCTACTGCAAGGGATTTTCCCACTTCAGGGATCAAACCTGCATCATTGCAGGCAGATTCTTGACCACTGAGCCACCAGGGAAGCCCAGCACCTTAATACTTTAACATAAATGTGTATTATAAATAGAATTTTTTTTAAAAAAAAATCTTTTTTGTTGTGTTTCTTAATAACAAAAGCCTTTTCCTTAATTTTTTCATACTCAACACACAATCGATGGAGCAAACAATGTAAAACTTTTTTTTTTTTAACATTGTCCCAGGACATCACAAGGCAGGGCAGCTTGTCACTGGCGTATATTTAACTAGCATATTAATGAAGGGAAAATCCTCAGTATTATTGTGGTTAACGCTGTTCTTTAAAGCTTCACAGCACAAAGCAACGTGTTTCACATTACTGTTTACCCCCTCGAAGGAAACGGTGGTTTTAAGGGGACATCGTGAGACCAATCTCATTATGTGCCACCAGGGCCGCTCACATATCTCCTGGAAATCTGAAATGCTTTAAAGGCATCCACATATTTCCATGGTGAGAATTTCCATGTGCAGTGCTGCCAAACCCTGCTCTGTTTACAGCATGAGATTAATGATTTACCAGAGATCTCTGTTAATTACTAAAACAAATAACTTACCACCTTTTTTGGATAGGCATGACAGTATGCCATCATGGATATTAGAAGCCTTTTGTCACGTACAGTTTTAGATGTTTCTATTTTTTTAAGAGTGGGACCTGAGTGTTCTTGTCTTTTATGACATCTGAGTCCCTCTGCCCAGAGAAGCTGGAGTTGGTGGATGGATGATCTGTTTGGGTGCTGAGGCTCTCAGGGCCCACCCTGCCCACACCCTCTTTGGTATCCACCTGTATTCCAAGAGGCTGGGACGTCTGTACTGGGGCATCTGTGCACTGTCTGCTTGGGGACTTTTTTTCTTCTGGCTGTAGAAGTCCTCTTGTGGTCTGGGGGGGGGGGTAAGTTGAAAGTTCTAGGGAGCTAATTTCCCCAGAGGCAGCCTCAACCAAGGAAGAAGGAGGATTTGGTGGATAAAAGCCACAGCCTCCTTGCTCCTCAGTTAAGATGAGTCTCAGGGAGAATGCTCACTGTCTGCCAGGGTCCCGCATAGGATCAAGCTCCAGATGCTGCCTCCCCATACAAAGCACTCTTTATGCTTCTTCCCTTTCCCCACCCTAGTTCCCAGCTCATGACTGATGTTTTCCCAACCACTCTCCTGGCACTTGAATCCCAGAATCTGTTTCCGAAGAAATCTAGAAATCCTCAGGAACGTTTTCTGAAGTAATTTGGGGATTCAGGTAGAATGCATCGGAGTTACATTGAACCAGCCAGCCCAGACTGTCATGAAGAAATTCTATGACTCTGCTTTAAAAAAAAATGACTATATTTTTGAGAGCATTTTTAGATTCCCTAGTGGCTGAGATAGTAAAGAATCTGCCTGCCAGGTAGGAGACCTGGGTTCAATCCCTGGGATGGGAAGATCCCCTGGAGAAGGGAATGACAACCTACTCCAGTATTCTTGCCTGGAGAGCTCCATGGAATGGCAGGCTACAGTCCATGGGGTCAGAAAGAGTCTGACACAACTGAGTGACTAACACTTTCACTTTTCATATTTTAGCTTCATAGAAAGATTGCTCTGAAAGTAGAGTCTCCCCACTCTCAATAGCCTGCATCAGAGCAGCCCATTTGTAACATCAATGAACCTACATTAGTTTGTCTTCATGACCCAAAGTCCAGAGTTTACCTTCAGGTTCGCTCTTGGTGTTTTGTCCATTCTGTGGATTTGGACAAACGTATGACAACCTGTGGTGCTAGTGGTAAAGCATCCGGCTGCCAAAGCAGAAGATGCAGGAAACCAGGTCTGATCCCTGGGTCAGAAAGATCCCCTGGAGGAGGGCATGGCAACACACTCCAGTATTCTTGCCTGGAGAATCCCCATGGGCAGAGGAGCCTGGTGGGCTACAGTCCACGGGTCATAAAGAGTCGGACTGAGCGACTGAACATGCACATGTGTGCCGACCTGCATCCACCTTCCTCTTTGCTTATCCTTAAGGACTGAAAGCATGTTCTTTTTCAAATTCTAAATTGATATTTAAATTTCACTCCTTTAGCTTTCCATCCTGGGCTGCTGCCGAGTTGGGAGTGTCTGGTGGTAATTTGCCACATTTCACGTGCATGGCAGTGGAGGGAAGCCATCCCTCAGCTGGTCACTGGGGGCGGCTGTGCATACCTAAATGTGGAGGGGTCCTCGTCTGCCTTGGCATCTTCAGTTGAAAAGGGCTATGTAAATATTATCTATTATTATTGCTAATAATGACCCACAGCTGTAACGGTGATAGAGCGTGTGCACGGTGAGTCCCAGATGTGAGCTCCCGGGCCCTTGTGCTCAACGGTGATGTGAACTGCAGTGAACTTATCTTGTCAGACTGCATTCCCACGTGGGGAACGAAATCCCTGTTGTTCAGAAATGGTGGCCCGTTGTGCTTTATTTCAACTCAGTCCTCATTTGCACTTCCGAGAAGTTTCCTCCCCTCTTTTTTTAAAATGTAGAATGGAATAATCAGCTATAGTTCTTGGTGGGAGGTCCCCTGTGTTCTGCCCTAGATTTTCAATCTGGCTGTCAGGCCAAACCAGATTGCAGATGGGGAGAGGCTTGGTTTTTTTCTGTTTGTTCCTTTGATTGATTGATTGGTTTTGTTTTTTGGTTTTGGAAGGGGGGGGGGCCGTTGGCACTTTTCTTTCTCTTTTTCTCCCCCTCCCCTTTCCTTTTCTTCTTTTCTCAATCACAGTGCTTGCAGCTGCAGCTTCAAAACCTGAACATCCTCCCTGCTGGGCTACAAGCAGTGAATTATCTCCCTGGGTTGAAGGAGAAAGTGACAGCCTGGGACCAGCTTAGTATCTCAACAAGTTTAGTTTCCCAATCTGTTTCTGTTCATGGTTTTTGGGAGCATTGTAGAGTTACAGATCTGTCTCTCTCTCATTTCCTCTTAAAAGTCCCTCTAGGGACTTTCCTGGTGGTCCAGTGTTTAAGACTTCACCTTCCAACAGAGGGGGTGTGAGTTCGATCCCCGGTCGAGGAGCTAAGATCCTACATATCTTGTGACCAAAAGTCCAAAGCATAAGACAGAAGCAATGTTGTAGCAAATTCAACAGAGATTTAAAAAATAGTCCACATCAAAAAAATCTTTTTAAAAGAGTCCCTATATATTTTATTGAAAACAATTTTGATTGGGGTTTTGGAAGGAATGATGCTAAAGCTGAAACTCCAGTACTTTGGCCACCTTGTGCGAAGAGTTGACTCATTGGAGAAGATTCTGAAGCTGGGAGGGACTGGGGGCAGGAGGAGAAGGGGACGACAGAGGATGAGATGGCTGGATGGCATCACTGACTTGATAGACGTGAGTCTGAACTCCGGGAGTTGGTGATGGACAGGGAGGCCTGGTGTGCTGCAGTTCACAGAGTCATAAAGAGTTGGACATGACTGAGCGATTGAACTGAACTGAAGGTTGTGTTTGTTGGTTAGTTTATCTTATCAAACATCCACCTGCCTTACCGACTGTCAGGGCCACCTCTCTGTGTCTGGCACCCTGCCTGGCACTTGGGGAGGGCTCAGCAAATTCTTGCATTGAAAGATCTAATGAATGAAAAGCAAAAAGGAATCCTAGCTGTCGCATGGCCCAGTGTTCTCCCCCTGCAGATGAGAAAAACTAAAGTTCATTGAGGACAATGACTTCTGAGAAGTTGCAGAACTAAGACGCAAACCTGAAGGACAGTGCTTTAAACCTGTAACGTGCCAGAGTGTACCATTCTCCTGGCGAATGGGGCATGGCATCAGGGTGCTGATAATGAGAGAGTGTGGAGACCCAGACATGACCCCCATCTGGAGAAGCGCCTCCTACACATGTCAAGCCTTGCAACCATTTTTCCAAGTCTACCAGGCTGCAACGGCTGGAGTCGTGGGATTTTTAACAGGCTCGTTTCCTGAGCAGGAGGAGGGCACCTCCATTGGTTTTCCAGTCCAGCTTCCCATCGCCATTGCTTCCTAGCCAGCTGCATGTCCCATTAGCCATCTTTTAAATAAGCACCTTCAATGGCTGCTGATTGCCAGGCAGTTAGATTTTGACTGACGGCCTCGCTTCCTGATGTGGGGCTAATGTGTCCTAGACAAATACTGGTTTCTATGAAATATGGTTGGAGCAATGGTCACCTGATCTGGGGGTAAGAACTACAAGTGTGGAAGGATATTAAAAATAGTCTAAGGGCTGGCTGTGTGCAAGGCAGAAGGGGCTTCAGTAAGGCTACTTTATTGAAGGGAGGTGGGGTCTTGTAATTCAGATTAAGGACCAGGTGCCAAGGCTTAGAATGCCAATTAGAGAAAGAAAAATGCATTAGCCATGACTTCAGCCTGGCAGGCTCTAGACAGACGTGTAATAACGACATTGCTGTACCCTTAAGCCAGTTACATGCTGAGGAAGTCAGTTCAGTTTTGGGAAACCATTCTTCTTTCAAGGTGGATTTATTTCCTTCTCGGCAGTGTTCCCCATCTACGAAATATTAATGCATGCTTTTTTAAAAAATCTGATATCTGGGTCAAATAAATTTTTAAAAGGGAGGGTTCAGTGAACTTAAAGAGGTTAAAATGGGGGTTTTCATGGTTTTTCTACAGTAGTGTTCTTGTGTTCTTTGGGCATTTCCTCTGTTGAGTATCCTAGTCTTACAAGACCATGGCGCACTTGATGGGAGAGTGTGGTGGAGGATCCTTGTTCTGAGGAACACAGGTTTAGAAGCAACCTTGTGGTGTCCTCCCGGCTTTAACCATGTGCCACTTGAATACTTCCTTGGCTTCCTGGGATAATTTTTTCCTGCCTTGAGAATTGAATTCTCATGGGAACTTTTCTATTGGGTTTGTCTTCTTGCATTTATCAGAATGAGCCATTCTGTAATAGTCATCAATAAGAGAGTAGCTTTAAACACATGTAAATATTACTTGGAACTTAGGGAAATGAACACCCAGGTAGAGTCACATAATTTGCCCAAGATCACATCTGTTTTATTTTATTTCATGTCATTTCATTTTATTTGCAAATATGACAGCAGCTCCACTGAAGATCTCCCCCTACACCTTTCATTTTCTTTTCTCCTGAAGCCTTTCAGAGCATCTTTGTGGTAATGTCTTCCCACTTTAGAACAGAGTAGGTCTGATTCTGGGGCTTCCAAGGTTGCACGGTGGTAAAGAATCTGCCTGCCAGTGCAGGAGCCGCAGGAGACATGGATGTGGGTTTGATCCTTGGGTCAGGAAGAACCCCTGGAAGAGGAAATGGCCACCTGCTCCAGTATTCTTGCCTGGAAAAAATACCATGGACAAAGGAGCCTGGTAGGCTACAGTCCATGGAGTCACAAAAAGTCAGACATGACCAAGTGCACACATACACAGGTATAATCCAGAGGCCTGGGCGCTTTTGTAAACTCAGCAAAAGTGACACTTACTGAGGACTTTTTCATTTTGCAAAGGAGCTCTTAGAGTAAAGTTTTGTTTTTTTTTTAACCCTAATTCCTTTTGCATCATGAGCAATGCAGAAACCAAAATTGCCAGAGAGAAGGAGAGAGAGAGAGATCACAGAAAAGCTGGGCTCCTTGGAATAATGAACCTACTTTTCCATAGCTCAGTTGCTGGGACCTGAAGACAGGAGAGCTTTCACCTGCAGGATGGAAAATGACAGGACATGGAGTTTTCCGTTCCATTCCTGCGTGGTGGGAGGCCTTTCCAGCATACACTTTTTTCTTGGCAGAAACAGGAAGAGCCTGAAACATGGCTTTTCAACTTTGTTATCAGCAGTTGTTTTGGGAGGCTATGGTGAGTTTGGGTTTGGTTTTTCAAATGTATGATTACCATCTTCCTGGGAAGGTCAGAGAGAGAGCTTCCCAGGGGCAGGGGAAGGACAGATCTGACGTAGGTGTCCCTTCCTCCCAAGGAAGGGAAGCCCCGAAGGGCTCAGAAGTCCCTCAGAGTGGGAATTGCCAAAGTGCATGGTCAGGGAACTTCTGGACAAAGTTTTGTTCAGAGAACTGGATTATAGAATGCCATTGATTTGGTATGTGGGAGAGTGGATGGGAGGGGAGTTTGGGAAAGAATGCATACATGTATATGTAGGGTGAGTCTCTTTGCTGTTCACCTGAAGCTATCAGAACATTGTTAATCGACTATACCCCAGAACAAATAGAAAGTTGAAAAAAAAAATGCCATTGACTGAGTAACAGGGTTCAGCTTGCCAGGAGTCTATGACAGGCTTATTATTATTATTTTTTTATTCTTTATTTATTTGGTTGCACTGGGTCTTAGTTGTGGCATGCGGGGTCTAATTGCCTGACGAGAGATTGACCCTAGCTAGGCACCCTGCATTGGGAGCATGGAGTCTTAGCCACTGGATCCAGAGAAGTCCCCAGACAGAGTTGTTTTGAATTGAAATGGCTTGTCAGTGGCTTCTCCCATTGTCAAGAAAGTGGAATGTCTCAAATGTGTAGTAAATACTGCAGAGGTAGGTACGCATGCTTTGTGCGTGTGCCTTGCACGTTAGCCAGCTCACTTCTGTAGTAACCCTAGCACTTAGCCCGCTGACTCACATGCAGTAGGGAATTAGTGATATTTATTGAATGAATGAATGAAGTGATTGAAATTCTGATGTAAATTCCTGGTTTAGAGATGGTTAAGTCAGCCCCAAAGCCTTTGAGCCTCTCTTTTCCTCCTGTGTCTTCTAGTAAAAATCTGATAATTCATGGGGCTTTTGTTCAGTACAGGAATCTGGCAACCTTAGCATCACTGCAATTATAAAGATGAACTGGCTGTTCCAAAGCAATGGAGAACAATGGTGAGGCCACAAAGGCCCCGTCTGTGTGACAGAGAAGCAGCTCAAGGGAAGGACCCTGTTGGCTGAACTTGCAGCAACTGTTTGATAAACTAGTTACTAGAGACAGTGCAGCCAGATGCTCGGGGGAGAAACTCTTCTGTGATGTGGTTTTGAGAATGTTTCGGTTTTTCATGGCACTTCCTTCTCTGAATTCCAACAACACCTTCTTTGTACTTTGCTTATATCACCTCACTTGGGAAAGAGCAGAGGATTTGGGGTTGGAATTCCTGGAATCAAAGGCTGGTTGCTATTGACTGTCCTCTTCTTATCAGGTAGTGTTTTCCTAAGGATTAAATGAGATAAACGAGAAAATGCTGGTCACATCACAAAGCTTTGTGCAGATATTCGTTCTGATGGTGGCATCTCATTTGATATTTAATTTTGAGTAGGTTTGCTGGATTGTTCATTCCTTAAAAGCAGGAGGCTATGGATGATCTGTGTGTGTGTGTGTGTGTGTGTGTGTGTGTGTGTGTGTGTGAGAGAGAGAGAGAGAGAGAGAGAGAGAGAGTACCAGCAAGGGGAACTTAAATAAAATAATCAAATCAGTACCTTGAGAGAATTAACAAATGAGTAAGCCTTAAGCTGAGAGCAACCTTTCTTTGTCAATTCAAACTAATGATCATAAGGCGGGGTCCTTAGGAGATTGGGGAGGTAAGGGGGCATGTAGGGGTGGAGGAGAGAGGAGGAGAGGAATGACATGGGAAGTTTAGGACGGTCTCTGTCTTCCCCTACTCAAGAGATAAATAGAAAAGGGAAGGCTGGGAGGAGGCCTAGTGGAGGTCTGAGAATGAAAGCTCCTTCTTTCATGGTGGCCAAGGGTGCATCTGAACGGGTCATGAATGTTAGCACGAGCTCAGAATCCCCGGGCTGAAAAGCCAGCGGTGCAAAACGAGAGGAATAACCTGAAGATCTGAAAGAACCAGCATGCCTAATCCCCATGGAAGTCTGATGGAGAGTTACAGGCCCATTGGCTAAGAGCACGTCTTACCTAGAGAAGAGGGGGACACCAGGAGAGGCGAGGAAGCGCCATTGTTTGGCAGAATTTCGTCTATATTTGAGGGCCAAATATGCATTTGGAAGATCTAGTGATTGTCAAAATATTTGCGGGGTCATATAGATATGTTTTAAATTAATTAATACTTATTCGACTGCATCAGGTCTTAGTTGTAGCCTGCAGGATCTTTAGTTGGGCATGTGGGATCTAGTTCCCTGACCAGAAATTGAACTTGGGCCCCCTGTGTTGGGAGCATGGAGTCTTAGCCACTGGACCAACAGGGAAGTCCCTGTTTTTAGTTTAAATAAGGGTCAGTGTGATCTGTTAAAGAGTCGGTGGCTTAAGTGTTCCTGCAGGGCAGCCTGGGGATGATTTCATCCTTGTTGATAGTCACTCCCCAAAGCTCTGGATGAGGCGTTGCTGGCTTTGTTAAAGCATGTCTCGGCCCCATCTGCTGACCAGCCCTCTCCTCTTTCTCTGGAGTCTTGTTTCTGTATCGACTGCATTGTCCTTTGTGTCTGAGGTGGGTCCCTCTGCCTGGGAGTTCTCTCACTGCGGTTTTAGGTGTGGCTGCAGAGACAAAGATGAACATTACTCCTGGCTCCCTCCTGCGCTTCACCCAGAGGTAACAGGATAACACCTGTGGGAAAGTCACCAAAAGCTACACAGGACCCGGAAAGAATAAGTCCATCTCAATGATTCCCCGCTCGAGCTTTCATTCCCCTCTATAATCCTGGAGCCCACTCTTCTCACACGATCATCACACTCAGTTTTTGGTCCCAAAGGCTAGACCTTCTCTTGATATGAATCCATTCAGATTTCCCTCATTTGTTGTGTTGTTTCTATGTCCATTTGTGTGTTAAGTGAATATCTTCTCTTTAGTTGTAAGTCCACAGCCAGGAGGATGATGTTTGATTTGATCGTATCTGTCATAATGAGCGTCTCGAGAGGAGTGACAAAGGCTTATTCATGGTCGCATCCATGGGACCTGGGGATGGAGTTACTGCTCTGGTGCCGCATTGTTTCTCAAGGAAGACTCAGAGGATAGGAAATTGAGTGATGCCAGACTTCTAGGTGTGCCAGGAAAGTGAAAAATAGTGGTCATGAGTCATGAATATGTTCATTAAAGACCAAGGTGGAAATTCACGGTGGTCACACGAGTGCAGGGCTACGGATGAGCTGAGTTTCTGCTTTGCTCTTGAACTTTCTTATCTTTGACGTGCCCCCCCTGTCAGCTGGTAGCACGTGTAGGCTTGGGATCTCCGAGTAGCCAAAAGCAGGCTCTGAAGAGCTTGTGTCTTTGGGAGACCAAGAAGGTTGTCCAGAAGTGAGCGTGAAGCCTTGAAACTATGTTGGAGAACCTTTTCCATAGTTGCCTTGCTGGCTCAAGTGTTCTCTTGTCAGCTGTGTATTTCCTTCCAATAAATCCGTTCATTATGTTGTGTGCACATAGTTCTTTTAATTTCTGACTGGCTCAATTACTCCTCAGAAGGTTGTCTAATTTCTATTGTGAATTGTTATTGCTTTTAGAGAGTCTGGAACTCATTTGCGTCTACACTCTCTGTAAGCCAATGCCACCCTGACAACACACCACTAATTTATGACTGTGTTTTTTTTTTTTTTTTTATCAATGCCATCATGCTGAGGTCAGCTGCACCCTAGGCCATGGGCTATGCTCTTCTTTATACAGGAACTTAAGGAATATATTAGGGGCCCAGGAAGATAAGGGGAATCTTACAAATTCTGACTCCTCTCTCTATGGCCAGAGACGGCATAAATGGGTTGAATGTTTATAATCAACAAAGCAGTCAAACCTAAAGGAAATCAACCCCGAATATTCATTGGAAGGACTGATCCTAAAGCTGAAGCTCCAATACTTTGGCCACCTGATGAGAAGAGCCTACTCATCGGAAAAGACCCTGATGCTGGGAAAGATTGAGCGTAGGAGAAGGGGGAGACAGAGGGCAAGATGGTTGGATGGCATCACTAACTCAATGGACAGGAGTTTGAGCAAACTGCTGGAGATGGTGAAGGACAGGGAAGCCCGGTGTGCTACTGTTCATGTGGTTGCAAAGAGTCAGACACAACTTAGCGACTGAACGACAATGTAAAAGGGTATTAACACAAGGAGATTAAAAGTATAACAAGAAAATACTTTCTGAGATTATTCTAGGCATAGTTTACTTTATACCAATTAATACTGGAAAAATGACAGCTTACAAATATCTACATTTCGATCAGATTGAAATGTGATTTAGACCAGCTCAGTCTGACATAGACTAACTGAGCACCTACTATAAACCCAGAAAGCTTAGTAGGCATGTGGTATGCAGAACTGGATGACAGAGGCCATCTTCAAAGACCTCATGAGAAGCTTTGTTCCCAAGGATGAAAAATTCTACATGTAACTCTTAACATGGTTGTGAAAGAATCTAGTTTTCAGGTCAAATGTATGTCACAGTCGCTACCTGCCTTCATTTTACTGATTGTTCCTTGTGCTTAGTCGCTCAGTCCTGTCTGACTCACTGCAGCCCGTCAGGCTCCTCCGTCCATAGGGATTCTCCAGGCCAGAATATGGAGTGGGTAGCCTTTTCCTTCTCCAGGGGATCTTCCCAACCCATGGATTGAACCCAGGTCTCCCTCATTACAGGTGGATTCTTTACCAACTGAGCCACCTTCAAGGATTATTCTTTATTCTTTTTTTTTTTTCTTTCCACTTTAGTGTTCTCATAGTTCCCATATGATCTGCAAACTGTTTACCTGGCCTTGGTCAATCTCCACCTATTGTTTTTCTTTTCTTTATTTCTTTTTTTATTTTTACATTTATTTATTTATATTTGACTGTGTCAGATCATAGTTGCAGCATGCAGGGTCTTAGTTCCCCGACCAGGGACTGAACCTAAGTCCCCCGCACTGGAAGGTGGATTCTCAACCCCTGGACCACCAGGGAAGTCCCTTCTGCTTACTGTTGATTGACCTGAAGACTGCTTGCCTTTATAGGGGCATAAACATATCATTTTATATTAGATTTAGAGAAAAGAAGAAGATGTATAGGCTTTAACTATCACAATGTCAGATTCAGCAATAACTTTTTTTTTTTAAACATGTTTACTGTTGTCACGAAGGTCTATCCTCTTCTCCACTAGTCTGAGTTTTCCTCCTTTTCAGATTCAGCCCAGATCGCAAGTGTTTTCTTGGGCCTCTCCTAACTGGCCCTGCAGGCCCTTTTGCAGCTCCTCAAACACTGGTGTGTCTGACTGTATTTTTGGCACGTAGCGTGTATTTTATTGCCATTATCTCTCATCTCTGTTCTTCAGTTAGCTCTGTGAGAAACTCAGGGTGCAGCTGCGTTGTGTGTGTTTTTGTGTTCCTTGAGCATCTAGCCTAGAACCTTGCACACAGTGTGCAGTTAATAAATAGCTCCTATTTGTTCATTGATTTTGCTTTTTCCTACGTGAGGTGTTGGTTACCCAGATTAATTAACGCCCAAGGCAAAACATGTGAGAGCTACGTGTGCTGGTCTAAGAAAAATAAAAATCAAAGCAAACCCTTGAAACTGGAGAGCCTAAAACCTCATCTTGATAAGAGAGAGAACAGTTTTATGAGCTCAGCCATCATTTAGGATTTTGGCTTCCCCTGCGTGAATTGGCATGGTACCATACCGCAGAAATGTTGGTTTACTTCTGAGGACCCTGAGCCGAGGGGCACAGTGCCACTCTCCCCTGCCTGCTTTTGTCTTTTTTTTTTTTTTTTTTTTAATGTTTGGCAATTGAAGCTGATCCAAATAAAATGTTATTTGCAAAAAAAGTTAAAAGCGGGATGATCACTGAAAAGACATTCTTCGAGTAGGGAATATCTCTGTATTTCTTGTTTGGTTTTTACATCCAGATTGGCAAATTACTGGTTTATCAGTGCTTGGCTGTTCATCATGTGGCATCTTATTGGAACAATTAAAATGGTACAGAAAAGTCATGGCCGTGGAGCCCAAGCTGGGAGTTCCCTGGGAACCATTTAAGTTACTTGGCAGATTATGCCCAACAGGCCTAGGCCATATGTAGGCAAATAACCATGCATTAAATAACTTTTTCAAATCTCCGAGTAATCTCTCTTGGACATCTCTTTTTCTTTTGTTTCCAAAAACACAAAAAGAAAGAGTCAATGCCACTGAGCATAAATCATCTTGAGTTGCTCAAGGCTGACGTAATGTGGGTCTAGGTTCAGTGCCCTGGAAAGATGGAGTTCAGTATAGCAGGAATCTCAGACTGGTCCCAACTTCCTCCACATCTTCTAGCCAGAGTAAGCTGCTTCCTTCTGGTTCTGATATCTATTGTATACAGGTTTATGCCCTCTAAGACCTACACCTGTATACACATTTGACAACCTACAGAAAACCTTTTTATTAGGGTGGTGGGAAGAGAAATGAAATAGGTGAATCCAGTCACCCCCTGTATTATTTTTATAATTTTTTACATTAGAGGAAAATTACAGTATTGTGATTGTTTTTGTCATACATCAACATGAATCAACATTAGGTGTACCTGTGTCCCCTCCCTCTTGACGCCCCACTCTTACCTCCCCACCCCACCCTCTAGGTTGTCACAGAACACTGACTTTGGGTTCCCTGTGTCATACATCGAACTTTCACTGGCTATTTTACATATGGTAATATATATGTTTCAATGCTATTCTCTCATATCATCCCACCCTCTCCTGCCCCCAATGTGTCCAAATTGTCTGTATCTCCTCTGCTGCCCTGCAGGTAGGATCGTCAGTACTATATTTCTTGATTCCATATATATGTGTTAATATACAATATTTGTCTTTCTCTTTCTGACTTCATTCACTCTGTATAATACAGCTACCTCCTTTAATACAAGTCCTCTGTCTACATCCTTGCTTTGAGAATTTTTTTAGAGTTGGAAAGCAGTAGGGTAGAATCCTAGACCTGTTTCTTTTCCAAGGGAAAAAAGCTCTCATGGAATCAGAGGCTTTGGAATTTATTTGTGGCCACAGGGATAATCCTTTTTATAGGAAGAATGAACTAGCAAATAATTCCCAGCCTCGAGCATGCTTATCTCTTGCCGAATCCCCCCTCCCCCCCTTTTCAAGTTAAATAGAGTGTTCTTTATTGAGAAATGTGTTTGCTTTTCCAGTGATTCTATCCTTGTGCCATTGTTTTTTTTTTTTTTTTTTCTTTTTGACTTTGAGGTTCAAGGTTCTCATCTGATGGAGACTTGGGTTACTACCAAGCTCATCCAAAGATATGGAGGCAAGATCTCTGTTAAGTTCAACTGCATTTGCTTGCCCACAAGTTCACATTTGCATCTTTGCCAGCCTTTGTTTCTTGGAAAGCATTTTTCACACATGCTGAGCCTTGGTGGGAAAATATAAACTCCTGGCTTTGAAGGGTGCCATGTATGCAAATGTAAAAATGTGGTAGGATAAAATATATCTCTGTGCTGGGCCAAGGTTGGCTTTATGATTTCTCATTTCAGTTGGCATCCATGCCTTTCACTTTTCTGAGAGATGTAAGTACAGCCCTGGGTGGGGTTTGTGTGGATAGCCTTACAGTGTACATCTATAATCTGAATCATCCAGACTTCTGAACTTCCATTTTGATCCTATAGGAGCCTTGAGCCTGATCTTTTTTATTAAACATTTTGCTTGTCAGGGAGCAGCTTGACTGTCTCTGATGGGCTTCTCTTACATTTCCTTAGGGGTATAAAGGTTCTTTCAACACCAAAGGAATGGAACCTAGGAATGAGGCACAAAACAGTGGAAGTGGTTTTGGGGACCTTATTTTCTTCCCAAGTATAACTGAACTCCTGAAAGGATGGAGAAAGGAAAGTAACTATTATTAAATGGTATACTCCAGTCAGGTATTTTCAAAAGACAAAATGACCACTCAGAAACTTTGAGTTCTAGCCAGTCCTCTCAGGAAGTCCTAACAAGTGACTGAAACTCCTAGGTGGAGCCATGGAAAATCACAGCCAAATAATGAAGTGTCACAAAAGATCATTTAAAGTAACCCAAAATGAACCAATGTTCTGAGATGAGGAGAGAATATTTTCATTCTACCAGAATAATTTTTCTGGTCATTGACTATAATGCTCCAAAGTGTCTATATATTTAAGACTTTCTATGTTATATTTGAATTATTCTCAAAATTGGGCCTTCCATGTTGATATAGGCACTGGAGCCCTGTTCATGTTACTGGGCAATGTGTGGGCAGCACAGATGTGTTTCCATGAAATCTGTACTTCAGAGTCAGTGGCATCACTTAGGGAAGGTGCCTGGCATTGTGCTGCGCATTATAACAAGTGCTCAGCGCAGTAGTTCCTGTGTGTGCATATTCAGTCACTTCAGTCGTGCTAATTCTTTGAGACCTCATGGACTGTAGCCTGCCAGGGCTCCTCTGTCCGTGGGATTTTCCAGGCAAGAGAACAGGTGGTTGCCATTTCCTCCTCCAGGGGATCTTCTGGACCAGTGAGGTCAAATCTGCATCTCTTGCATTGGCCGACAGATTCTTTACCGCTGAGCCACCTGGGAAGCCCTGCAATAGTTTCTCGTATATTTCAGAAAAAAAAATCTTAGTCATCCAGGAGCATACAGTCAAGTAAAGTGAACAGAAAAGAGACATGAAGCTATTATTAATAATGCAAGGCAGTGTATGATATGTATCTGTTTTTAGAGTCAATCAGACTGAGCATTAGTGGTCCAGGGAAAGGAGACATCAATATGGACTTTGGCAGTGGGAAAGGTCTCATGGAGTAGATATGACCCGAACTGGAACTGAAGTTAGGGAGAATTGAGACAGGTGAAGAGAAGGGGAATGAGAGGCTAAGGGCAAGAAAGTGATATGGCNTGTACCTGTGTCCCCTCCCTCTTGACGCCCCACTCTTACCTCCCCACCCCACCCTCTAGGTTGTCACAGAACACTGACTTTGGGTTCCCTGTGTCATACATCGAACTTTCACTGGCTATTTTACATATGGTAATATATATGTTTCAATGCTATTCTCTCATATCATCCCACCCTCTCCTGCCCCCAATGTGTCCAAATTGTCTGTATCTCCTCTGCTGCCCTGCAGGTAGGATCGTCAGTACTATATTTCTTGATTCCATATATATGTGTTAATATACAATATTTGTCTTTCTCTTTCTGACTTCATTCACTCTGTATAATACAGCTACCTCCTTTAATACAAGTCCTCTGTCTACATCCTTGCTTTGAGAATTTTTTTAGAGTTGGAAAGCAGTAGGGTAGAATCCTAGACCTGTTTCTTTTCCAAGGGAAAAAAGCTCTCATGGAATCAGAGGCTTTGGAATTTATTTGTGGCCACAGGGATAATCCTTTTTATAGGAAGAATGAACTAGCAAATAATTCCCAGCCTCGAGCATGCTTATCTCTTGCCGAATCCCCCCTCCCCCCCTTTTCAAGTTAAATAGAGTGTTCTTTATTGAGAAATGTGTTTGCTTTTCCAGTGATTCTATCCTTGTGCCATTGTTTTTTTTTTTTTTTTTTCTTTTTGACTTTGAGGTTCAAGGTTCTCATCTGATGGAGACTTGGGTTACTACCAAGCTCATCCAAAGATATGGAGGCAAGATCTCTGTTAAGTTCAACTGCATTTGCTTGCCCACAAGTTCACATTTGCATCTTTGCCAGCCTTTGTTTCTTGGAAAGCATTTTTCACACATGCTGAGCCTTGGTGGGAAAATATAAACTCCTGGCTTTGAAGGGTGCCATGTATGCAAATGTAAAAATGTGGTAGGATAAAATATATCTCTGTGCTGGGCCAAGGTTGGCTTTATGATTTCTCATTTCAGTTGGCATCCATGCCTTTCACTTTTCTGAGAGATGTAAGTACAGCCCTGGGTGGGGTTTGTGTGGATAGCCTTACAGTGTACATCTATAATCTGAATCATCCAGACTTCTGAACTTCCATTTTGATCCTATAGGAGCCTTGAGCCTGATCTTTTTTATTAAACATTTTGCTTGTCAGGGAGCAGCTTGACTGTCTCTGATGGGCTTCTCTTACATTTCCTTAGGGGTATAAAGGTTCTTTCAACACCAAAGGAATGGAACCTAGGAATGAGGCACAAAACAGTGGAAGTGGTTTTGGGGACCTTATTTTCTTCCCAAGTATAACTGAACTCCTGAAAGGATGGAGAAAGGAAAGTAACTATTATTAAATGGTATACTCCAGTCAGGTATTTTCAAAAGACAAAATGACCACTCAGAAACTTTGAGTTCTAGCCAGTCCTCTCAGGAAGTCCTAACAAGTGACTGAAACTCCTAGGTGGAGCCATGGAAAATCACAGCCAAATAATGAAGTGTCACAAAAGATCATTTAAAGTAACCCAAAATGAACCAATGTTCTGAGATGAGGAGAGAATATTTTCATTCTACCAGAATAATTTTTCTGGTCATTGACTATAATGCTCCAAAGTGTCTATATATTTAAGACTTTCTATGTTATATTTGAATTATTCTCAAAATTGGGCCTTCCATGTTGATATAGGCACTGGAGCCCTGTTCATGTTACTGGGCAATGTGTGGGCAGCACAGATGTGTTTCCATGAAATCTGTACTTCAGAGTCAGTGGCATCACTTAGGGAAGGTGCCTGGCATTGTGCTGCGCATTATAACAAGTGCTCAGCGCAGTAGTTCCTGTGTGTGCATATTCAGTCACTTCAGTCGTGCTAATTCTTTGAGACCTCATGGACTGTAGCCTGCCAGGGCTCCTCTGTCCGTGGGATTTTCCAGGCAAGAGAACAGGTGGTTGCCATTTCCTCCTCCAGGGGATCTTCTGGACCAGTGAGGTCAAATCTGCATCTCTTGCATTGGCCGACAGATTCTTTACCGCTGAGCCACCTGGGAAGCCCTGCAATAGTTTCTCGTATATTTCAGAAAAAAAAATCTTAGTCATCCAGGAGCATACAGTCAAGTAAAGTGAACAGAAAAGAGACATGAAGCTATTATTAATAATGCAAGGCAGTGTATGATATGTATCTGTTTTTAGAGTCAATCAGACTGAGCATTAGTGGTCCAGGGAAAGGAGACATCAATATGGACTTTGGCAGTGGGAAAGGTCTCATGGAGTAGATATGACCCGAACTGGAACTGAAGTTAGGGAGAATTGAGACAGGTGAAGAGAAGGGGAATGAGAGGCTAAGGGCAAGAAAGTGATATGGCATGATGAGGGGGCAGTGAGCCCCAAAGTTGGTAGGGTGATGGACTAGATTTGCTCTTTTTTTTTTTTTTAACAATCTGGAGTATAGCCGTGCTACAATATTGTGTTAGTTTCCGCCGTACAACAAAGTGAATCAGCTCTAGGTATATATCCATCCCGTCCATCTTTTGCTCGCCCCCCTACCCCATCCCACCCTTTGTGCTTTGTGCACCAGATCCCTAAAAGGAACAATATTTTCCTCTCTTGGTTAGTCATAGTCACATTTTTTTCTTTGAATAGAAAAGTAGGCTTAGCCTAAATACCTTGGATGAGGCTGAGGTACCAACTTGCCTGCCAACTATGCTTTAAACGGAGCAGCTTTCCTGGCTACACAGACTAAGGCGAGCTATCAAGAGGAGATTGTGTGTGTAGATTTCCCAGAATATCTGACCATTGTCTGGGTCACAGAACTGATCTTCCAAGTACAAGTCAGATCATTTCCATTCATGGACATAATAAGCGAAATGCTTCTCCGTTAGGTAAGTTGTTTGAAAATGCTGGTTCCTGAGCACACATTCTTTATTTTTTATAGGACAAATGTTGTATGCCCACAGCGTAGGGTAGGATGTCATAAAAGATTCTTGTTCAGAGTTTAATTATTGTACACAAGACTCCAGCAGAGTGATTTCAAAGCCTTTTTGAATGACCGAATATTCAGTTTTCTGAGCCCACAGCTGTCTATTCTTATGCTTTACAGAGGCCTTCCCTTCCTCTATTTGTTGAAGATATAAAGCCACATCTCAAAACCCATGTAAAAATACTATAAAAAGCATCCATGATTAACAGAATGTTTTCTACATTAACTGTCTTAACCAATTCTATTAAAAGAAATTTTAAAGAATATCTCCCCCCCTTTTTTCTCCTTCCAAGTTTTAGGGGATGGTCCAAATATGGACGCCTTCTGTCAGAATTCCCTCAGATTGACAGAGTGGCTTGATGATCGTGATATAAAAAGACAGAGGTTTCTCCTTGTTCCCCTCCACCCCCACTCCTGACAAAGCCATTTGACAACTAAAAATCTGCCTAAGAATTTGGTACGCTGATGAAAATGGAGGTCATATGCCTTATCTGAGACTGTTTCCTTTTAAAACATGACAGGAAACGGTCAAGGTGCTTTTGAACTTAATATTATTAACTCATTGCTTTGGATGCTCCTTTTTCAGGGACTGTGCCTTGTCTGAGAATCACGTCCTCCTCCTCTTCCTCTCTCTCTCCGTATTTTCTTCTCCAGAGTCCCCTCTGCTAACTCTTCTGCAGATTTCATTTTACTTACGAGAAATTGAAATGATAATGTAACTGAGATGCTGATGGTCAGTTTTCAAAGAAGTAATCCAGCACGTTGATGAGAAAGAATCACCAGAACTCAAGCACTTGTAAAAAGCCCAAGATAAAAGACTCTTGTTTTCTTGGCAAGCCCGATAGATGTTCTGCAGTGACAAATGATATAACTGTTATCTTGACACCATACTCTCCCATGTTGAAACTGTTTATGAGAAACAAACATCATATGAAAAACAGATTGCCAGACACTAAGTAAATCACTATAAAGGGTGGTGAGTCAAGTATTGCCAGCTTTACCCACATTGTCATTGTTATGATGTAACACATTCCTGGAGACTGATATTGTATCCAAATTTGGGCACAAAAACCTCCTCTTGATCAGTTGGCTGAGATTCCCTGCAGTATAATATGTCACACACACACGGAGACACAGATACACACACACACACAGAGACTTGGATGCACACCCAACCTGAGTAAGGCGCAAAGGGCAATCGGGAAAGGATGGAATATTAAAAAGGTGTGCAGAGATTATACAAACTGTAAATTTCAGCCCTTGCCCAGGCAATAAACCCAGTAATCCTCTAAGCTCTGCTAGCAATGATTAATAAACAGTGGGTGTGCTAAACATATGGAAAAATCATCCCATCTGGGCCATTTAAAACTAGGACATAGACTTTATCTTTGTTTATTTCATCCTTAGCTAAAAGGCTTATTATGAATTGCAATAATCCAAGAAGCCAACCATGGAAGACAGACAAACTCTTTAGATAAAACCAAAAAAGCAAGTTCTGTAGCCGAGGACCAGATGTATTTTTGGGTTTAGCCCTTGTACATATTTAGCCGAGCTTTTCAAGTGGTGAAGATTTGCATGTTTGTTTTGCAATACTAATGAATATGTTTTTGATTTACATTTTAGAAAATGGAAACTTTTATCTTCTTGGGGCTTTGTAACTTAATGACTTCCAGAGGGTGGCTCGGTGTCCTCTTTTAACCCTTCATCACGAGAAACATATCTTTTTCAGAGGCCCAGGGCTCTATCTTGCTGAATGAAACCCTGAAGATAATGTTCTGTCTTTTGTTGCCGGAATGGCAAGGGTTGAAAAGCTTTCAGCTTTCAATCTAGTGAAAATGTATGTAAATGGCAAATTATTTTTAAACTGGCTTTAATGTGAATTCTGGGGGTATACAGAATGACTCCACAGATGATATTTATATGAGATGAATAAGGACAACTCTTTTGGAAAAACATTGCTTTGAGAGGTAAGATCTTGAGTATTGGTTCAATTTCCTTGGAGATAAAGATTGTTTTAGAAAGATGAGGAGAATGTCTTACTGAATTTTTTTACTTCTGGAAGATATCCTTAGGAACAGTTCTTTCTTCCTTTCAGTTTCTTTGAAGATGTTACGTGGAAAAATAAGTAAACACATTTTCCCCTGGAGACTTCCTTTGCTTGTAATTTGAATTGGACAAGGACCTTATCAGAAATGGAAAATTTATCCTTGAGGGATAACAGAGTATTTTAGAATAAGAGATAACTAGAGCTTTGAACTCTCGTTATTTGACAAATTGGACCAAAGAGATAGCTTTTCTTCCAAATTCTTCCAGTAGTTTTTAAAAATAGACTATGATAAAATAATAAGTATGCCCTTAAGAGCCTGTGTAGGGGCCATGAAATCTTTTAAATGCTTAACTTTCTGGGACAAACAAGTGAAGGTGTAATATCACACTGAGCATGAAATGGGGGATGTTTTACATTAGTTCTACGTGATTAGCTGCGTTGAGGTTCAATGAAAATGTGCTAGGGAGGGCTGAGTAGTCCTTTGATAAGGAACCAATGGCGTTTTTACTATGTTATATCTGAAAGGCTTATGATCAAGAGTCCCTAAGCCGAGTTCTTCACATGGGAAATCATTTCACCCCTAGAGAGTATTTTTCCCACCCAGACTCTCTTAATAACTAGTTTTAACTTTCCAGAACAGTTTTATAGTGTTGTATTAAAATTGGATACATATTTGCTGTGAGTTCTTGGTTAGCAGGCATTTTCTAACACAATTTACTTAAACCAAAAAAAGGTTGAAATATGGTGTAAGAATTCCTTATTTTCCCTTAAAAATTCCTCCAAAACTTTCAGTTCTTGTCTGTTTTAGATCTGAGAGAAAAAAATACTTAAAAAAACCCAACCTAAATGTATTTAGTCATTTTTTGTTATTATTCAGAATCCAGGTCTAGATGGATCTTTTAAAAATGTGGTCTTAACTTAGGAGATTTTATTTTAAAAATATTTATTAATAATTTAGCTCTTAATTTATCCTTGATCTTCCTCTATGATAAAAATGAAAGGAACATATAACCAATTGATTGTGTAAACACTATGTGCCTGGAAGTTTGTCTTTGCTACTTTATGTTCCTACAAGTAGATCTCATTACAGAGGAGAAAATTGAAGCTTGGAGAAGCTGACTAATGTAAGGTCATAGAATTAGGTTGATGCAGACCCAAGAGTCAGACTCAGGTCTTTCTGCTTTTCAAAATGATTTTCACTGCCCAGCATCTTACTGTCATAGCCCTTATATCTCAGAGTCACTGACCCCAAATCTCATTTTTTGTTGATGTTCCTTAAAATGAATGATTCCAGCAGACCAAGTACCTTGAGTAATGTAAATCTGCTTAGGCAGAGAAACCCAGCTGCTGGTGGGATTGCTGAGTGAATGGTTGTGGAACAGCCAGTGGGACAGAGTTGGGGAAGAAGACCAGAAGGAGACATGGAACAGAACAGTGGAAGCCTTGGCCAATGGTTCCTAACCTTTGCATAGGGTCATTTGAGATGGAAGTTAACAGACCCTGTCCCTAGAAAATTTGCTGAAAACCTTAGACCTGCTGAAGCTGTGGAGATTGGCAGATGCTATGCTGAATTTTTGCCCTTGGTCCCTGATACTCTAAAGGGTGGTCCATGGACCACCAGCATCAGTGATCTCTATAAGCTTTGACAAGAGAAGGATCTCAGGCCCCACTCAAGACCTATCAAATTAGAAGCTGCATTTTACAAGATGCCCAGGTGAAGCTGGAACACATTACAGTTTGAGAAAGATTAGTCTAAATAGGCAGTAGCCAAGAAGGAATGAATGTGTGTGGCTATTGAAGTGGCAGAGGGTGAAGATAGTGAGAACTGTGCTTAAAGAGGAAGATGGGATAGAATAGAGTCTCAGATTTATCAGGAAATGGGTAGATGGCTGGAGGCTGGACCTGAAGCAGTTAACTGTGAATGTTTTTCACCTTTAGTCATGGTCAGTGGGCAGGGGCCTGATTCTTCTTATCAACCACCTATACTTACTGAGTTTCAAATTACTAGAGTAGTTTTCACATAATAGCCATAAAGAAGTCTTAGTTTAAAAGGAGGAAATAGATGAGAAATGATGAAATTGTTGATTTGACTATTAGTCAAGTAAGCTACTCAATTTTGAGTTTGTTTGATGATATTAAATCATTATTGCTAATGAATGGCTTCCATATCCTGTGGAAAAGTGGTTTGAACTGTTTTCTTTTAGTTAAGAGTCTTAGATGGGTGTCTTAGTATCTAAGTGTCCACACACTTCTTGCAGTTTTTGACGTATCCACATAACCCCAGGAGAGAGCTGCAGGAAGTACAAGCAAGGGGTCTTGTACACACATCCATCAGAGCATTTTGTGATAACAGTGGTAGTCCTTGTAGGGCCTGGCCCTGGCAAGGCAACATGAAGATTCTTAACTAGAACCCTGCCCCCTTCACCCAAAATGAGAACCCAGGTCATATAGATGGTGGCCATAAAGATGGTTTAGCTATGGATGGACTTAAATCACTTTATTTAGTGGCTTTTAGACTTTATTTTTTGGGGCTCCCAAATCACTGCAGATGGTGATTGCAGCCATGAAATTAAAAGACACATACTCCTTGGAAGGAAAGTTATGACCAATCTAGATAGCATATTAAAAAGCAGAGATACTACTTTGCCAACAAAGGTCCATCTAGTCAAGGCTATGGTTTTTCCAGTGGGCATGTATGGTTATGAGAGTTGGACTGTGAAGAAAGCTGAGTGCTGAGGAATTGATGCTTTTGAACTGCGGTGCTGGAGAAGACTCTTGTGAGTCTCTCAGACTGCAAGGAGATCCAACCAGTCCATCTTAAAGGAGATCAGTCCAAGGTGTTCATTGGAAGGACTGATGCTGAGGCTGAAACTCCAATACTTTGGCCACCTCATGTGAAGAGTTGACTCATTAGAAAAGATCCTGATGCTGGGAGGGATTGGGGGCAGGAGGAGAAGGGGACGACAGAGGGTGAGATGGCTGGATGGCATCACCAACTCAATGCACATGAGTTTGGGTGAACTCCGGGAGCTGGTGATGGATAGAGAGGCCTGGCGTGCTGCAGTTCATGGGGTCACAAAGAGTTGGACACGAATGAGCGATTGCATTGAACTGAAGCATGTGCAGCCTTAGCAAGTAGCATTAACAGCTTTAGCCCCAAATGCCTTTGTAATTGGACAGTGCACAAGTCTATAGCATATAGATGGTTGTTCAGCTGCTAAGTTTTGTCCTACTCTTTGCGGCCTCATGGACTACTGCATGCCAGGCTTCTCTGTTCTCTACTATCTCCTAGAGTTTGCTGAGATTCATGTTCATTGAGTCCATGATGCTATATAGCTGATAACAGTGTTCTATTGGGAATACTTCTTGGGTGGGAGGACTTGAGACCCATAAAATAGAGTAACTGAGCAAGAGAAAGTATCTCTTGTTTAACTATTTCTAGATGCAATGGATTTCTGGGGAAGACACAGCAGGGTTTTCAATAAGAAAATATTGGGTTGGCCAAAAATTTCCTTTGGGTTTTTCTGTTACATCTTATGGAAAAATCCAACCAAACATATGGCCAACCCAAATAATTTGGCACACATTCATTGAAAACCGGCTATGCTGTAGGCCTTTTGTAGCTGCGTGTGTGCTAAACTTGCAAAGAGTTGGACATGACTGAAGCGACTTAACACACACGCAGCCTGTGTTAGTTGCTCAGTCACGTCTGACTCTTTGCAACCCCATAAACTGTAGCCTGCCAGGCTCCTCTGTCCATGGGATTCTCCAGGCAAGAATACTGGAGTGGGATGCCATGTCCTCCTCCATGGGGTCTTCCTGACCCAGGAATCGAAACTGCGTTTCTTATGTCTCTTGCCTTGGCAGGCAGATTCTTTACCACTAGTGCCACCCCACCTAGGAAGCCCTTGTGTAGGTGATGGACGTACAGTTATGACAAGGACATGTTCCCTACCCATATGAAGTTGTAGTCAAGAAGAGTAGGTGCTATGGCAGCGGAAGGGTAGAGTGCCATGAATGCATGCTGCAAGGTGCCTTTACCTAAATTTGTTGGGACACTGAAGGCTTCCTGGAAGGAAGTGAAGAAAGTGACATCTAAGTTCATGGTTGAAGTGGTAAGGGGGTGGAAGGCCCAGGGAATGGGCTGTGCAAAGACCCCGAGGTGAGAGAGAAGATGGTGCATCGGACAACAAGAAACATACCAGCACCATCAGTGTCTTGCCTGGGCATCTGGAATAAACCATTAGAGCTCAAAGCAGTCTTTTAGGTCAACCAGCTCAGCCCCTCAAGATGTCTTATCAAATGATCCCTCATCTCCTCTTCAGCACCTCCTGTGATGGAAAGCTGCCCACTGTAGTCCTTCCATAGTAAGAAATGGATTCATCTTCTCTTCTCATCACTGGTCCTAGTTTTGCCCTTCCTTGTCACCTGGACAATTGGAAGCTTCTCTAGTGTTTAGCAGTCACTGTTCAGGGTCCTCAACACCCTTTTGGGGACTGCACTGCCAAAGGAGACAAGGCAAGGTCCAACTGGACATGTCATACATGTAGCAAATACTTGCACTTCATGCATTCAAATCTTGCAATATCCCTAAATGGCAATTTTATATAAGCTCCCAGTCAATCATGATATTTCACGGGGGAAGTGGGAGGAGGCCAAATATTTGGCTTAAAGAGCTCACATTATTACGATTATATTAAGGATTCAATTTTGTGCAAGCCTTCCTGTAAATTTCCCCTTCCCATCCACCAAGTCTCATACCATGCCACTGTTGTGCTGGCTTGAATTGTCAGCACACCTGTAGTTTTTTAATGATGACGGCTAAACCTCAGTGCCAGCTGGAGGAAAAGGTCACATTTCATGGTGGTGTAATTGGAGAACTGTGTTTCTTAGGGATAGAGGTAGCAGAGCCTTGTTGGAAAGTTTGAGAACATACACTTAGTCAAAAGCCACTTACCTTTGGTAGTGAATCACTTCTTCAATAACTGATTGGACCTCAGTTTTGTTTTTTTTTTATTGTGACTGCTCCCTCATATAGCTAGAGGATTAACTGAACAGTCAGATATGTCCAGAAACCAAAGTAGAATCTGGGTCATAAGAGGGGAAAGAGTTGCAGGTAATTGGGTCCAGTGTGTAATATAGGGTCCATAATATGCTTTCACACCTCCTGCATTTATGATTGAAAGGATGATTTTCCTCAGCAACTGGCCTTGAATCATCTTTATTAGTTAAAGCCCTGTTTGCTATTCTAATAATAAAAAAGGAACTTTTATTTATTTCTATAGCCTGCCTGTTCCCTAATGCAGAATGTTGATGGAATACAGACGTGGGTGAGCATTGTCATAGTGCCTTTTGGACTGTAGAAGAATGTCCTTATAAGAAAAGATTGCATATATACATAGTCACAATGCCTGAATTGTACACATGAACTTAGTTTCAGAGGAAATGAGTGACACTGAAAAGATGAAACATGCATAGCATTTGAGTTTAGAAGATTTTAGTTTCATTTGCAGCAACACAGTGAAAATATCCAAGATCTAAGCTTAAAATAAAACTTGGCTCTAAGAGGCATGTGTAATAAATTAGCAGATTAAAGTTGTTTACACCTTTGGCATTTTTAATCTCATATTTATGCTTTAAATAGCTTTCCTGGCAATTATATACTAGTTTTTTTTTCACTATA
Organism: Neotragus moschatus; assembly: GCA_006410615.1. Classification (NCBI taxonomy): domain Eukaryota; kingdom Metazoa; phylum Chordata; class Mammalia; order Artiodactyla; family Bovidae; genus Neotragus; species Neotragus moschatus. Next base: position 878,556 of record SJYA01001943.1, on the reverse strand, counting down.
TAATTCTGAAAGTTGCATATTGGACATACTTTTGATAATTACTTCAACCATTTCTTTCTGCCTCTGAGTGTAAGATGACTATTAGCTAATGATAATAACACACAAAATATTCTCATTTATGTTTAATTTACTTTTCATATGAATAAATATGAAAATGTACTTTTCATATAAATAAATAAATTTTGTAAAGCTATTTCCTGTTTCTTTTGAAAATGCCTTCATGAGGTGTTACTTAGATACTTTGAAATAATAAATATTTAAATTAATTCAACACATTTGAAGAAATATTTATGTGAGCCTCTGGTGAGTTAGACAAGGTGCTACATCCTGGACTGCAGTGGTTCCCAATCTTTTTGGTACAGGGATCAGTTTCTTGGAAAACAGTTTTACCACAAGGGGTTAGTTTTGGGATGATTCAAACATATTACATTTATTGTACACTTTCTTTCTATTATTATACATCAACTCTACCTCAGATCATCAGACATTAGGTCTCAGAGGTTGGGGACCCCTGCTGTAGAGGATATCAAACTGAGGAAGACCTTCTTTGGCTCCACATGGGGCCTTACAAGCTTGTAGACAATTTAGGACCCAAATGATGGAAGGGCTGTGAATCAAATTCACAGCACAGTGAATCCAAAGAAGGAAAAGGTAAAATCATTATATGTTACAAAGAGAAGATTTATTTTTTTTTCATTTTGGGATGTTATCATCAGATACATTTTTAAAAATATAAATTTATTTATTTTAATTGGAGGCTAATTACTTTACCATATTGTATTGGTTTAGCCATACATCAACATGAATCCACCACAGGTATACACGTGTTCCCCATCCTGAACCCCCCTCCCACCTCCCTCCCCATACAGTCCCCCTGGGTCATCCCAGTGCACTAGCCCCAAGCATCCTGTATCCTGCATTGAACCTGGACTGACGATTCGTTTCTTACATGATATTATACATGTTTCAATGCCATTCTCCCAAATCATCCCACCCTCTCCCTCTCCCTCAGAGTCCAAAAGTCTGTTCTGTACATCTGTGTCTCTTTTGCTGTCTCACATACAGGGTTATCATTACCATGTTTCTAAATTCCATATATATGTGTTAGTATACTGTATTGGTGTTTTTCTTTCCAGCTTACTTCACTCTGTATAATCAGCTCCAGTTTCATCCATCTCATTAGAACTGATTCAAATGTATTATTTTTAATGGCTGAGTAATACTCCATTGTGTATATGTATCTCAGCTTTCTTATCCATTCATCTGCTGATGGACATCTAGGTTGCTTCCATCTCCTGGCTATTATAAACAGTGCTGCAATGGGCCTTGGGCTACACGTGTCTCTTTCAATTCTGGTTTCCTCGGTGTGTATGCCCAGCAGTGGGATTGCTGGGTCATAAGGCAGTTCTATTTGCAGTTTTTTAAGGAATCTCCACACTGTTCTCCATAGTGGCTGTACTACTTTGCATTCCCACCAACAGTGTAAGAGGATTCCCTTTTCTCCATACTTTCTCCAGCATTTATTGCTTTTGGATCGCAGCCATTCTGACTGGTGTGAAATGGTACCTCATTGTGGTTTTGATTTGCATTTCTCTTATAATGAATGATATTGAGCATCTTTTCATGTATTTGTTAGCCATCTGTATGTCTTCTTTGGAGAAATGTCTATTTAGTTCTTTGGCCCATTTTTTGATTGGGTTGTTTATTTTTCTGGAATTGAGCTGCAGGAATTTTTAAGGAGGTATATAGAGATCTTTAAAAGTACATAGAGATCCTTAAAAAAATAAGCTTTATTGAGGGATATTTCACATACCATGACATACACCCATTTAAACATCCATCCATCTGTAGGGTTCCAGGTGTGTGTGTATGTGTGTGTGTGTGTGTGCATGAGAATGTATGCCTGTATGCACGGTGTGTGCACCAGACTAGTTTAGGTTTGGACTTCCTCTGAGCCTACCACTGTCCCTGAAACACTCTCTGGTTATAACTCTTTTTCTCTATCACCTCTTGGACCATTGGACCTGGAGGTGCATCTGGGTGTCCCCTTAGTTCACAATCTCCACTTCCACACCATTAATTCTCCCTCTCTCTTCCCTAAATCCTTGCAGTTCTGACTCCCTTGTCATCAGACAATCCTAGCCACCACCTTCTTTGTCTGTAAAGCCATGGATCACTCCTGTTCATTTGTTGAAGACTTGAACTCCTATTGGCTGTCATTCTCTCTTAATTCTCCCTTAATTTAATAACCAGGTGCTTCTTCTAACATCCTAGCCACTCAATTCCTTGACCTTTTCTGCAGTCATCTCATCCTAGCACTTTTCCTCTAAACCACTCCTTCCCATGATTCTACTCTAAGATCTAGGCTTCCAGTGACCTGTCCATAATTTCAGTTTCAAACATCCTACCATCTGACCACGACTTCCTATCTTTTCAGATTAATTCCTCTGATGCTTGACGCCATCACTCCTTGCACTCTCTGGGATCTACAATCTATTGATCTTAACCACATTTCCCCCCTGCCTCCCTTCTAATCCTAATTCCTCTTCAGATCCATGCATCTTACCACCTTTTCCCTTACCCTCCTTTCTAATCACATTCCTCCCTTCCCATCTTAAATCCTGTGCTCAGTTGTTGTAATCATATGCTTGTACTTACTCTCAGTTCTCTTGCATTGCTGGCTTCATTGAGCTAGCTTGGAAAGAACCTATCCTTGATTAAATCCAACTCTGCCTATTTTATGCCCATACCCATGCATTGGATGTGGCTGGAAAATACACACACACACACACACATGACTGATCTTACTGTTAAGCTTATAGCCGTAAACCTTATGTGAATATGTAATACTTCCCAATGATCATACTACATTTTTTAAAATGTATTCACCCTACCCTTCTGGACAACTATTTTATCGTCCTTTCTTTCCTTTTCAAACCTCTAGCATCTTCATGTCACCAGAGATGACTTTGCTTCCTACTTTTCTGGAAGCCTGGAAGCAATCAAAAGATAACTTTCCGCAGACTCCCACCACCATATTTACCTGCCTCTCAGCACGTGTACCGGCCTATTCTTGCATCTCTGCTGTTACCACAGAGAGGAAGTGTCTACACTCCTATCTAAAGACAGCCATTTCAGGTAGTTTTGGATTCCATAGCCTTTTACATTACTCTACGTCATTGATCCACTAGTTTTCTTTCTCATATCATTGTTTTCTCCCCTCTCTTGGGTTATTCCCATCAGTATACAAGTATATTGCTATCTCTCCAATAAAAACCTCCATCATGCCACAGAAACTGTTGTCCTCAAAGTGGCCACTGACCTTATATTGCCAGATCCATTGGTCCTCTTTTAGTGCCCATGCTTACACACAGTGGCCACTTTCCTTTCCTTGAGACAGTTTCTTCGCTTGACTTCTCAGAGCCTACTCATTTTTGGTCTTTATAGCACTGATAGCTCCTCCTGTTGGCTTTGCTGCTTCTTCATCATCTCCCCAGCGTAGAAGGGGCTCAGTGCTTGTTCCTCTTCTCAGTAACCCACATTCACTCTCACTGCTCCCATCTAGTTTCATCACTCTCACTACTGCCAATCTGCAACTGCATCCTCGCCACGAGCTCTAGGTTTATACGTGCAGCTGACGCTGGGCATCGTGTCTTGGATGTCTAATAGACATCTTAAATGAAATGTTGCTAAAGTCCACTCCCCAAAGTGCTGCACCTTCTGTCTCTCCCATCTTGGGAAATGACTGTTCCATCTTTCCAATTGCCTAGGCTGAAGTACTTGGGATAATTTTCAATTCTTTTCTTTCTCTTATACCTCATATCCAATTTGTCATCAAATATTACTGGCTTATTCCTTCAACACATAATGAGAATCCTAATACTTCTCCACCTTCACCTCTAAGGTGATGGTGCAAGCCACCGTCATCTTTTATGTAGATGGTTGCAGTCACTGAACCCTTGGCTTCCACTCTCACCTCACATAGAGATTTCTTTAAATTCTAACATGATGTCATTGATGTTTTCAAAATTTCCAGTTTCTCCGCATCTGATACAGAAGAAAAGCTATGGTTCTTAGTGACCCACAAGACCCTCCTCAATCTGCCAACTCCTGTTCCACATTTACCTGTATGATTGCTGCTTCTCTCCCCTCACTTTCTCTCTTTCAGCCACACTCTAGGAACTTTAGATTTCCTTCTGACTCAAGACCTTTATTCCTATAGCCCATCTTCCTAGACTATTTCTTTCTCTCATTCCCCCCTCACTTCCTTCAGATCTTTGCTCTAACAGCATTTACCATATGACCTAGCAATCCCACTACTGGGCATATACCCTGAAAAAACCGTAATTCAAAAAGACGCATGTATCCCAGTGTTCATTTGCAGCACTATGTACAATGGCCAAGACATGGAAGCAGCCTAGATGTCCAACAACAGATGAGTGGATCAAGTTGTGGGACATATATACAATGGAATGTTACTCAGGCATAAAAAAGGAATGAATTTGAGTCAGTTGAACTGAGATGGATGAACCTAGAGTCTGTTATAAAGAGTGAAGTAAGTCAAAAAGAGAAAGACAAATATTGTATATTAACACATATATATGGAATGTAGAAAAGCAGTATTGATGAACCTATTTGCAGGAAAGGAATGGAAAAACAGATGTAGACAACAGATGTGGACACAGTGAGGGAAGGAGATGGTGGGATGAATTAAGAAGGTAGCGTTGACATGTATTCACCACCATGTGTAAAGTAGCTAGCTAGCGGGAAGCTGCTACATAACACAGGAAGCCCAGTCTGGTACTCTGTGATGATCCAGCAGTGGTATGGGGGTGAGTGGGAGGGAGGCCCAAGAGGGAGGGGATACATATACACACACACATACCCACACATACATAGATATGTATTTATTAACACACACACACACACGCACACACTTATGGCTGGTTCAAGTTGTGTGGCAGAAACAACACAACACTGTGAAGCAATTGTTCTCCAATTTAAAATGTAAGACAAATGACCAGTGCAAATTCCATGCATGAAACAGGGTGCCCAAAGCTGGTGCTCTGGGACAACTCAGAGGAAGGGGGTGGGGAAGGAGGTGGGAGGGGGGTTCAGCATGGTGGGATACATGTATACCCATGGCTGATTCGTGTCGATAAATGGCAAAAACCACCACAATATTGTAAAGTAATTTGCCTCCAATTAAAATAAATAAATTTAAAAAGATAACCTCTCAGATCTCTAGCCCCATCTCCTGCTTTATTTCTTTCCATAGTCTTTAGTTCATTTTAATATATCATATAATTTGGTTAAAAAAATCTGCTTGGATCACCAAATTTCCCTTGACTAGAATATATACCCATAAAGGCAGAGATTCTCCTCTGTTTCATTCATTGCTGCAGTCTCTAGAACAGTGCTGCCCAGATAACTACTCAGTAATATTTGTTGGGCAAATGGATGGAGCCCACGTTGGCTTGGCTGTGACGAAGCCTAGCGTGGCCACTGGAAGGTTTGATTATTTTTGTAGGTGCTCCCTCCAAGGACATGATTTTCAAAGCCTGCGTCCCTGCTGAACTTCTTCCCATCATTTCTCTGAGGACTATTCAAAGGAAAGCAGATATAATCTGACTTCCGGTGCCGAGGGGGAAGAAGATGTGGGATCCTAGAGGAGGGTTAGAGCGATTGAGTGAGGCAAAGGGGGAGAGAAGAGCAGGTCCCAAAGGAGGGGCTTTGTTTCCCTGGAGATGGGCTGACGTGTGAGTGGCTCCTGTTCAAAAGATCAACCCGAGCCTTCCTTTCAACTCAGGACCTCCACATCTCCACTCACCTCCGCTTCCCCAAGCACCCCAGGTTTGTCATGCTTTCACGAGAAACTTTTCTCGTAGTTGTAAACTCAAGCTTCTTCATGGGTAGTGGGAGATGGGAAGGAAGTGTAAATCATTTTTACAAAACCGTTCTGAAATTCTTGCATGAAAGGTGCTAAACATGCAAACTGTTAGATTTTATTTTTAAATTGTGCAAGCTATATATTTCTCCCATTAAGTGTTCACTTGCCAGTTATCCTCTTTCTGCTTGAAAAAATTTTTTTTTTATCATATCCAATTACTGAGATAAATTTAAAATAGAAAAAAGGTATTCTTTCTTGTTCCTATGAGATGCTTCCAATCATTTAAAGGATAATATTGGCCATAATGGTTTCTGTATCATCATTTTTAATGTAAGTATCATTCAGTCATAGACTATGATCTCTGAATCAAATAAGAGTTGTTGGGTGTGAGAGCAGCCTGTCTCTCCCCTAACTTGTCATATTAAGTTGCTTGATTTTTCCAAAGCCAAAATACCTCTGTACCATCTTTAAATCATCTTAACGTATTTTAATTAAAAAAGAATAATTCTCCAACAGTGGGAAAATTAGTCCCCCTTTCAACACTTAAGGGGCCTCCCTGGTGACTCAGATAGTAAAGAATCTGCCTGTAATGCGTAAAACCTGGGTTCGATCCCTGGGTCAGGAAGATCCCCTAGAGAAGGGAATGGCCAGTATTCTTGCCTGGGAAATCCCATGGACAGAGGAGCCTGGTGGGTTGCAACTCCATGGAATTGCAGAGTTGGACACGACTGACTGATTTTCACTTCCTATTAAGAAGATCCTGGAAAAAAAAAAAAAGAAGATCCTGAACCCCATCTAATTCATCCTGCGATTTCTTGACAGTTTTTCTTGCTCAGTCGTCAGTGGGACCCTACTCAGAATATGAGCACCCCTTAAGACTAGGATGCAACCAGGGCCTTTCTAAGCCTGAGCTTTATAATAGAACAGACAACTTTCAGCTCATTCTCTGTCACTTGCTATGTGGAGGATCTTGGATGAGATAACTTAATCGCTCTGAATCTCAGTGTCCTCTGCTATGGAATAGAGGTAATAATACATGCCTTACATTGTTGTTAAAAAATGAACACACTTCAGCTGAAGACTACTGGGAAAACACCTGTAGTTATGCAGGTTGGGTTTATTACTTGTTGCACCGAGGAGAACACACACATGAGGCAAATGTGGGATTGCTCAGTAGGAGGGCATTAGGAAGAATCTGTCATAGAATTGGGGCTTTAAATGGGTGATCTGGGGAAGGGTTCACTCCGGATTATATACTGTCAGAAAGCAGAGGTAATACACAGTGTGACTGTGTAGCTCAATAATTATCTACAGGGAGCAGAGACCAGTGTGAGTATGAATCTGTGACTGGTAAATACATAGCAGGCTCTCCTTTGGGGACAGAGGAGGATGTTGTTATTTTTAGGGTTGCACAATGACCTTGCTTTTGTCTGCACTTGGACGAAGTTGTGAAGTGGCTTTGCTTTGTCTCATTTTATCATGGTCTCCCAGCAACCTTGTCTGAGGTTGGAATTCTGTAAGATGGTTTATGTCTAATAGGAGAATAACAAGACCTTGCTCGGAGAGCCAGGCCAGCTTCTGAATATTGGAAGTTGCATATTTTTCCTCTTTTTTAAACATAAACCCTTGGCACAACATCTTGCCCCCAAGGATTCAATACATTGTGGCAATTTTCATGGTAAGAATCTAAATTACACACTCAGCCTTCTCAATTCCAGAATAAACAATTCCAGTTCCTTCACCTGACCCTCAGGGTACTGGAGAGTAATAAAGATAACTGATATTTCTTTAAACCCTATGCCAGCATCATGCTAAACACTGTGAGTAGATGATCATGTGTAATCTTTACCATAATCTGGTGAGGGCGGTATTATTATTTTTCACATTCCACAGATGAGGAATTGAATTTTGGAGGTGAAAAGACTTCCCCAAAGTCACACATACATAAGAATAAGTGAGGGGATGAAAGACCCCGCCCATAGGAAATCTTTCTTTAGAACTCAGATTCTTTTTTAAAAAAATTAATTAGGCTGTGATGGGTCTTAGTTGTAGCATGTGGGATCTAGTTCCCAGACCAGGGATTGAACCCAGGCCCCCTGCATTGGCAGTGTGGAGTTTTAGCCACTGGATCACCAGGGAAGTCCCTAGAACCCAGACTCTTAAACCTTATGTGATGCTTTCTATTTCCCGACTCATTGTGAATGCTCCAACCCGAAGCTTCTCTAGTACCAGTTACATTTCTCATTCCTCATCTGAATTGCAATTAACATCGTATTTCTTGCTCTTATTTTCCAAGGATTCCTTTCTAGTATCCATTAGCTGATAGCAAAGCATGCAGCTTTAATTCAAGACAGCCGGATTATGCCTTCAGCATTAATTGAGGGACAAATCTGGTAGTTTTATATTGGAAAATTTTTAATCTTCTCCTTGGACTGGAGGAGAATGGCGATCCTAGACTGTGCATTCAAAACACATTATGGTCCCCATGCTACTTTTTTATAAACGAGTTTACAATGTTCAAGCATAATGGTTTTTGGAGTTTTAACAAAACGGCAACACAAGACAATATGTACCAGGCTGGAATTGGCATTTGCTCGGCCTTAATATAATGTTGCTGTATCAACATAGATTTGATGAGAATTCTGGCATTCATGCTTACACGCATTCTATCTGCCTCTTAGAGCGCTTTGTGGAAATAGAGATCTCTGCTTAGCACAGAGTTGGAAGAAGAGAATTAAAATATTTTGAGCATCCACTCTGTGCCAGGAATTGTCCTAGGTACATTTACATGAGCTTATTTATTCTTCGTAACAACTAGGAGAACTGTCTGTGGCTCAAGTCACCACCATCTCACCCTGGGTTACTGCATATTAGCTTTCTAATTACTTCTTTGCTCTCGCTTTTGCCCTCTTATGATTGAATCCAAAGCTAAAATGATCTTTTAAAATTGCAGTTCGGAAGCCATTGCTTACCTGCTTAAACATTCCCCCTGGCTTCCCATTGCCCCAGGAATAAAACCCACATCCTTACCTTGGCGTCTAAGCCACCTCTGGCTTTGTCTCAGTCATGGTGCCCCTTGCTCACTGTGCGGCAGTCACCCTGGTATTCTCTTCTTTAACACCGCAAGTGTGTTCCTGCCTCAGGGCCTTTGCACCTGCTGTTTTCCATGCCTGAAGTTCTCTGCCCCAATTTTCTGTTTCCTTGTTTTCACTGAGTTGTTAGCACAAATGTAATTTTTTTTTCAGTGAAAACTTCTGTGATTATAGAATTTGTAGTAGTTCTGCATTTCCAGCTGTTCTCCAGTACACTGCCATGTTTTTCTTCACAGCGCTTCTCCCTATCTGAAATCATATTCTTCATTCATTTCTTCACTTGATTGTTGTCTGTGTCTCTGCCTTTGAAAGTGACTTCTAGGCTAGCAGGCATCTTGTCTGTCTTGTTCACCACTGGATCCCTGGAACCTAGTTCAGTGTTGAATGAATGAATACGCCTTTTTACAGATAAAGGAACTGAACGACCACACTAATAATCACAACAATAGCGACCACAACCACCATTCCTTGAGGGCCTTCAAAGTGCTAGATGTTAAGCAAAGAACTTGAAAAATATACTTTCACTCCTTTATTGAATCTTCAAAGCTGCCGTCTCAGGTATGTATAGTTTGCTCCACTTCTCAGAGAAAGATGCTGAAGCTTAAAAGCTTGAACACAGTCAAGCTCACTCAGCAGGTGATGGGTACCTAGAGTGCCACTTGCTTGTCTGATTTTACTGTTCTTTATCCTGTAGCGCACGAGAGAGCAGGGCTGTATCAGGAACACATGCAATGTAGGAAAATTTCCCTCTGCAGTAAAAAGACAGACAAAATCCCATTTTCTGTGTGATAGGGATGTTGTGGCACAGAGCAACAGTAAACTGCAGAAAGCACTTTATGCAAAGGGACCACACACTCTACAAGCCAAGTTGGCTGGGCCTAAGTGGAGGTGCAGGACCCTGTGTATGAAGCCAGGCTGGAACTGGTTCTAGACTGATGACAGATGAGTTGATGTCAGACCATGGTGATCCCAGGCCCTACTGAGCCCCATGTGTGTGCAACTGAGAGCAGTGATAACCCACCCACTGCCTTTTCGAGTGCCAGTTGCCATCTCTTGATTAGCAAAGCAACATGCTCAGACTCGCCTAGGAGGATCATTTCAAAAGCTCTTCAGCAACAATTTCCAGAGAGTCCAGGTTCCTTTCTTCAGGAAAGTGGGACTATTTGAAAGTTTCCCCTTCCCCCCCCAAAATTTATAGTTGACCTGTTGGGGCCTGATGTGACCTCACTTGCCCAGCATATTTATTCTGCGGGGTCTTCAGGGCACCTAAACCCTGTCTCTCAACTCCAGGGTCTAATTGCTTCTATCCTTTGGACTTTGACCTGGGCCTGAATCTATCTGCAAAATTCTAAACTCATCTTTGGTTAGTTTCAGAGTGACTCTGGGGGATGCTCTGAAGATACAGATCTTGTTGAAGGTCGTGGGATGTTTGACTTCTGGGCTGTACAAAAATAGAGAAAAGACATCATGAAAAGGCTGAGGAAACCTGAATAAAGTCTGTAGGTTACTTAATAACATTTTATCAGTGTCAACTTATTGGTTTTGACAAATGTATCCAAGTTATACAAGATGTTAACCTCAGGGGAAACTGGATGAGGGGTAGATATGTGGGAACTCTATACTATTTTGTAATCTCCTGGAATTAAAATTTTTTTTGAAATAAAAAGTTTATTAAAAAAAAAAAGACACATTGTAAAGCATGGCATGCTCAGAAATGAGAAAGGTGGATAAAAGGAAGAACAGGCAGGAGCTGCTTTTCTGAAAACTGACCAAGTTTTCTGTGTCCTGTGTTCCATCCTTCAGATTGTCAGCGTGTAACCCCAGGTTTTAAATCAAAGGGGATATGTAAACTGTACAACTCAGGAATTGTGTGACAGTCTAAAGGAGGGAAGTTAGAGTCTTAGTTCATGTGGGATGCTGTAGCAGGATAACGGGTTTCTCAGATGGCGCTAGGGGTAAATGCAAGTGGCCAATGCAAGAGATATACAAGACACGCGTTCAGTCCCTGGGTTGGGAAGATCCCCTGGAGGAGGGCATCTCCACTCCAGTATTCTTGCCTGGAGAATCCGCCTGGACAGAGAGCCTGGTAGGCTGTGGTCCACAGGGTTGCAAAGAGCTGGACATGACTGAAGTGACTTAGCATGCAAGCACACAGCAGAATACCTGAGTGCCTGGCTAGCTGATGAACAGCAGAGGCTTTTTTTTTTGTTCACTCATAGCTCTGGAGGCTCAGAAGTCCAAGATCGAGGCTTTAACCAACTAACTCAGTGTCAGGTGGAGACCTGACTGGTTCTTGGGTGGCCGTCTTCTTGCTGTGTCTTCATATGGTGAGAAAGGTTGAAGGAACTCCTGGAGTCTCTTTTATAAGAACATGAGTCCCATTTATGAGGACTGTACCTTCATAATCTAATCACCCAAAGGTTCTGCCTCCTAACACCATTATATTAAGAATTAACCTTCACTAGATTGTTTCGATATTTTTCCAGAATTTTATAAAAATGCCAGCAATGGCACCCCACTCCAGTACTCTTGCCTGGAAAATCCCATGGATGGAGGAGCCTGGAAGGCTGCAGTCCATGGGGTCGCTGAGGGTCAGGTGCGACTGAGCGACTTCGATTTCACTTTTCACTTTCTTGGATTGGAGAAGGAAATAGCAACCCACTCCAGTGTCCTTGCCTGGAGAATCCCAGGGATAGGGTCGCACAGAGTTAGACACGACTGAAGTGACTAAGCAGCAGCAGCAGCAAGGATATAATATGTGCTTTTCCTCCTCAGCATGATTATTTTGAGATTCATCCATGTTGTTGTGTGTGTCACTCACTCAGTCGCTTCAGCTGTGCCCGACTCTTTGCGACCCCATGGACTGTAGCCCACCAGGCTCCTCTGTCCATGGGATTCTCAGGCAAGAATATTGGAATGGGTTGCCGTGCCCTCCTCAAGGGGATCTTCCCGACCCAGGGATTCAACCCGAGTCTCTTCCTTCCCCTGCACTGGCAGGCAGGTTCTTGACCACTAGCGCCACCTAGGAAGTTCTGTTGTTGTGTGTACCAGTAGCTTATCTTTTTTGTTGCTGTGCAGTATGATATTGTCTGGTTTTGCCACTAACTGTCGCACAGAGTCGGACACGACTGAAGCGACTTAGCAGCAGCAGCAGCAATGCGTTTAACTACGGATGCATATTTGTGTTGTTTCTAGTTTGGGGCTATTACAAAGAAAGCTGATATGAGTTCCCATGAGAGGAGGGTTTGAAAATGAGAGGAATTTGCCATTACCAAGGAACACGAAGATTTTGAGAGTGATGGATATGTTCATTATCTTCATTATGATGTTGATTTCATGTATGTATACATTTGTCAAAACTTGCCATATTGTACACTTTAAATACGTATGTCACAGACGTAGAAAACAAACTTATGGTACCAAGGGGGAAAGAGGGGGAGGAATAAATTGGGAGATTGGGATTGACACATACATATCACTATATATAAGATAAATAACTAATATGGACCTACTGTATAGTACAGGGAGTCTACTCAATACTCTGTAGTGACCTATATAGGAAAATAATCTAAAAAAGAGTGGATATATGTATATGTGTGACCGATTCTCCTTGCTGTACAGAAGAAACTAACACAATATTGCAAATCAACTCTACTGCAATAAAAATTAACTAGAAAAGAGGAATTAACCTTCAACATATGAATTTGGGGGCTTCTCTGGTGACTCAGCGGTAAAGAACCCACCTACAATGAGGGAGACACAGGAGACATGGGTATGATCCCTTGGTCGGAAAGATCCCCTGGAGGAGGGCGTGACCACCCACACCAGTATTCTTGCCTGGAAAATCCCGATGGATGGAGGAGCTTGGCAGGCTACAGTCCGTAGAGCCACAGATTCAGACATGACTGAAGTGACTTAGCATGGCACAGCATATAAGTTTGGGGGACTGGGAGGGGACACTGACATCCAGTAACTAGATGAAACAGTTACTGACTGAAAACATGAAGGGACCAAAAGCATGAGTAAGACAGTAGGCATCTTGACTCTTATTCTGGGCTTGTTCAGGAAGGCGATGGTTTGGGCAGCAACTAGCTTGAGAGACAATGACTCGTCATCTCACTAAAATTGTTGACATAACTTCAGCATACTAAATCCACTCCACTTATGTTTATTTTAGTCACTTTGACATGATTTGTAACTTGGGAAAGTAAAACTCCTCCAGAATAGCTATCAGTTTTGGAGGGGGGGCATGGACAATTTATGCATCATCTCAATTATTATAACATTCCTGCAAGGTCAGTGTTTGTATTTCCATCTAAGGAGGAGGACACTGAGACTTGGCCAAAGTGACACTATCAATTAAAGGCAGACTTGGGATCAAATACAGGTTTGTTCAGTTACAAAGCTTGTATTCTAGCCCTTGTACTTCAGAGCTTTCCTCTTTGAGCCGCTCTCCATAAGCCAAATATTTTTTTCCTGTAGTGCCTTTACATAATTTAAATTATACCCTGTAGGTTGATGTTCTCTTTCAATGGGTTGTCTTACCTGTATCAGTTCTCAACACTGGCTCTGCTAACATTTTGTACTAGATAATTCCTTGTTCAAGGAGGATGTCCTTTGTATTGCAGGATGTTTATTGGCATTCATTCCTTGGATTCATCCTACTAGATGTAAGTAGCATCTTCACACCCCCAATTGTGAACATAATAATTGCTTTTAGGCATTGCCAAATGTTCTTTTAAGGGCAAAATGTCCCTGAGTTGAAATCACTGATCTACAAAATTAAGTGATATACTTCTTGAAGGTCAAAGCTCAGTCATGTCTGACTCTTTGCAACCCCATGGCAGGCTTTGTAGCCCACCAGGTTCCTCTCTCCATGGGATTTCCTAAGCAAGAATACTAGAGTAGGTTGCCATTTTCTCCTCCAAGTGATCTTCCCAACACAGATACTGAATTTGGGTCTTCTGCATTGCAGGCAGATTCTTTACTGTCTGATCTACCAGGGAAGCCCTTTATTTTATTGGGGCTCATGAGAAGGGCACACAACCAGATGAGTCCATCTCCAAGGCTTCCTGGCTGCTCTTTTGGCAGCAAATGCTTATTTTGTTGGGGCTCATGGGAAGGGCACACAACCAGATGAGTCCATTTCCAAGGCTTCCTGGCTGCTTTTTGAGAACTTAATCATGAAAGTGCTCTCCACTAGTGAGTTGATTCTTTCAAGAGTAAGCCACTTTAGAAATGAAACCAAAATGGCCAGGAAAGAGCTAAATACTTGAGATGACTTTCTCACTTATTGCTTCATTTTTTCCAAATGTTTAAACAAGGTTTAACAGCAAGCTTAGCATGAACTGACTGAGCTGACACCCATTGTATTGATAGCAAAGCCATAGCTGACATTCCCTGGCTGGGGCATCAGAGCTATGAAGACTGTGAGCTGAGTTCTTTATGAATCAGACAGAAGGGCTTCCATATGCTTGAATGTGGTGTGGGTGCATGCATGTGTCTTTGGGGCTGGGAAATGGGCTCTCTAACTTCCTTTTTTTCACTTTTGAAATTTTATTTATTTTTAATTAAAAGATACTTGCTTTACATTATTGTGTTGGTGTCTGCCAAACATCAACACGAATCAGCCATAGGTGTACATATGTTCCACCACACTATCTCAGCATTCCAGCAAGCACTCTATGTGTTAATTTCTCTTGCTAGCACCCAGCAAGACTCTAAGGCTCTTTGGAAAAGGCTTAACCATTAATCAAATCCAATTTCCTCATGTGTCAACAGTCTAACCAGGCCCAGAATAATGAAGACTTTTGCCTGATGTTTATAGAATATCCGAAAAGGACAGCTACTATTTACTGAGAATTAACTACATGTTGAGCAGTTTACCTACATTGTTCTAATTTTTTCAACAACTTTGTGAACTAGCTATTATTATCATCACCATTTTACACATATTCACACTCATTAAATAAAATGGCCCAGGTCCTAGAGCTAATAAGTTCAAGAGCTTGGATTTAAACCAGGTCATATAGCTCCAAAGCTTCAATTCTGTTGCCCCTGACCTGTATGCTTGGCATCCTGATTCCCTATTTCAGCTTAAGTCCTGGCCTCATGTTGACCCAGATCCCCTTCTTTTCCTTCAAGTGTATGGAAGCCCTTCTCTCACGTTCCCCTCAGTCATACAGCAGATTCCCATTGGCTCTCTATTTTACATTTGGTAAGGTATGTTTCCACGTTACTCTCTCCATACATCCCACCCTCTCCTTCCTCCCCCAACACTGCGTCCTTAAGTCTGTTCTCTATGTCTGTGTCTCCTAACTTCTTGATTTAGCCAGAGAACCCGTACGTTGAGATTCTTCCATGTATTTGAGAGAAGGGTCATGCTGCTAATAAACATATTAAATTCACAGGATTTCCTCAGTTTTAAAATTCTAATGAACATATATGTGTATATATATACATTCACTTAGTGTGTGTGCATGTTTATATAGGTGTATATACATAAAGAGTGGGTATAAGTATAGTGTGTGTATATATATATATATATATATATACACAGTATGTATCTGAATATAGAGGTATGGACACATATATGCAGTTAACATTTACTGAGTGCTTTCTGTGTGATACAGAAAGAACTTTCCATGGAATATTTTATTTAATCTGCTCAAAATCCAGTAAAACAGTTCTTGTTGTTATCCCCACTTTACGGCTAGACTGAGGCTTAGCAAGATTAAGTCACTTGCCAGTGTTACATAGCTAATAAAGAACCTCAGGCCAGATTTGACTGACGTCGGAGTTTGGACTTCTTTCTCCTCTTTTAACTAATTATCTGTTCATCTACTGTTACATTGCTTCTCTCTCATCTTAATAGTCTGAGTGGATTCAGTGATTGAAAACAATAAATAAAATCTTCTAGATGCTAATCCTTACCCTTAGCCATCCTGTCTATTTTAAATTCATAGTTGCTTGTGCTGGTTCAAGGTGGATGGATTTAATTTCCACGTTAACTGTTATGTGTGTTTATTCTAGTTTTCCAGCATAATCTGATCACTTAACAAATAGTCATGGAATAGCTATTATGGGGCAGGCACTGGGTTTTATTTATTATTTATTATGGGGCAGGATCCTGAAAGCATGCTTGTATGGAATTCATACTAGAGTAATGTGCTGGTTATAGGGTATTGATTTTTAAACAATTCAAAAAAAAATTTAAATCAATATTAAAATAATAAATTCTGATATGGGATCTAGTATATAAAAATCAATGAAAGTGAAGCTACAGGGGTGATTGAAATAGAGGCAGAAGTCTAGAAACCTGCTCTCAGGGCCTAGCCTCCAAGGTGTCTTGTAGAACCCCCAGGTTGACCAGTTTGAAAACCACAGACCTTGTGTAAGGCATGCCATACTTGGGCATGCCATACCTAGATATCAGCTGTCATTGGATCTTCTTGGATCTCCTCATATATATCTGGTGAGCATTGCCCTGGAGGCCAGGACGATACAGGTGATGGTGATATGCAGTCCCACCCTTGAATAATTTGTTCTTTTTTTTTTTAGTGAAAAATAATCACCTTAATAATTATTGCTGTGTCCTAAAGAAGACTTGTGAGTCCCTTGGATTGCAAGGGGATCCAACCAGTCCATTCTAAAGGAAATCAGTCCTGGGTGTTCATTGGAAGGACTTATGCTAAAGCTGAAACTCCAATACTTTGGCCACCTCATGCGAAGAGTTGACTCATTGGAAAAGACTCTGATGCTGGGAGGGATTGGGGGCAGGAGGAGAAGGGGACGACAGAAGATGAGATGGCTGGATGACATCACTGACTCGATGGACATGAGTTTGAGTGAACTTCGGGAGTTGGTGATAGGGAGGCCTGACGTGCTGCGATTCATGGGGTCGCAAATAGTTGGACACGACTGAGTGACTCAACTGAACTGAACTGAACTGAATGAGTGTTACTTGTCAAAATCCTGAACTGAGGTCAATTATGCTTCAAGACACTTATGGAATTGCCTTTAAAACTCTTCTAAGAAACCTTGCCTTTTTATTTTATATTCACACCTTAAATTAAAAACATTCCTTAGTGCTGGATATTCGCCATACCAGACCCCATCAGTGTTATTTTAAAGAAATAGGATTGATTAGACATCTTTGCTTCTTTATTTTTAATGACTGTTTCATCAACAGCAATGTCTCTTATGTTAATTAACATTTATACATGTACATGACATGTCTAAATTGCATCCCAGGCCCTTTCTGAGTGTAGACTTGTCGAGGTTACTCTCATGTAATCCTCATAGCAGTCCTAGGTGGTGAATATGAATAACGTCTCGCTCTTAACAGCTTTTTCAAAAGCACAGAAAGGTTGTGAAACATGTTGAAAGTTACAAAACTGCTAATGGGGGCCATCAGAATGTGACTGTAGAAAGACTGACCCCATAGCCTCACTCTTGTTCACTCCACTTTCTCTGCAATAGCCAAGGCTTGTCTGAACAACTACAGCTTTTGGCCTGTAGATGAATCATTAAGTCACCAGCCAAAGTGAAACTGATTTTCAAATAATAGACAGTTGATTAATATTATCAAGTTGATAATATTCTTATTGCCTTACAATGTGTTCTTACAGACAAGAAAATAAGTTCTTACACTGTGTTTCCTAGAAATGAAATGACGGGATTCCCTAAAACAACCCGAAAGAGCTTTGGATGCAAGTGAAATGCCAAAAATATTGATGAAGACACCTTCTCAGTGGTTACCCTGTCTAGTCTTCCCCAAATTTCCCTTCCTCCCAACTCATGATATTTCATATCTCTCCTCTGTATTTAATATTTTATGTTTTCTCCTCAGTACTTAATGCTCCCTAATATGCTATATATTTTGGTCTTTTTGCATCTTGCTTGTTGACAGTGACCAAACAGACATGAATTCCTTAAAAGCAAGAGGTTTTGTCTCTTTTGAGCCCCATTATATCTTTGACACCTAAAATAGTGCCTAGTGAATAGTAGAGTCTCAATAAACATTTGTTGGAAGAATGAGTGAGTGGATTGCATGCCTCTGTACAGGACTCAGCCTCGGCGTATTTCATTTTATCCTCATCTCCCACTGCAGACACAGGATTGAAGGATGGTAGTGACGTGGGTTGTGACTTAGAACAGAGTTCCAGGTAGGCTGTGTGACCTCCATAGACCATCAGTCCCCCAGCCCCAGTTTCCACAAATGTGATGTGAAGATGATTAATAGCTGATTGTTATGAGAATGGAGTTATTTAAAACTCTTGCCAAAAGTATGTGCTTAATTAATAGATGCTGGATCTGAGGAGAGACTCTTGTAAGAGTATTAAAAGCTTCTCTCTTTTAGAAAACATTGATTTTAGCTGAGGGATAAAAGCTAAAGGTAGTGTGATATTTTTATTCTCCTAAGGGGGCCCTAAAACATTTTAGCAATTTCCCTTCTGGCAAATGCCAGAATAAAAACCGGCTGTTTGGCATACCCCCTGCCCCCTTTACTCAGGCCCACATGAGCCTGGTGCGCTCTGGGGAATCCAAAACAATTTCATAGAAGCTTGGGGATTGCAGGTGCCTTGTGGGGGCTTCCACAACCTGTGGAGGCCAGAAGAATATGGAGCTGGATGCCAGAGGACCCAGGTGATGCTCTTGATGGAGGTAGCCATGAGTGGGTTGTGAGCAACCTTTCCTTAGCAATTGCTGAGCAAGGCTGCCTGTAACAGCAGATTTTTATAATTCCTCTACATGCAGTGGTAGTATTAAAAATGGAAACCCCAGTGAAATCCATCAGGGTGCAGACAATGTTCAAGGTACAGGAATATAATGGGTCATAAGACCCCGTGTTTTCAAATGAATCTATTTCATTCCTTGTACAATGCTGGTGATTAGTTATGAATTATGGAGCATAATTAAGGAGAACTGTTCTTGGTGGAAGACTCTATGAACCGAAAAATGACAGTGGCGGGGAGAGGAATCAGTGTAGAGGTGAAGCTGAGAAAGCCGTTTTGTTTATGCGTATAAGGGAATCACCGAGAGCCTTCCTTGTTGTGATAAGAAGAATGAAGGGCATTTATTAACCCCCACCTGACCAGACAAACAGAGTAAACTTGATTTCCTTTGGTTCTAGAGGAATAGATGGCTTTATACTGCTGTCCTGAAGGACTGTTTGTTAGCATCTTTGAGGAAGGGCTTTCAAACAATAAAGGTGACAATGGGAGGACGGACATAATTAAAAACAATAGAAGTATCCGCTTTTCAAGAGAGAGACAACAGAGCCATTTAAAAATGCATTTAGCAGCCTGTCTTTAAGATGCCTTTATATAACATGTGATGCAAAGTAGAGCAAGGCATTGAAATCACAAATACACCAGGAGAGTGTTTCCAAGATTGCTCTGTCTCATTGCATTTCTCTTGCAAACGTTATGAGAAAAATAGTTGAATTGGAATTGTGAAGGCACAGTTCCAATTCCCCACAAAAAGACTGTAGGTTGATGACCATCACTTGTTTGTGGGTGTGGAGCTGGAGAAGGTGCAGAAGAGGATAAAAGGAAAAGCATTTCAATGGGACTCAGAAAGTCTAGGTCCCACCTATTCTCAACAGCAGGTCACCTTGGCCAAGTTGCTTGATTGTTCTGAGTTCCAGTTTTGTCTTCTATCAAATGCCTAACCCACATTCCACAAATAAATTTCAATAATGTACTGTCTATGAAAGACACCAAAACGTTCTAAAGTGAGATACAGATACAGAAGAGAACAATAGTTTTTTTATATGTTTTGGATCCCAATCGTCTCTAGCTTCTGCCAACAACTCCCAGGGACCATTTACCCAAGTAGAACCATCAGAGGGAAGGAAAGGACAGGACAGGGACCGGAGCTTTGAAGGTACCGAGCTGATAGTATCCAGCAAGAGAAGGACCAGGCTGGAGAGTGGCGTGCCATCACTGACGGCTCCAAGGTGGATTCGTCCTTCTTCCGGCATTCGTTTGTATTGTTGTTTCATAGTTAGAATAGGAGAAAGGAGTCCAGAATGGCGGTGGATAAAAGACAAAGAAGGGAAAAGCCTGCGAAAATAGAACAAAGGAAGGTCCGAGGCCTGGCATGAGGACCTCAGGTAGAGCAAACAGCATTCCTGGCTAGCCCAGTTTACATAGGGCAGGCCCAGGGGGAGGAAAAAAACATANTGATGCTGGGAGGGATTGGGGGCAGGAGGAGAAGGGGACGACAGAAGATGAGATGGCTGGATGACATCACTGACTCGATGGACATGAGTTTGAGTGAACTTCGGGAGTTGGTGATAGGGAGGCCTGACGTGCTGCGATTCATGGGGTCGCAAATAGTTGGACACGACTGAGTGACTCAACTGAACTGAACTGAACTGAATGAGTGTTACTTGTCAAAATCCTGAACTGAGGTCAATTATGCTTCAAGACACTTATGGAATTGCCTTTAAAACTCTTCTAAGAAACCTTGCCTTTTTATTTTATATTCACACCTTAAATTAAAAACATTCCTTAGTGCTGGATATTCGCCATACCAGACCCCATCAGTGTTATTTTAAAGAAATAGGATTGATTAGACATCTTTGCTTCTTTATTTTTAATGACTGTTTCATCAACAGCAATGTCTCTTATGTTAATTAACATTTATACATGTACATGACATGTCTAAATTGCATCCCAGGCCCTTTCTGAGTGTAGACTTGTCGAGGTTACTCTCATGTAATCCTCATAGCAGTCCTAGGTGGTGAATATGAATAACGTCTCGCTCTTAACAGCTTTTTCAAAAGCACAGAAAGGTTGTGAAACATGTTGAAAGTTACAAAACTGCTAATGGGGGCCATCAGAATGTGACTGTAGAAAGACTGACCCCATAGCCTCACTCTTGTTCACTCCACTTTCTCTGCAATAGCCAAGGCTTGTCTGAACAACTACAGCTTTTGGCCTGTAGATGAATCATTAAGTCACCAGCCAAAGTGAAACTGATTTTCAAATAATAGACAGTTGATTAATATTATCAAGTTGATAATATTCTTATTGCCTTACAATGTGTTCTTACAGACAAGAAAATAAGTTCTTACACTGTGTTTCCTAGAAATGAAATGACGGGATTCCCTAAAACAACCCGAAAGAGCTTTGGATGCAAGTGAAATGCCAAAAATATTGATGAAGACACCTTCTCAGTGGTTACCCTGTCTAGTCTTCCCCAAATTTCCCTTCCTCCCAACTCATGATATTTCATATCTCTCCTCTGTATTTAATATTTTATGTTTTCTCCTCAGTACTTAATGCTCCCTAATATGCTATATATTTTGGTCTTTTTGCATCTTGCTTGTTGACAGTGACCAAACAGACATGAATTCCTTAAAAGCAAGAGGTTTTGTCTCTTTTGAGCCCCATTATATCTTTGACACCTAAAATAGTGCCTAGTGAATAGTAGAGTCTCAATAAACATTTGTTGGAAGAATGAGTGAGTGGATTGCATGCCTCTGTACAGGACTCAGCCTCGGCGTATTTCATTTTATCCTCATCTCCCACTGCAGACACAGGATTGAAGGATGGTAGTGACGTGGGTTGTGACTTAGAACAGAGTTCCAGGTAGGCTGTGTGACCTCCATAGACCATCAGTCCCCCAGCCCCAGTTTCCACAAATGTGATGTGAAGATGATTAATAGCTGATTGTTATGAGAATGGAGTTATTTAAAACTCTTGCCAAAAGTATGTGCTTAATTAATAGATGCTGGATCTGAGGAGAGACTCTTGTAAGAGTATTAAAAGCTTCTCTCTTTTAGAAAACATTGATTTTAGCTGAGGGATAAAAGCTAAAGGTAGTGTGATATTTTTATTCTCCTAAGGGGGCCCTAAAACATTTTAGCAATTTCCCTTCTGGCAAATGCCAGAATAAAAACCGGCTGTTTGGCATACCCCCTGCCCCCTTTACTCAGGCCCACATGAGCCTGGTGCGCTCTGGGGAATCCAAAACAATTTCATAGAAGCTTGGGGATTGCAGGTGCCTTGTGGGGGCTTCCACAACCTGTGGAGGCCAGAAGAATATGGAGCTGGATGCCAGAGGACCCAGGTGATGCTCTTGATGGAGGTAGCCATGAGTGGGTTGTGAGCAACCTTTCCTTAGCAATTGCTGAGCAAGGCTGCCTGTAACAGCAGATTTTTATAATTCCTCTACATGCAGTGGTAGTATTAAAAATGGAAACCCCAGTGAAATCCATCAGGGTGCAGACAATGTTCAAGGTACAGGAATATAATGGGTCATAAGACCCCGTGTTTTCAAATGAATCTATTTCATTCCTTGTACAATGCTGGTGATTAGTTATGAATTATGGAGCATAATTAAGGAGAACTGTTCTTGGTGGAAGACTCTATGAACCGAAAAATGACAGTGGCGGGGAGAGGAATCAGTGTAGAGGTGAAGCTGAGAAAGCCGTTTTGTTTATGCGTATAAGGGAATCACCGAGAGCCTTCCTTGTTGTGATAAGAAGAATGAAGGGCATTTATTAACCCCCACCTGACCAGACAAACAGAGTAAACTTGATTTCCTTTGGTTCTAGAGGAATAGATGGCTTTATACTGCTGTCCTGAAGGACTGTTTGTTAGCATCTTTGAGGAAGGGCTTTCAAACAATAAAGGTGACAATGGGAGGACGGACATAATTAAAAACAATAGAAGTATCCGCTTTTCAAGAGAGAGACAACAGAGCCATTTAAAAATGCATTTAGCAGCCTGTCTTTAAGATGCCTTTATATAACATGTGATGCAAAGTAGAGCAAGGCATTGAAATCACAAATACACCAGGAGAGTGTTTCCAAGATTGCTCTGTCTCATTGCATTTCTCTTGCAAACGTTATGAGAAAAATAGTTGAATTGGAATTGTGAAGGCACAGTTCCAATTCCCCACAAAAAGACTGTAGGTTGATGACCATCACTTGTTTGTGGGTGTGGAGCTGGAGAAGGTGCAGAAGAGGATAAAAGGAAAAGCATTTCAATGGGACTCAGAAAGTCTAGGTCCCACCTATTCTCAACAGCAGGTCACCTTGGCCAAGTTGCTTGATTGTTCTGAGTTCCAGTTTTGTCTTCTATCAAATGCCTAACCCACATTCCACAAATAAATTTCAATAATGTACTGTCTATGAAAGACACCAAAACGTTCTAAAGTGAGATACAGATACAGAAGAGAACAATAGTTTTTTTATATGTTTTGGATCCCAATCGTCTCTAGCTTCTGCCAACAACTCCCAGGGACCATTTACCCAAGTAGAACCATCAGAGGGAAGGAAAGGACAGGACAGGGACCGGAGCTTTGAAGGTACCGAGCTGATAGTATCCAGCAAGAGAAGGACCAGGCTGGAGAGTGGCGTGCCATCACTGACGGCTCCAAGGTGGATTCGTCCTTCTTCCGGCATTCGTTTGTATTGTTGTTTCATAGTTAGAATAGGAGAAAGGAGTCCAGAATGGCGGTGGATAAAAGACAAAGAAGGGAAAAGCCTGCGAAAATAGAACAAAGGAAGGTCCGAGGCCTGGCATGAGGACCTCAGGTAGAGCAAACAGCATTCCTGGCTAGCCCAGTTTACATAGGGCAGGCCCAGGGGGAGGAAAAAAACATATAAAAAGAGGAGCCTAAGGGCCAGGGGTCTCTCTCTCTCTCTTCTCTTTGGGTCTTTTGTGTTGTCATGCCCTCATGCCTCAAGGATGTATTTTCCTATATTTTCTAAATAAAACTGAGCTGCAACACAGAGCTGTACACTGATCTGTTTGAGAGCTGTGACATGGTCTGTCCGAGGGCTTTAACGCTGGTCCGTCACTTCAAATTTTTGTTCTGATGAGATAGAACCGAGGAAGTTACACACTCCCCTGACAGAACACTTTTGCTTTTGTTGGTGATGAGCCATTATCTTTTTACATTGTAAGAGTAAATGCCTAGCACATATGGAGACATCTTTAGAACAGTAATATAAAGAGGGGAATGGGCGGAAAGCTATATTGACTGAGTATGGGACTGGTACTATATAGACTGGCCATTTGAATGGCAATTATGAGTTTGGTTAGCCCTCATTCATCATCCACCAGAGAGGGCCAGCCAGTGATGTAGACGGAAGTGCACCCTCTGGGAGGGAACGCTGGCTCCTGCCATGCTCCTGGGTACAAGGCTGAGGTTGTGGCCTAGGGACAAGGGGACCAGCCAAAGTCCTGAGTGGCTTCATCTTCCCCGGCTCAAACCTCCAGCTGGAGATTGCTGGACCCTGCCTGTGTGTCCTGTGTACACCAACCGGAGCTCATAAGCATCTCTAAGAAAACAGAATCTTTGCTATCTTGTGAATGAAAGCATTCACAATGATATACTTTTTGAATGGATAAAAATGAAGATATTATATAGAATACATAACTATGAGATAGAACTAAATGAAAGGAGGGGGATAAGAAATTCTGGATAGTGATTTCCTCACATGGAAGACAGGAGGGACAAACGGGGAGGGAATAGTTAGATGTGAGTCATTGTAAATCTTTTAGTTCTGTAGTTGAATATTGGGGTTAAGGGAGTTCATCCATCATTAGAACAAACCACCAATAAAGGTAGATGGAATAGGTTTGTATGTGACAAGGATGATGGCAGGTTATGAACCGAAGGTTAGGGTTGATGCAGTTCTGTGCACCTGATTACTCCAAATATAAACAAAGAAACAAACAGAAGGAAAATCAATGCAGTGAATGATTGAATAGATGAATGCACTCTATTTACAGCTCTTGTAGCATGATAGTGTTTTATTCTAGCGACTGATCTGATGACAGTGGTCTTTCCTGGTGTAATTCATTCGGGCCAGGCAAAGTCTAATTTATGAAGATACTGACATGAGGAAGGATGTTGTGATTAAAGAATAGGGCAGTTCTAACCATACTGAAAATGTTTTCGTCTGTACTGGAATCCTGACCACTCTTTGGCTCACTTTCAGTGTCACAGAACCACAGCTGCTGATGGCAATGAGTGACACCAGTGGACCAGACCACCTGAAGAATGGATATCAGCTGCAGTTCCAGTTTTTTTTTTTTTTTTTTCCAATACTGATTTCTTAATGCAATACACATTTAATTAGCTCTATAAGGAGACAGACACTGTTCTATTTCTTTTTAGGCTGAAATGATCCAGATTTTACAAGTGGGTTTGTTCCCTTAGTCCTGTTGGAGTAACATATATACAAACAATTCTTATCTAGTAAGGCTCACAAAGATTGGACACAACTGAGTGACTGAACTGAAGATGTGAAATACATCATAAGCCCGGTGAAGGATGGCGATGAAAGTCTAGAGAGGAAAGATGAGTAGCAAGGATGAGGGAAGTTCTCAAGGAGAATGTTAGGTGATTTGGGGAATGAGTGCATTTTGGGATTTAATTCAGCTGGGCCCATTTTTATGATATAGTAATGACTGGGCATCAGTTCCTTCAAATAAGGATTGTGTTAGAAAATCAGGTGAATTTTAGAGTACGAGAAAGACCTGGTCCCCAATTCTCTGAGCAAGGGGGAGAATTCTGATAGTTAAGACATAATTTCCTTTTACTGCAAATTTGTACTGATTCTTTTCTACTTGTTTTTTTTTTCCCCTGTGGTTCATTTACTCCTCCCTCTCCCTGCCCCACTTCTTCTTCCTCTTCTTCCTGCATTCTTAAGGGCCAGAGAGATTATTTGTGAAACTGTGATTGGCCCAGGATTCATTTGAGATTCTCAAGAAAGTGAATCTACTTTGCATGAATTTTAAAAGGTATTTTCAGGCAAAACTGTGAAGAACTTGGCTGAATTATCTAATTTTAATATTTTGGCACATTTCACAAGCAAATAAAGGTCTCATTTTCATATATACAGAGTCTCTCTATATAAAATTCTGCTTGTCTGTATATAGACACACATATGTGTATATCTATAAATGTATGTGTAATAACTGAAACTTTATTCTGGCAAGTAGTAGTATGCATAATATACTATAAGAGCAGTATTGCAATGCCAGCTAATGTTTATTCTTGAGTAAATCTGTGCAAAAGCAGCCAGTTATCTCTTTGGGTTAAAAAACATTGACATGTGTGTAAGATGACCAAAACAATCAAGCTTTAGAGAGAAAAGAGCCCAAGGAACAAATATGTACAGGACAGAAAATTCACTATAGTTCCATAGTTTACAGTTTTGGAATATCTAGCAGGTTATAGTTTATTAAATTTGGAAAAAGTTGGAGAGGAATTTGGCAGTTATCTGATGGAGCAGGTTTTGTGATTTCTCTATAAAAGTAAAGAAATTTCCATTTGATATATTGCTCACTTCTTTGTTGATTTTACTGAAGCTATTATTTTTCTAATCTCCACAGAATACTGTCCACTTAAAGAGTAAAAAACTTGAAGAATTTTATTCATATCTAACTTTTCTCTCTTTCTTTGGAGAAGGAAATGGCAGCCCACTCCAGTGTTCTTACCTGGAGAATCCCAGGGACGGGAGAGCCTGGTGGGCTGCCGTCTATGGGGTCACACAGAGTCAGACATGACTGAAGTGACTTAGCAGTAGCAGTTTCTTGCCTTACCTTATTTAAAAGTCACCACAAGTCAGCCACCATTTTTAACAAAATATCTTCTTTAGTTCAGAGTGTTCCCCATGAAACAAGCATGATTAGAATCATCAATCATACCAAATGTATGAGCATAATTCTACCTTTGGTGACAAGTGATAATTTTAATTCTGTTTTCTTTATAACATGGCTACTAAATAATATGAATACATTGTAATCAACATGGTACTTTGGTAAATCTGAAGTCAAATTTTTCTCCCCATGGGCAGAAATCACTATATTTTTAGTGTTAAAGGCCTGTTCAGTCAGGGATACTTTGTTGATATTTGTGTGGTTGGAGGACACTGAGGACTATTCTAGAAACTTAGGTTTGTGGTGAGGTCTTGAAAATAAGATCGAGGGACAAGCCATCCTCTGAGCCTCACTTTGGTTGGGATCAACCCTTGTCCAGACATAAAGTCATCTGGTAAGGGCTGTGGTCAGAGCAGCAGTGGAGCCAGGTGGGGAGATGGGCACTGTCTGGCCATTGCATGGAAATGACTGGCTCACCTATACCATCCTTCCCTGGTCCCTCAACTTAGGTGGGGGAGTTTCTCCTCCTATGGGTGACTTCCTTCTCTGTACCGATGCTCTGCAATCTGCACTGTGCCCTGAGAACTGATTAGATAAAGAAAAATACTTGGGCTGAACACTTTCCCACACATGACTAGTACATTTAAAAAATCCTCTGAGTGATAGGGACCTTGCCAAAGGAAATCACTTTCCCACAGAGTGAAGTCAGTAGATCCAGATACAGCTTCATTAGGATAAACAAGTTGGAGTGCCTCAGTCACAGGGCACAAAAAGTCACTCTTGTACTATATCAATATAACAGGCAAGCAACTATTGTAAGGAAGACGGAAACTGATCTGAGTGTGGACAAGGCTCACCATGTCTTGGAGCTTGCTGATGATGGCTTCATTTAGGTTTCAAGGGCAGAGATGAGTTGCAGCCACAGCTGCCTGCCTTTGCTCCTGAGTTCTGTGGAGTGAAAACAGTTCAGCCACCACTCTCACCAGTGGGCAAATGGCTCAGAACTAGGAAGAAGTTCTGCAGTGGTGAAACATGCAGAGAGAAATTAATAAAAGAGTGAATCAGTGAGCCACATGGGTCAGTGGGAAGTTGGAAAGAAGATGAGGATAAAGAAATTGGGGGCAAGTTCATTCATTCATTTAATCAGCAATCATTCAGTAAGCCATTCCTAAGGTTATCAGACACCAGTAAGGACAGCCAGTTCAGAGACAAATGACATGGATCTAGCCCTTTTGGAAATCAATCTGGTGGCTTTAGTGGGAAAAATGAGTAGGTTGAAAGAAGACTGGCAAATATAAAAAATGGCAATATAATGTGGATAGGGGCTATGTTGGGGCTTTTCAGGGTGGCAGAGATGATGAAGATCAGTGGGTGACTGAAACTAATTCCCAAAAGGTATGACGTCTAAGCTGACTTCAGCTGAGGTCAGGTGAAGGGTGATGGTGGTGGAGTCAGGGGGAAAGAACAGAGCATCGTTTATTGAGAACTCACTACATAACAGGCAATATGTTGACCATTTTATAAGCGTGACCTCATTTAGTCTTTATAGGAACACACATAACACAGGTATCACACATCTCATTTTACAGAAACAAAACTGGGTGTAAATATTTGAGGAACTTGCCCAAGTTCACACAGAAAGTAGGGAAGGTCTGTCTGCTTGTAAAGTGTGTGCCCTTCACATGATGTCAGTATACAGAGGCCAGAAATGTGATATAAAGAAAATACTAGAAAGGAAGTGACTAGCATATTAGGTGTTTTGACTCATTCCTGCCTGACTTTTCAACCTCTGATCTGTTCTAACTCCACACAATTTCCCCCAGATCCTGCATTACTGTAGAAGCCACCACATTATGGATCTGTGTGGGCAGTGGTCTCCAAACTGACATATGACTGTTTATTTAAACATTATATACATATTCCCTGGATAACATATTGCATATGCTTTAAAACATAGGCAAAAGTGGAAAAAAAAAGTTTAAAGGATATGATCAAACATACCCATTCTCGGGTTTCCTTAACGCATCACCTGCTAGAGTAAATGGATTCATTTGCAGACTCTATTCTAGACCACTCTAGACAGATCCTATTTCTTTTATCTCTACCGAGACCTTCCTTCTCCTTTAATAAATGGTTACATTCATTTGCAAAATCATATGGGCTTGAAAACTGTAAAAATTATAATAAACATAAAGCATAAATCTTTTAACCTGACTTAACCAAAGTCCAGTAATAACTAGCTTGGCCAAGGTAATTTACAGGAATAAATCTGGAATAAAGATTCCAGAACCTTATTCCTTTTCTGAATTTTAGACTCTTGGATAGATAGGGTGGAGGGAAGGAAAAATTACAGGTAGTGAAGATCTCATCAATTATGCCGGCTGTGGGTCTACAGTAGTTACTTTCAGTTAACACTTGTGTGTTCTGCAAATGTTTTGAGATCTATACTTTTTACTTGTTTTCTTTACTCTTGGTTTTCTAAGTTCCTCTTTTGAAAAATTCCATTATATTCTTGCTAAAATTAATAGCAGAAGGGATTTCTTCTACCACGATCAGCAGGGGATGAGCAGAAAGTCAAAGACACTGACTGTGCGGATAGCAGCAGCCATTTTAGTTCAAGATGGCAGGAACTATAGGCAGACTTGGAGCAGATTCAAGCAGGCAAAACCTGAGTGAGGGCATGAAGCAAGCTGATATGGCCACAGGGCTTTCTCTCTAAGCATCTTAGTTTTGTCAGAAATCCTGGTTCATCCTTGTTCATCAATTTGCATTTGGCGCCTCCCTAATTATCCCTGGAAGGCAGCATGTGTGTGTTAGTCACTCGGTCATGTCTGATTTTTTTGTGACCCCATAGACTGTAGCCCGTCCAGTTCCTCTGTCCACGGGATTCTCTAGGCAAGAATACTGGAGTGTGTTGCCATTCCCTTCTCCAGGGGATTGTCCCAACTGAGGGATCAAACTCTGGTCTCTTGCATTGTAGGCAAATTCTATACCTTCTGAGCTACCAGGGAAGCCCCGGAAGGCAGCTTAGTGGAAGGATAAAAATTTGGATTTCAATTCTAAGAAAGCGTTGTTGTTGTTGTTGAAATTGTAATTGAAGAAATTCACTTGATAGTTTTTCATTATTAGGCAGCTAAGAACATATAAACAAAGCTGAGGATCAGAAAATTCTCAAGCAACCGTTATTAAAATGAACAAAGATGTTTATGAAATCAGACAAGCAGTTAGAGGGAGTGAAATGATTAGTTCTCTCTGCACGTGTAGTCATCTTTTATATCTGAGGATGAAGAAGCAGATGGTCTTGTTATCAGTTTGCATGTTTGTCTGAAAAAAAGCAAACACCACAGGTGTAAGACTTACGTTCCTTTCCACATGGCAAGCATGTGAGAGTCTGGCTCTGAGTTTGTGATTATAGATGCTGCTTACAGAGCTTGACATGCTTTCACAGCATCCCAGAGTGCACCGAATCTTTGAGCAAGAAACCACCCCACTTCTAGTAGCCGCACTCTGTATTCATTTGTCCAAGAACTTGTTGATGTTGCCCTTAGAGGAGCCCTTTAATAATTATTTGGCTTTATTGATTTATCAGAAATAATTATAGAATGATTACATTGCCAGCCACTGTGCAAGACACCTGCTTGTATCGACAACTTTTTTAGTGAAGATAAATAAGCACACATAAACCTTGATTATTACATTTGTATATCCACCAAAGCCTATATTTGTATATCCAGTATTTGTGTATCCACCAAATATGATTTTTGCACATCATATGCAAATACTTTTAGAAGAGAGTTTTCTAAGATGACACCTCATGATTATAATTCAAACTCAGGCATCAGCAGCACAACAATACCCGAGATTTGGAACAATGAGTGGATTCTTCTGGAAGGAAAGTATACAAGATGGCTGCCCATATGCCAAATCCAACTGGCTGATGTATTGTTCCTTGTGTGTGTGCATGCTAAGTCACCTCAATCGTGTCTGACTCTGTGCGGCCCTATGGACTGCAGATTCCTAGGCTCCTCTGGCCATGGGATTCTCCAGGCAAGAATACTAGAGTAGGTGGCCATTTCCTTCTCTGTGTGTGTGTGTGTGTGTGTGTGTGTGTGTGTGTGTATGTGTGTGTGTGTGTGGTGTCGTATTTGTAGACAGAACATTCTCTAGTTTTCTACAGTCTTATCAATCGGCCCTTGTTTTAAATTTCCATTTATTTAGCTGCATCGCGTCTTAGTTGCAGCGTGCAGGATCTTTGTTGCAGCATGCAGGACTATCGATCACTCTCATCTTACTCCTGCTTGGTTCACATGTTTACATTAGTTCACTGGTCTATGGGTCTTCAACTCGGTCAGTTCTGATAGCCACAGCAGTTGGTGGGAAGGGATAGGTAAAAGCAATAGGAACAAATAGGAAGAGTGAAAGAGAGGGCTGGACCTGCCTGTAGGGGATCACATGATGCAGAGGGCAGGGAAGCCCGGGCTGAGTGCTCGCTCTAGGGCAGATTCCCCACGAACAGAAAAGGGCATCAGTGTGGGGAGAGGGGAAGAGACTAGAGACAGTTACTGATACTTGTTAGGTATCACAGTCCAGACATTTAACCCTCATTATCCCTTTTAATAAACCTAAAAATCTCCCACCAACTGGGTATTCATATAATGCAGTTACATTCAAAGATAAGGAAGTTTGGAGGTTTAGTAATTGGCCCATGATCATGAGAACTAGCAAAAGAGCGGGGCCTCAAACCCAGGACTGTGTGACTCCAAATATGACATATTCCCACTTTTCTACAACACTAACCATCATGCACTATACACACAGACACATGCACGCACACACACACTTAAGTGTATGAAAGTGAAAGTGAAGTCAGCGGTGTCTGACCCTTT
Organism: Neotragus moschatus; assembly: GCA_006410615.1. Lineage (NCBI taxonomy): Eukaryota > Metazoa > Chordata > Mammalia > Artiodactyla > Bovidae > Neotragus > Neotragus moschatus. The sequence continues at coordinate 847,055 of SJYA01001943.1, read as the reverse complement.
GTGACCCTGTGGACTGTAGCCCACCAGGCTCCTCTGTCCATGGGATTTCCCAGGCAAGAATACTGGAGCTGATTGCCATTTCTTCCTCCAGGCCACCTTCCCAACCCAGAGACTGAATCTGAGTCTCTTGCACTGGCAGGTGGATTCTTTACCACTGAGCCACCTGGGAAGCTCGTATTTAGCCACTAAACATATGAACCCCTCAGATATAGAAATACAGGTTAAAGAGCAGATCCATTTGAGTTTGAGAGAGGGTTACTCAACATCTACAACATGAAATTACAGGCCGAATCTATAGTATACCCGATTCTGATTTTTAATCTAAAAACAAAGTTAAAAATGAAGCAGCAGAGGAGATGGGTCATGGCTTTGATTGAAGTATTTCCTCAGAAAAGCTGCTGATAGTTTAAGAGTGGAAAACTGATCTTTGAGTGATCTAACCTAGGTTGTCAGGGACAGAGAGAATGAGTTAGTTAATCATATCAAAACATCAATGTAGGGGCGAGGATGTCTGATGAACAAACCCAGAAAGAAATGTTTTAAAAAATGAGAAAAAAATAGGCTCCATTAATAAAACCATAGGATGATAAAATTATGTCTAAAATCAGAAAGATAGAGAAATTCCTTTTAATGCATGGTTAATAAGGCACTATGATAAAGAAACATAGAAACAATTAGGAAATAATTGAGCGCCTGTAAAAGTAGCTCTTGATAAAAGGTACTTAAAAAGCCCACTTAGCGTGTTTGGACATAGGTACAAGTGGGACATATATGTTTCTATAAAGATGTTGGTGACAACGGTAGTTAACAGTGGTTGTGGGCCTCTGAGGACTATTATGAAAATCCATAAGAAGTGGGAAGTGGTAGCGAGTTTGTTTTACTGGTGGGCTTTACAGTAGCCTAGGAACCCATGAAAAGCCTGTTTTCCATCAAGCATTCCTTCTGATAAGTTAAATGACTCTAGTAACCCACTTGTGCTGGATCGTCTGTGCTTGCCCCTCCAGATCCGCTTTCCATCTCCTTCCCCCAGCTTTGTGCCCTGGGAGCCTGGCCTGTATGAACAGCCTCTGATAGCTTGCTTTCTGGCTTCTAGGGCTTGACCCATGGAGGCAGCAGCGGTGAGAGGGCAGGAGAGTGTGTTCAGGGAGCTGGACACACTGGTTGCCCTCTACTGGGTTATCCGTTCTTTGTTTCTCTACCAGGGACCTCTGTTCCTGTGTATGAAGGAGAGTACTGTGGTTTTCATAGCTAGAAACAAGTTCATGCCACCAGCCAAGGGTGGCACAAGCTGTTGTGAGTTCCCGTGGGCTTCACATTAATTCTTCCTGCATCTTTGCATCACATCCCTTTCTCAAAGTGCTCCTCAAGTTCCCTGTTGGAGTATGCCTTGAGAGTGCCTGTTTCCTGACTGATACATCACTGAGCTTCAACTTTGACCTTTGCACAGTGGGTTTTTGAAGGTCAGGTGACTTTATGAAGTTCTTCCAAAGGCTTACAGAAATAGTTTTCAGTAGCATTTCAAATTAGAGTAATGCAAGTATTACAAATAATACTAACCAAAATGCAAATGTGGGAATTGCTTTAAATGAGAAGAAAGAAAAGCCATAGGCGTGTTTATATTAGAGTGTCTGCAGAATGGACTGTCACAGGAAGGCCCCAGGAGGACTCCAGTGGCAGAATTTTCCTGATTCCTTTAGTTCTCTTTTCATGGATTAATGTTGGGTTGGCCAAGAAAAGGCTTAGGGTCAGGCTTCAAGGCCATGCCACAGGGCAAGGCCAAAGGTAAGATTCCGGGTGAAAAAACTGCAAATAACTCACACTTCTTATGGATTGTGGTAAGAACCTGTGTGCATGCAAATTGTGCATGCTCAGTCTCTCCAGTCCTGTCTGACTCTTTGTGAGCCCACCAGACTCCTCTGTCCATGAGATTTTCCCAGCAAGAATGCCGGAGTGGGTTGCTGTGCCCTCCTCCGGGGGATCTTCCTGACTCAGGGACTGAACCCTCGTGTCTTGTGTCTCCTGCTTGCAGGTGGATTCTTTACTGCTGAGCCACTGGGGACGTCCCCCGTGTGCATACACAAAGTCTTATTTTGGAAATATTTTTCGTTTAAAGGCATCCCTAGAAAAGGCCTTAAAATTATGTCTCAGTACCAGGTCAACACACTCAAGTTCATTCCTCATTGAAGAGCCCGGCTGAAAAACTGCATTTATTTTCACGTGGGGTGGACAATGGTAACCTCAAATTGTCTTCAGTTGCTTTCATTCGGCAAGGTTCCAAAAGCTTTCTGCCTGAAACAGGAGAACGGGGAACACATAGGTTTTTTGAGGTGAAACAACTTCAGAATCAAGGCCAGCTGTTTAAGGGCACATCACAGACCACAGCACTGCTCAATGAGAGAGAAATGAGGTCTGGAAAGAAGAGTCCCTTCTTTTCCCAACCTCTGGAGCTATAGACAGAATCAGACAGATACAGCATCTTATGAATACTTAGCTGGTCCTTGGCCAGAGCACCTGGGCCTATACCTCTTTTCAGTGCTTTGGGTCACTACAGTAAACCCCATAAATTGCCACTTCCCTGTCTCTGTTCCCTCAGCCCCAGTGTAATGTAGTATTAATTGCTCAGTCATGTCCAACTCTTTGCTACTCCATGGAGTATAGCCCACCAGGCTCCTCTGTTCATGGAATGCTCCAGGCAGGAATACTGGAGTGGGTTGCCATTTCCTCTTCCAGGGGATCTTCTGGACCCAGGGATTGAACCCAGGTATCCTGCATTTCAGGCAAATTCTTTACTGTCTGAGCCACCAGGGAAGACCAAATTACCATCAGACCTAGGAAAGACCTCAATTCTGGCCACTCCCATCACATCACAGGGTGGCCCCTGGGGTTTTGTTTACATATAAGGCCCCTTGTTTAATATGCTGAGCTCTGTAAAGCTCTCACTAGGAATCATTAAATATAAAATGTCAATTTCCCTAGTTTAAAGGCAGCCATAAAAAGGAAAATCTAGTTGTGTTTTGAATGCGCTGAGTGAAGTTGCTTCCCCAGGCAAAGAATTTCAAAGTCTCAAGATTTTCAATCAACTATTTCAATAATAGTTTAATTATTGCAACATGTAGGAAGGCTCCTGGAGAAGCAATCCATCAGTGTTACGAGATGGCCCGAGTCAGGCAAGGCCTCATTAGCTTCCACCATTTTTCACACAACAGGGAGGCCAGTGGGCAGACATTAAAATCCTAGGGCTCATTCCAAAAGAATCATAATGAGATATATCCTCTGGGAGCCTTAAATTCAGTGCCTTCCTCAAAGGAACAGGAGGCAGACCAGGGAGAGAAAATTTGTAAAGGTTTTTAGGTCTTATAAACACAAACTATATGAATGATAGCACCAATGTTGGGAACCACGTGTGTGTGTGTGCTAAGTCTCTTCAGTCGTGTCTGACTCTTTGCGACCCTATGCACTGTAGCCCACCAGGCTCCTCTGTCCTAGGGATTCTTTAGGCAAGACTGCTGGAGTGGGTTGCCGTGCCCTTCTCCAGGGGATCTCCCCCACCCAGGAACTGATCCCGTGTCTCGTACATTACAGGCAGATTCTTTACTTCTGAGCCACAGGGGAAGCCCACTGGAATCATACAATCCCATATATCCGTATATATATATTTTTTCCTCTTCTGGAGAAACAAGGGCATAAAAAGGCAGAGAAATTGCTAGTTACCGAACAGAAATAGTGTTACATCCAGCGTTTCCTTCTCAGAGACAGTGTTAACTCTGTATCTTTCCAAGTCTTGCTGGCTCGACAGAATGCTGCTAAGAAATGAACAGTCTGTATGCAGGCAACGCTCTAGCTGTAATCTTGCATTTAGTAGGAAAATAAGAAATTGCTTTTGCACGATTTGGTAGCCTCTGCCATAGTATCGTATTACTGAAAAACATGGTATAGTTTCCTTTTCATAGCCCCAAACTGTCTTGTTTAACAATTTAAGGAGGAATTTAAACTAGGTCTTAACTCAAAGTTAAAACAAATATTAACCTAGTTATGATTTAAAGCCAAATAATCTGTCCTAATGCATTTCCCTTGTGGGGAGGTACAAGGCAATTTAAAGAGATCTTACAAAAATAATAAATTCTACCTAAGGGAAACGGCAATCTACGATTCTTTTAAAAAGTGATTGCCATTTCCAAGGAGCTGAGTGATGGAGTCTCCCTTTGGCAGACTCCATTAGCGACAGGACCTGACATGGTGGAAGCAGCCCAACAGAATATGTATATTTCTTGTTTTGATGTAATCTGAGATTTTTTTTTCTCTTTGAACAATAAGCGAATCAAGTCACGACCGAATGGATATATTGCTCTGGTGTTTGAATGTATTACAATTTATGGCACTGTTTACTTCAGCCCTTGGCTTGCTGACACTAAAATTATCTTAAAGAGGAATTATAAAATTAGATTAGATATACTTCAACAAGTTTATCTCTAACAATAAACATATACAAATTCTGAAATGAAATATCCTGCAATTTTCAGCCAGTGCTCAGTGTAATTACACATTCTGTGGTGATAACACGTTCTTTTCTTTTATTGTGCCACAAGCTGGTGAGATACCTCTACAGCGCATGTTAATGCTAATTAGCAGATAAAGTGTAAATGTGAGGGAGCCTCAAATTCTGTTGCTTTGCCAGTTAGCTCCTGATTGGAAATTGCGGGCCGAATCTCCGCTCGTTCCGGCTCGGTCTATTCAGGCATTGCCTGAGCTGTCTCTCTGCAGTGTGTTTTAATCCATCAGATCTGTTCGCCATTGAATGCCTCACTGTTTGTTTTCAGTTCAGCAGACTCAAACAGTTTCCTCTATAACTGCCTTTTATAATCAATCATAGGAGAATTTCGACTCTGCAGAACAATAGGTGGGAATGACATGTTTATGCCACGCTCCCTCATCCCTGTCGAAGAGGTGTTTTTGTTTAGCTGCTAATAAAGTGGCATTTTGAAACATGTTCCCAAACCAAGAGGGAGGGAGGGAAATTGTGTACAAGCTTTGTTTCCACATTTGCATCCGGAGCCCTCAGCCTGGAGGGATGTGCTCAGTGAATCCAGTTACAATAAGCCTTCAGAGGGATGTTAATATTTGGGGGGAGGGGGGTGTCCACCCTGTCCTCTAGGGTTGCAGAGACCAAAAAGGTGTGGTCGGCAGCTTCCAGAGTTCAAGTTCAAGTTCACATTTAAGAATTACTTATCTGTTGATTCTATGCAAAGCTTTAGGCACATCCCATGACTTCTGCCTCTCTTCCGGCCCAGCTCTACCTTTGAAGTTGTGGGAGATCCTGTAGGAGGAGTTTTAGCTTTGAGCTGTTGGGCTTGATTTAATTTGAATTTACATTCTAGCTGACAGTAAATACCTTTGGGTTTCATCAATTAGAATATGCTCATCAAGGCCCTTCCACACTTTTTAATTTCTACCCGCCTTTTTGATTTCTACCTCTACACCAACCAGTCAATAAAAAAGTCTCCCCTACCATTCCCACCATCTGTGTGTCCTCAACTCTGGCCCTGTCTGCTGGATGCCTATTGAATTCCTAACTGACCGTGTGAGAACCACCAGGGTCCCAGCCATGAGCATGATGTGTCTATCAAGCACAAAAGACCTAGAAGAAGAAGTGGTTCAGGAACATTTGGAATCCACTTGTGTGTGTGTTGGAGAGCACTGCCACTTCTTCCATGTCTGGATAACAATGGGTGAGGGTTACCAAAATGATATGATTGCCTCTCAAATTAACTATGATGTTAAATATTTCTGCATGATAATAAAAATGATTTTGTTGCACCATGATGTTTGCATTAGTCAGCTCATGTTGCCATAAAAATTACCATAGACTGAGTGGCTTACACAGTGGGAATTAGTTTTCTCATTAATTTCTGGAGCCTGAGAAGTCTAAAATCAAAGTGCCTGCAGATTCGGTTTCTGGTGAGTTCCCTCTTCCTGGCTTGTAGTTAACCACCTTCTTGCTCTGTCCTTACATAACAGGGGTGGGGGAATGAAGGAAATGGGTTGAGGGGCGAGAGAGAACTCAGAGGGTACTCTCATGTCCATCTCTCTTTTTAATAAGGACACTAATCCTATCAGATCAGAGCATTACCATTATGATCTTCTTTAACTCTGGTTACCTTCAGAAAGGCCCAACCCCAAATACAGTCACACTGCAGGAACATCAACATATACATTTTGGGGGGAATGCAGATATTCAGCTCAAACAATGTTTCTTTAAGCACCAAAAGCACAGAGGAAGGAGATAGTAATATAGACCCTGAATACAAAAAAACTATTTTTCTGGACATACGGTAAGATGTTTAATAGTTTGGAGTTATGATTCTACTTTTACTAAATTTTAAAGGAAAGAACACTAAGTTTTATCTTTATTAAAGTTCTAATGTCTTTTAGAGAAGATTTTTGAAAATATCGTCAAGAAAAAGGAAGAAAAAATTATCTCTAGAAAACTTGGCACCCAAAGAGATTAACTGCTAAGACTTTGGTGCATATCTTCCTAGAATTTTCCTGTTCAAACATACACATGTGCACACACACACACACACACACACACACACTGTGCATTCTGTCTTTCACTATGGATTCAGGTTGCATTTACATTTTAGAAATCTGCTCTTTCCTTCTACCAATATATCTTGAATATTTTTCCATGTCATTAAATGTTCTTTTATAACATGTGTTTTCATTTTTTTAAATGAAAAAAAAAGTGGTTTCTGCTGCAGGATTTCATGGTCAACTTGCTTAAATTTATGGCAAGAACATTTTTAATTGAAAGTGTATCAGAATGACATGCCCAGTCCTGGAGAGGAAGTAGAACAGTGGGGAGGGAAAGAGTGTAACCCGAGGACCTGGAAACACACAGAGGACCAATCACCAAGCAAATCAATACTCTGAGATGTGCAAAAGTCACTGTGCCCCAGTTTCCAGTAAAATTCATCCTGTCTATTGAAGACATTATTTGCAACATGCCTGGAACTCAATAAACTTTGTGTTCACTGATGGGATACGAAGTTCGTTTAATAACCAAGGACCTGGCAACTGACTCAGTGGGCGTAAAACAAGCTGATCCTGTAGTATAACAAATGTGTGAATCTGTTGAATTATATGGGAATGTAGCAATCAGCTGCTGTTTAAATGCTTGTAGGGATTACTTGCCATCTCTTCAAATCAGTTTCATAGAATCACCTTGTAAATTTACTTTCTGAACAGCCCCGGTGTGTTTGATGCAAGAACATTGATTCGGTGATGGGCCAGAAAGTGACTTGGTAGGAATGTCAGTGACAAGAGAGCAGACAAGTTGAGGCTAAGGCTATCTTTTGGTTTAGAAAGTGTGAATAAAGACATTAAAATGTAGGCAAAAGAGACAATCAGAGGTGAAGGAAGAACTGGGAGTCTGGTTAGTATAATTTAGGAAAGATGACCCCCAATGGGATCTCCAGTCATGTGTCTGGAATAGCTTGTCCATTTGGCAGGGGTCAAATTCTTTTGAGACCATGACAAGTGGTGCACGTTCAGCAGAGAGGAGTCTGAAGTGGTAAAGAGTCTGCAAACCATGGTATATTAAGAACATTTGAAGAGCTGTGTGCATATAGTACATAGAAAGGAGAGCTATAGTCAGCTACGTGTACTTAGTTTGAGGTCTGATGACGTGTGTGCATACATTTATTCTGTGTTACAACAGATGGCTCAGGAGTTTCTCACGTTGATGTGGTGCTGGCTGGTAACCATTCTAGGGTGTTTGAGGCAGGTTGGCACTGTGGCTTCGTGTGGTAGAAGATCTGTGTGTGTGCCTGTTTGTGTTAGTCACTCAGCCGTGTCTGACTGTTTGTGACCTCATGGACTGTAACCCATCAGGCTCCTCTGTCCATGAAATTCTCCAAGCAAGAGTACTGGAGTGGGTTGCCATTCCCTACTCCATACAGAAGATCTCTAACATTCCTTTTAATTGGAGGCTTCCAGGGCCTCACCTTCTTGCGGATTAGCTAAAAGTTCTTTGGTAGCGATGGATGTGAAAGTCGCTCAGTCATGTCCGACTCTTCGTGACCCCATGGACCATACAGTCCATGGAATTCTCCATGCCAGTGGGTAGCCTTTCCCTTCTCTGGGGATCTTCCCAACCCAGGGATCAAACCCAGGTCTCCCATATTGCAGGCAGATTCTTTACCAGCTGAGCCACAAGAGAAGCCCAACAAGCCACCAAAAGTTAGGGTTCTCCTTGCATAGTAGGGAGCAGTTGCTGGGGGGAAGGTGCCAGTCAGAGGCTTTGTCTCCCATTTCCCTTTTAGGTGTGGCCACATGCACTTCTCACCAATGGAAGGAGACCAGAAAGAATGGTNCCACAAGAGAAGCCCAACAAGCCACCAAAAGTTAGGGTTCTCCTTGCATAGTAGGGAGCAGTTGCTGGGGGGAAGGTGCCAGTCAGAGGCTTTGTCTCCCATTTCCCTTTTAGGTGTGGCCACATGCACTTCTCACCAATGGAAGGAGACCAGAAAGAATGGTGTTCGCTTCTGGGTCAGGGTCCGGATTTTTAAGATACAGCCTGGGCTTCTTTGTTCCCCTGTCTGCCAGTTGAATGCAGAATCCTGCAAGGCCCAGGGGATGGTGAACTACAGATGGAGGGAGCAGGTCTCTAATCACCTTCATCGTTGAGTAAAACTACGTACCCATCAGAAACACCAGCTCTGGACTGTGATGTGAGAAATCAGCTTTTCAAGTGTTAAGCTGTTAAAACTGGGGGGTTTATTTGTTTCAGAAGCCCACCTAATGCTTTCATCTGGGCCAATTCTGGGTGGTCTCCTGTACAAACAAGGATAGAGAAAACAGATCAGGCTTCAAATAGAATAACTATAGAATTAGCATAGGGATTTTACCTGGACTACTGAACATAAAGAACTTTGCCTAGGGCCAGAGGGAGATGGGGAAGATGAAATAATGATCATAATAATATAATTCATCAGAATTATTTAATATAGTAATAAATTTAATAATAATAATTATTATTATTATCAGTATATGCCAGCACTGTACTCTGTAAATTACATTTGGTCCTCACAATAACTCTGTGAGGTTACCAATCCTTTCTCCATGACAAAAATGAGGAAACTGAGATTCAGAGAGTTTACAGAACTTGCTCAAGGTCACCCAGCAAGTACTTGTCTAAAGCAGGATTTGAATGAAGTCTATATAATGGCACCATTAAATTCTGAGCCTGTGACTTAAAGAAGAGAAATCCTTTTGAATCCTGAGATCACACTAGCTCTGGAGGGAGAAAAACAAGCAGGAACCTTTCTGTTTTGCAGATATTGGACCTCCATGCCATGGCACGTCATCAGTCTCTTCAGCTAATGTAAGACTGCTTGCTTTTTTGGTTTTCTTAAAACATGGCTCCGGCAGAGCATCCTATGGGCGCATGAAATGCAACTTCAACTGGAGGTTTGCAGTGTATTCTACAAGGGAACTTATCTGGATTCCTTTCACTGAATACGAAGTGTAAATCTCAGCCAATAACTCTGCCTTCTCACTGCCGAGGATTCCACACAGAATCCAGAATATTCCATTCACCTGACTCTTCACTACGTGTCTTAAACCTGGAAGAGTGATTCTCTTTGTGTGTTGAATTGTGATGAACCATACAACTCATGTGTGTCTGTAGTATTGTAAACCTGTGATGTATCGTTGGCTTCTAAAGTTCTCTTTGCTGTCCACCTGGAACTACCACATCATTGCTTATTGGCTATGCTCCAGTATGAGATAAAAAGTTTAGGAAAAAATAAAAGCTCAGATGAAAGGACCCTTTTCTTACCTGCATTTAACTGGCTGTTTCTCATCATTTAACTGGCTGGATTCTCATCTCAGATATATAGATTGGGTCATTTTGTTCCTGGATTGTACCAGGCACTGGAGAAATCCGTATAAAGTTGTTGCTGAATCAAATTGAAATTTCCTAAATCTGAAAAGGCATAGGAACCTACATATTTAATAAGCTTCTTATGCATATAAAAATTTGAGAATAGTGCTTTAGACAATTGTAGAAAACATATTTCTATAAAATCTGAGTCTTCCTGCTTAAACATACAGACAATGTGATATTTTCTGAGCATCTTTCTAATGATTGAATGAATGCTTCTATTACATTTACCAGGTCTAGATCTCTGTTTGTAGGAGCTCGAGATAAAACACTGTCTTGAAATTTTTAGTCTACTTTGAGAAGCAAAGCCAGCATTTATAGTGCCGTGCAGTAAATTATTGCTGTTTTGCTCTGGTCAATCTAATAAGTTCCTTAATTTCTGCCACAGTACCCTGACTTCCTAGTTAAAATTTCCATTACAGATAAAGTGTTGATCGCTCAGGCGTGTCTGACTCTGCAACTCCATGGACAGTAGCCCACCAGGCTCCTCTGTCCATGGAATTCTCCAGGCGAGAAGACTGGAGTGGGTTGCCACCCCTTTCTCCAGGGCATCTTCCCGACCCAGGGATCAAAATCGGGTCTCCTGCACTGCAGGCAGATTGTTCATCATCTGAGTCACCAGGGAAGACTTTAGAGGGATGTTATCTTAGGAATCTTTTCCAGGGTTTTTCAACCCTGGATGTCTGTTAGTGTCACCTGGCGAATAAAGAGATTCTTAATACAGCCTGGACCAATTGAATCTGAGTCTCTGGGTTGGAATCAGTGTTTTCCCTCAGGTTTTACTTTCAGTTTCAGTCTTAGCAGGAGGTTTCTCTCTGCCTTCCCGAGGATCTGTGCTTTGGGCGCTATAAGGGTGCCTGTTTCCCAGAACCATCCACCATCAGCGGACCAGGATTTTCATTCAGATCTGATATAAGGCCACATACTTGGCTTCCCATCTGGGATGCGAGGTTCAACTCTCTAATTAGGCTTCCCCCACATCCGCTATTGTATCTCCTTGTAATTATAACAAGTTGGTGGCTTGAGTTCAGGCAAGCCCATGAGTGATGTGGGCCTGTTTTCTGACATTTAAATTAGAAAAATAAATTTGCGGAGAACAGAATGCAGGGACTACCAGAGAGCCTTGGACCGAAATGTCTATCTTTAGAAATATCATTTCCTATTTGTTTGTATAAAGCATTTCAGGAAGTCTTAGGTGTTGGGATGATGAGAGAGGTGTAAAGCAATTCCACCAGCCACCCACAGGTAAGATGTTAATTACGTTGGGTGAGAGCCCAACACCGGTTGAAAACTAGATCCATGAACACGAAGACGGGTGATTTTCCACTGAGAAAATATTTTTCCATTCTGGGGGTTAGGCTGCCGACCCGAGACAGTGATTTAATAGTAGGGCCATTGAGCAGATCTTCCATCTCCTCTTTGCCCAGGACTTTGTCAAAGTCCAGGCTAAGACGAGTGACAGAATCTCTGGCACGGAAATGCAGGCTCTAACGTTCTCCATTGTTTGCGCCTTCCTCCAGATGCCGGTCCACTTCGGCCTGGGTGGTCCAGGCTTGTGCTGCAGGCAGCTGCGGAGGTTCCAGCAGGCTGCAAGCCTCTGACGCAACCTTCCTTGTGAGGACTGATTGGCCAAGAGCTGGCAGACAGCCACGGGTGCTTCTTTTTTTTTTTTTTTTTTCCCCCTTCGCAGCGTTTGCACTTTTATGTCTAAGCTGCTACCTCTGCTGAGCTGAATGGAAGCAAAGTGTTTGAGCTTTGTTTTCTAAACTGAGAAAGGTTTGTGAGAGTGGATTTCTAGTAGAAGATGATGACAGTTTATTAGTTTTTTGGGGGGCATTTCTAGATTCAGGTATCCCAGCATTTAGGAATTTTTAAATTTGTACTTTTGATTCTTAGAGTATCACTGATTAAAACGATCTAAAGGATAATACAAGGAGGCCCTTTGCTAGTTGTCTTTTGCCTTCTGCATCACTGGTAGAAGATTCAAACATAAATGGAGGAGTTAATTTAAAGGAAGCCCCACTTCATTTTCAGGGACAAATCAAAATGATCACTCCAGTGTCTTATCTTTATAGGCTTCCATTATCCATTGAGGATATTTGGACCTGAACCAAGGGAGGAAAAAATTGCTTTTTGTTGAATGACATCCATGTTCCTGGCGCTTTCAATGATCTGGACCAGCTAATGCTCACAGCAGTCCAATAAGGCAGGCACATGTCCTGATTTGACAGCAGAAGGAATTCAAGCTCAGAGAGGTCAAGCAGTATGGCAAATATTACAATATAGGGACACCAGGAACTGAACCCTAGTTACTGAGATTCCAAAGTCCATGCTTTACCATTGTCTCCATTTACCTCCTTGGCCCAGTTGAATTGGCAGCTGCTAAGTTGAGAGGCTGGGGTTCAATCCTAGAATCAATTTAAACAGAAGGACTGCTTTGAACCAGGAGCACTTATTGTCTTCACCGCCAAAGGGTGGAATTGAGTTATATGAAAGAGGTGAAAGTGTTAGTCACTCAGTTGTGTCCAACTCTTTGCTACCCAGGCAAGAATACTGAAGTGGGTAGCCATTCCCTTCTCCAGGGGATCTTCCTGACCCAGGGATCAAACCCAGGTCTCCTGCATGGCAAGCAGATTCTTTACTGGCTGAGCCTCCAGGGAAGCCCTAGAGAGTTACACATGTAGTCACACACATGTATATATATATAGTAGGTGCTCAGTAATTTCTAATCAATTAAACACTTAAAAAAAAAAAACCCTGAACTCTTACAATAGTGTTCTTTAAGAATGTAAAATTTGATCTCAATTATGCTGTTTTTTCTTTTATAGTCTCTGAATTATACTTTGAAAAAAATGAGAGGCCCTAGTGTCTGGTTCTAAGTGGTAGAGTGAACTTCAGCAACTTAAGCCCTTTTTGCTGCTCCTGAGGAAACCAACTATTGGACATGTGCCTCTAGGGGAAGAACACAATTTGTGTCTCACCTGATTCAGAAAGCCTTGTCTTGACATTCAGAAGCAAACTGGTGAAGTCCAGGCACTGTCATATTTGGTGAGCTCTGTTAAAAGGCAAAACTTGTTTAAGGAGACACTGCTTACACTAGAAATGCCAATAGCCAATGGATATAAGGCCAAGTTTGTCAAGATGCAATGTTTTCTTGCCTTATTTTATGGAAATGCATTATACCACATGTCTCAAGGATTGCAGAACCTATGATGGCATTGGATTCCTAAATTATATCAAACTGCTCTGGCCTAAGAACAATTAGGAAGTTAGTTAGCAGTTAGCAGTTACTTAGTGGAAAATATAAGGTAGCAGAGTAATTTAAATTATTAGTCTTTTCTGAGAAGCAAAATAATCAGTCCCTTTGTGTAGTATTTTTCTTTTGATTAATCTCATGAGATATGAAAAGGTAGTTATGGTAAAGATATTTTTGCAGTTCACTAAAACTACTTCTAACCTCATTTTATAAACTATTGTTTTTGCAAGAATATTTAAGAGATTGTATAGGAGTACCTTTATAATAATAATAATAATACAAACAAAAGATCTTTTTTGTATTAATTACCATTATCAAAAAGAACTTTATCTGAACTGTTTCAGAGGTGGATATTTTAAATCTACATCAGTGTGAATATTGCATTTTGAGAGGCTTAAGATCACATAGCCAGGAAGATACAGAAATGGGTTTTGAGTTCAGGTTTATCTGAGAAACAAGTCCTTGGCAGGCCCTTATCTGCTGGAAACACTGCTTCCAGTGATGGAATGAAAACTTTTTGGTTAGTGTAATATCCTTACTATTGTCCTTCCTGAGGTATTAGCATGCTTCTGGTAGACAGGAGCTACATTTCTCTAAACATTAATTAGTTTTGTATTTATTAGTTAAATTACTTGACCCTGCATACTGAGGGAGGCTGTTTGGATAAGGACATCCTATTGTATTTGGTAGAGGACAAGCAGATCCAGGAACCCAGATAACACTCGGTAAAGGTATGATTAGATCTTAGGCCAACTAGGCAATACAGGCCATACATTTAGGAGGGGAGCTATGGTGACCAGAACCAATATAAGATGTCCTAATTCATGACTAACAATGTGATGACATGACTTGAGAATGTTTTATGGAGAGTTGTCTTTCTTGTGTTGAAGTTTGGTCTAGTTCTGTATGATGCTGGGTCAAATTTCAATACATGTAGAATGACATGGTAAAGAAGAGTGGGGAGTCCAGAGAAAAACTGCCTAAGGTTGAATTTTAGTTCCATCATTTACTATTTGAACACATTCCTTTAACTCTCTCTGTTTTGGTTTTCTCATCTATAAAATGTGGATAGTGTCCATCTCACAGAGTAAATGGGAAGGTGAAAGTGAGATGCTCTTGCGGTTATTTTTGCCTGACACAGGGCAAGTATCAATGAAAGTTGACAATAATTGCTAAAACTATATTTCTTTATTATTATAGTTACAGAGTATCAGACGAATATGGTGATTCCAAAGTCAGCTGGATGTTTCTAAGCATTATCGTCACCAGATGGGGAAGCTTAACAAATGATTTTTCTCCACTATAGAGAAATGTCAAAGAACCAGAGTCTGGCATGAAGTTCTTGCTTCTCTTACAGGAGCTCAAAACTATACCCGTTGTGGATTACTTTCCAATTTGTATTTCCTGACAGGTTGGTGTGTCGGAAACTATGTCTTCCCATGTTTCTCCCTTATTCTCCTGCTATGACCAAACTCACAACCTTTCTAACACCAGATGTTTAAGGTATTTTTCCCCACACCAAGCAGTTCTCTCTGATATTAACTGGGTGTCCTACAAGTCAATTCAATTGTGACACTAACAAGAGTTAGTACAGAGCCACAGGTGAAGGGCTTAGCCCCATGGGGCTACCCCTTACTTCAGATACCAATCCCAAGTCACCAAGTTTCCCACCACTTCTGTTCAACTTGGCTATAAATTCGAGATTCCTATGACCCACCTCCTTGAATTTGATCAGAATCTTCCCTCAACTTCTGCAAGGAGTTGGTTCTAGGAATCCCTGTGGATACCAAAATTTGTGGATGCTCAAGACTTTTGTATAAAATGCCATAGTATTTTCATATAATCTACGCATATCCTCTCCCATACTTTAAATGGTCTCTAGAATACTTTTCAATGTAAATACTATGTAAATAGTTGTAAATACAATGTAAATGTATGTAAATAGTTGCCAGCACTTAACAAATTCAAATTTTGCTTTTTTGAACTTAAGGATTTCTTTTTCCCTGTGTAATTTCCATCAGTAGCTGGTCGAATCTGTGGAGGCTGAACCCATGGACTCAGATCCCATGATAAGCAAGGGCAACTGTATTTGCTAGAACAAACTCATAGGAACACTTACTTGTATCAGTTTATTGTATAATAAAGGATAGGATAAAGGACAGAGATGGGGCTTCCCTGGTGGCTCAGATGGTGAAGAATCTGCCTACAATACAGGAGACATGGGTTTGATTCCTGGGTTTGGAAGATCCCCTGAAGAAGGGAATGGCAACCCATTTCAGTATTTTTGCCAGGGGACAGAAGAGCCTGGTGGGCTACAGTCCATGGGGTCACAAAGAGTCAGACATGACTGAGTGACTAACAAAGGACAGTCTGGAACTATAAGGGGTGAGGTCTGGAAGGGTCCAAAATGTCGGAACTCTGTCCCCATGGAGTTGGAGTGTGCTATCATTGGTTGTATTCACCAATCTGGAAGCTTCTTTTACCCCATAATATCGGGACTTTTGTGGAGGCTTCATCATTTAGGTGAGATCAATTACTATCTCCATTTCCAGCTCCTCTTCCCTCTCTGGAGAATGAGGGGTGGTGCTGAAAATTCCAAGCTTCCGACCATAGCTTGGTCTTTCTGGTGACCAGCCTCCATCCAGGAGTGCACCAAGAGTCCCCACTGCATTAGAGCAGAAGACACAGCTATCACCCAGGAAATTCCAAGGGATTTATGAGCTTCGTGTCAGGGACCAGGATCAAAGATTAAATGTTGGAACACAAGATTCTCCTACCACCGCTATTGATGAAATGTTTAGTTGCTTTTTGTCAGGAACCAGAGTAGGGGCAGTGGTGGGCGATAGAGACCAGTGTGTGTGTGTGTGCGCACGCACGCACGTGCGCGTGCACGCGCATTTGCCCACGCTTAGTTGCTTAGCCATGTCTGACTCTTTGTGACCCCATGGACTATAGGCCACCAGTCTCCTCTGTCCATGAGGTTTTCCAGGGAAGAATACTAGAGCAGTTTGCCATTTCCTTCTCCAGGAGATTTTCCTGACCCAGGGATCAAACATGTGTCTCTTATGTCTCCCGAACTGGCACGTGGATTCTTTACCACTGCACCACCTGTGAAGCCCAGAGAGACCAATATATCCCTATATCTCTAATTATTTTGCACTGGGTCAGGCTCTTTTTTTAACATTAGTAGCAGACTGAAATTCCGTGCTCAGTTTCCAGTTCTCTGCTGTCCGCTTTGCCTTACTTCCTGTTGCCATGCTTTTGTGTCTCTAGTTCATCTCACATGTAAATTCATTCTCAGTGGTGTCAGATATCTGTTCCTTTTTGACACCAAAATAGCACACACCTTACTGCGGATGTGTAATGACTTACTGCACAGTCAGAGAAGTTGCTTACCAAAGAAACTTGTTTCTTGTATTCTCCATAGCCTAGTTTCATTCCGTATTCAAATGCTTTATGTTACTCTGTCGAGATGCTTTCTTTCTTCCATGCCCAAATCCATTTTAGGGTCATTTTGTGCCTTTGGGGGAGCTATAAATAGTTTAAAAAGTGTTCAGTAGAATTTCATTTATTTTGATTCTTTGAAAATTGAGCGACACTAATTCTTCAGCAGTTTCCAGACTTGAAGTATAGTGCTTAAAAATAATTTTTCTATAAGTACATTATAATTTGGACCTGTCTGGTTAATACATGGTTCCTTTCCATTTCCCCCTCCTTCATTTGAGTTAATATAATTTATTTTATGTCTGCTTTAATGACAGATACATATATGTTAAAAGATATTATATTATCTCACCTTATATTTTATTAGTGTAGATTGTTACTAATAATAATCACCAGCATATATATTGAAAATATAGCTTGCAAATGCATTTGCCTACGATGTTGTTATTTCCATTTAGCAGATCGGGAAATGACATTAAGTGAGAGAAGACTTGCAAATGGCAGGGTAGTCATGTCAAGCTGCTAACTCCAAAATATTGGATTGGCCTAAAGGTTCGTTTGGGTTTTTCTATAACATCTTATGGAAAAACCTGAACAAATTTTTGGCCAACCCAATACATTCTTTTTTCAAAATACCACATTGCTTTTTTGAGAGTTGCTATAGTTACATATAAGTAAAAACAGGTGAATCTTATGGAGAACTATGAAATCAAGATGACCCATTTATCTGACTCCTTCCTTCATAAAAATGTAACATGTGTTATGGAGCTCACATTGCATATGGAGCTAAGTATATGTATATATATATGTATATATATACTTGTATATGTGTAACCATGTGTACGAGGTTAGTTATAATCTTGCTTTTATAGTCTTAAGGTTGAGTGCTTCTTAATTTCTTCTCCCCCTTTGGTTTTGATATAGTGGAGATCAGAGAAATTGTAGTCTGTGATCTCCTGTGACTTTGAGCAATTTTCCTGACTTTTCTAAGCTTGTTTTCCTTTTTGGATATGATCCACAGTGAGTAGCCATGAGGATTTGATACAGTATATAAAATGCCATGGAATGTGCCATACAAAAGTCACTTAATATTATTATTACATTCTTATTGTATATTACCTATGGGATCAGTTTATAAGAATTTGGAATTAATTTGGCTTCCCAGGTGGTGCAAGTGGTAAAGAATCTGCCTGCCAGTGCAAGAGACATAGGAGACATAGGTTTAATCCCTCAGTCAGGAAGATCACCTGGATAAAAAAATGGCAACCTACTCCAGTATTCTTGCCTGGAAAATTTCATGGATAGAGGAGTCTGTTGGGCCCCAGTCCATAGGGTCACAAAGAGTCAGACATGACCGAGCATGCACATGCTATGAAATTAATAATTTTTATGTTAATCATAGAATAATTCATTCTTCTTTACCAGTTGAACCACAAGGGAAGCCCAAGAATACTGGAGTGGGTAGCCTATCCCTTCTCCAGTGGATCTTCCCGACCCAGGAATTGAACTGGGGTCTCCTGCATTGCAGGTGGATTCTTTACCAACTGAGCTATCAGAGAAGCCCAATCACAGAATAATTCATTGCATTATTTCAAGTTTGAATATCATTCTAGAGCTTTTGGCTTAAAGGAATCAGAGAGGCCTTCCAGTGAGCTATTTAATTAGTCGACTAATCCTTTAAAAACTGTCATCTGAATTTTAGTTTAAATGAAGAAACTGAGCTCAGAGAAGTGAATGATCTGAAGTCACAGAGCAAGAAAGTGAGAGAAAACAAATGTAAGTCTTCTGATTCCAGATTAGTGGGCAACATCCTTTTGAAATAAGCATGGATTTGGAAAGCATGTGGTACTCACTACATAACATGGTTCAGAGGTAACTCAGTTAACATGTTCATATTCAGGCATTTTACAACTATTCCTAGGGTGGTGGGTCTCATAGGTGTCCCACATAGAAGGTTGTTATTTTAGAGACCAAACCATTTCCCAGATACATTAACCTAGACAATCTGGTCCACTCTTAGCCACTGTAATTATTTCCTGAGAATCAATTCCCAGTATCAAAGGGTTTCCTAAACCTGACACCAATTATCTGAAGACGGTCTAAGCGGTGTTAGCACCTTTCTTTTCATATTTAGAATAGAGAAGTGGTTTCACATAGAATTCATACAACTAGCCTGAAATAAATTTTTGGATTCATCCATCAAAATTCAACTATGTATGGAAACTGTTTATGCAGGTGACGCAAGGATTTGACACAAATAGCTTTAGGAATCTCAATGCAGAAACTCTCATGCATGATTAGTTTTCTCTGTGTTTTCGACAAATAAATAGAAAGTAATGCCCATTTGGTTTTGTTTACTTTGAGGCCAGATTAATAAACCTGATAAGAAAGAAGGGATTTATTTAATAACATTCAGGAGCTTGGTGCTGTTTCACCAGAGTTGTTCAGCACTTCTTACTTGTTGTAAGATTTGTTTGTATCTTGGGAGTCCTCTTTTCAGCATTTTTGGAAACTGATTCTGTTACCACCACAATGATCTCCCTTAATGATGGTGATGAATGTTTATTCATGACATCCATCACTGGCTTTAAAATTTTCATAAGAGGTATGTTTGGTATTATGTGTGTCTTGAATATGTGTCAGGATTAAATGTAAGAGGCATACAAAATAAGAGTGATAAACTTTTAAAATTGGGATCACTATGAATGGCTTCAGTCTTTTAGACAGTTCTGTAAAAAATTTGTCTGTGACAGGTGAAATTCTAGTCAACTGAAAAAGATGATCTTTTAACTCAGGTACTGTGGGATATATAAAGGTGATTCCCCCCCCCCTCCTCCACAAATCTTTACAAAGCTTGTGAGTCTGCATAGGGGAGAGAAATGTCTCCATAGAAAACATGTTCAAATGACAGATTTTTATGGTCTAGACATTCCAGAATTTCATAAGATTTACAAGGCTCCAGTAAAATGTGGTAGAAAAACTCATAAAACTCCAGTGGCTTGAAATGAAACATTTTCATGGAGTGGAAATCAACCTGCTTTGATTAAAACACAGTTCAAAGTGAAGTAAACCACCGTGAGGTAACAGATTTAGTTAAAATACTGCCTTTTCAACATCTTCCACCATCCCTTTCCATTTCCTTCTCATCAGTGGAAAATGGAATAGAAGGACGTTGCGGACATGCTCAGTTGCTCAGTCATGTCCAACTCTGTACAACCCTATGGACTGTGGCCCGCCAGGCTGCTCTATCCATGGGATTTTCCAGGCAAGAATACTAGAGTGGGTTGCTATTTTGTCCTCCAGGGGATCTTCCTGATGCAGGGATTGAACCCGCGTCTCCTGCATTGGCAAGTGGATTCTATACCACTGAGCCACTTAGGAATCCTATGTGAAGAAGTTGATAATTATTTATTTATTACCTTTATGATCCTGAAACAGTGTCCTTGTTATTAGGAAGGAATATTGCTTCCCAGAAAAGGTATCTTGTCAAACACATTCCTGTGCACACATTCATGTATCTTTCAGACTTTCACTTAGAAGAGAAGCAAAGTATAGATCTCATCCTTCAACTTAGGGAAGAGTCATTTATGCCCAACTTAAAGGTCGTTTCTGTGTTGGTTCACAGGTGCATTCCCAGCCAAGCTGAATCCTTTCCCACTGAGTTTATTGTGTGCTGTGAGTTTGGAAACAGATGCAGGGGATACAGTTGGTTTTGGTTCTTCTTGGTCAAAGTCTTAAAGGTTTTCCTCAGGGCGGGAATGGGTGTGTGTGGGTGGTGAGATACAGATCTTTTGGTCTTTTTTATGTCTTCTTCCTTGGTTGACTTTTTTTTTTTTTCTTTGTTTGCATTTCTACAGAGAAGATGTTATGACTAAGAGGCTGAGCCAAGAGAAGTGCCATCGNTTACAGAGCATTTTTAAGCACAAAAACCACAAACGGGGGCAGCTAGGGTGGGGACAGTCTGATTGGTGCGCAGGTCCTGACCTTTACAGGGATAGGCTCGTTTGCTATCAGGCCACATTCCGATGGCCTGGGATAGTATAGTATCTTAAGGTTGGAAGAGATGGTAAAAGGCATCTTGTCCAGTTTTTCCTTCCCAGATTGTATCTTCCCAAGCAGAAGTTATTCAACCTTTGTGGAGAAACCTCTACTGATCTTGTAATGGCTCACTTTGGCATCGCTCCAGTTGCTAGAGAATTCTTTCTTTTAATTGATTTTCTTTTTCTCNTAAGGTTGGAAGAGATGGTAAAAGGCATCTTGTCCAGTTTTTCCTTCCCAGATTGTATCTTCCCAAGCAGAAGTTATTCAACCTTTGTGGAGAAACCTCTACTGATCTTGTAATGGCTCACTTTGGCATCGCTCCAGTTGCTAGAGAATTCTTTCTTTTAATTGATTTTCTTTTTCTCTTTTTGGTAGCACCATTTTAGAGACTCTAGGTCTGTCTTCTCTACTGACTTTGGCATCACAGAGATCTGGGTTGCTCTCCTTCTGACATGAACTATTGTTTATCCTTGCTCAGTTCATTTGCTTGTTAGTAAGATGGGCAAGTGTAGAAGGCAATGGCACCCCATTCCAGCACTCTCGCCTGGAGAATCCCAGGGACGGGGAGCCTGGTGGGCTGAAATCCATGGGGTCGCAAAGAGTCAGACACGACTGAGCGACTTCACTTTCACTTTTCACTTTCATGCATTGGNACAGTTCATTTGCTTGTTAGTAAGATGGGCAAGTGAAGAAGGCAATGGCACCCCATTCCAGCACTCTCGCCTGGAGAATCCCAGGGATGGGGAGCCTGGTGGGCTGCAATCCATGGGGTCACAAAGAGTCAGACACGACTGAGCGACTTCACTTTCACTTTTCCCTTTCATGCATTGGAGAAGGCAATGGCACCCCACTCCAGCACTCTTGCCTGGAGAATCCCAGGGATGAGGAGCTTGGTGGGCTGCAGTCCATGGGGTCGCACAGAGTCGGACACAACTGAGCGACTTCACTCTCACTTTTCACTTTCATGCATTGGAGAAGGAAATGGCAACCCACTCCAGTGTTCTTGCCTGGAGAATTCCAGGGACGGGGAGCCTGGTGGGCTACTGTCTGTGGGGTCACACAGAGTTGGACACGACTGAAGTGACTTAGCAGCAGCAGCAAGATGGGCAGGAGTGTCTCTTATCCATAACAGTCTAGGGTCAAAGTGAGGATTAAAGGAAAAGCTCACTTCTCTAGGGTACACATTCCCAAGGGAATCTTAGTGGTTTGGTTCAGTGCTACTTTAGGGGCAAAGTTTTGAAACAGGTGGCTGCATAGGTCACTGGGCAGGAGGTAGGTTTGCCTGTCTTTGTGTTAGGTGGCCTGTTGTGCTCAAGGGCCCAGTGTGACATGACAGAATGCCCTATTTTGCGAGTATGCCCTGAGTGTACCATGTCTGTCAGGTTACCTCCAGCAGAGGGCTGCAGACGTGGCGTGCAAAGAGTAGAGTCCTGTCTGTGACCCACACCTAGTCTGGTATATAAGTGCTCAATAAATGTTTAGTTCATTTGACTCTTTCTTATTCCACATGCCAACCTTGCAAGTTCTTAAGAGACAATGCTCATTCAGCTCAGATCAAATATCTCTGAGGGTACTGTGCTTGTACGTTTGCTGACTCTGTTGCAGCTCCCTCAATGCATGGTTCACACCTTCCAATTATTTAGTCTTATTCTGTAGACCTTAGACAAATGATAGATTCTGAAGAGGAGAAGCCTTCAAAGTCTGACAATCATCCCATCCTATTCCAAAATACCATCACATTGACATTTTCGCTCTTCAGTGAGGGAAGCAGAATTATGTCAGTAAGTTATTTTTGCCCCCCCCCCTCAATTTCTAACTGCCTTCATTGGATGGTGAGGGGCTGAAACTTTAAAATCTAATAGAGGTTGCCCTGGGGGTACTTTGGAGGCTTTTGACTGGCTTTCGACCTTCTACATTTTGTGCATAGTTGAGACCTGTGTCTTAAGTTAGCTCAGCTTCCAGTCTAATTGTCATCAAAGTTTAGTGTGCATAAGAATCTCCTGGGGATAGTTTGTAGATTACTAGACTTCATTCCCGGAGAAGGCAACAGCACCCCACTCCAGTACTCTTGCCTGGAAAATGCCATAGATGGAGGAGCCTGGTAGGCTGCAGTCCATGGGGTCGCTAGGAGTTGGACACGACTGAGTGACTTCACTTTCCCTTTTCACTTTCATGCACTGGAGAAGGAAATGGCAACCCACTCCAGTGTTCTGGCCTGGAGAATCCCAGGGACGGGGGAGCCTGGTGGGCTGCCATCTCTGGGGTCGCACAGAGTCGGACATGACTGAGGCGACTTAGCAGTAGCAGCAGCAGCAGACTTCATTCCCCAAGTATTCTGATTTATATGGAGCCTCAGAGTTGAGTTTTAAAAATAACAGTCTCCAAGTAATATCATCATTTTGAGAAGCATGGAGCTAAGGTAAATATAAAAGCCCTTAGATTATCAGTGGAATGATTTTCCAGGAGTGTAACCTTGCTGTGGGTTCGGCAGTGACCATCTTCCTGGATTCAAATTTGGGGCTTTTATTTTTTTCCTTGTAAGAAAATATTTGCCTTTCACTCCAGTGTTGACCTTTGCCTTATAACTGCTTCCTTCCACCTCTCTCTGAAACTACGAACCTGGTGCTGAATCCCAGTTTATTATGGCTGGGTTCATGTTCTCTGTATTCACTTTAGATATGGATTTTTGGACCCAGAATAAAATAAAGAGCAGGTAACCGATGAAATGAAGATGCAAAGGCAGATTGTGTGATTTGGTGGGGCATCTTGTGTGTGATAAAACTGAAGCAGAAACAAAGTAATTGAACCACTGGCCCCATCCCTACAAGTTGTTTTCCTTGAATTTTGCTTCACTACTCAAATGGCTCTTTGGGTTCCTAGCTCATTTGGTCCTTATTCTTGGTTTTCTGGCTCTGTTTATTGACTGTGTAAACTTATATTTCTGCCTCTCTGGCCTGACTCTGCACCACTTCTAGAGTATGTCCTAGTCAGATATTCTATCATGTATTCCTACTGAAGACTGATATAAGGATTATAATATGGTAGCCCTGGTGTAGTACATGCTTCACATTCACAGCAAATGTATAGAGCGAGTCCTATTTTTATTCCAAGCTTTATTTTATTTCTTAAAAGATATTTATGTCTTTATTTATTTGGCTGCACTAGGTCTTAGCTGCGGCACACAGGATCTTGAGTCTTCACTGTTGCATGTGGATCTTTTTAGTTGTGGCATTGTTATTGTTATTTAGTCGCTCAGTCATGTCTGACTCCTTGTGACCCATGGACTGCAGCACACCAAGCTTCCTTGTCTTTCAACATCACCCAGAGCTTGCTTAAACTCACGTCCACTGAGTCGGTGATGCCATCCAACCATCTCACCCTCTGTCGTCCCCGTCTCCTCCTGCCTTCAGTCTTTCCCAGCATCAGGGTCTTTTCCAGTGAGTCAGCTCTTCACATCAGGTGGCCAAAGTATTGGAGCTTCAGCTTCAGCATTAGTTCTTCCAATGAATATTCAGGATTGATTTCCTTTAGGATTGACTGGTTTGATATCCTTGCTGTCCAAGGAACTCTCAAGAATCTTCTCCAACACCACAGTTCAAAAGCATCAATTCTTTGGCACTCAGCCTTCGTTATGGCCCAACTCTCACATCCATACATGACTTTGACTATATGGACCTTTGTGGGCAAAGTAATGTCTTTGCTTTTTAAAAGCTATGTTTGTCATAGCTTTTCTTCCAAAAAGAAAGCATCTTTTAATTTCCTGGCTGCATTCACCGTGTTGTGGCAAATGAATCCTTAATTGTGGCGTGTGGGATCCACTAGTTCCCTGACCAGGGATTGAACCTGGGCCTCCTGCATTGGGAGCGTGGAATCTTAGACACTAGACCAAGGGAAGTCCCTCCAAGCTTTAAATAAGGAAACCGAAGTTACAGTTATATAGCTGTTAAGTTACTGAGCCAGAATAGAGATATAGGCAGTCTCGTTCCTGGAGCTGTGCTTTCATCAAGACATTGCATTGTTCTTTCCCGTCTCTAGTGTACCCACCACTGCTCAAGCAAGTGTCACCAAGTGACAAGAAAGTCTCCAAAAATGCTTCCATTTTCTTTGATGTATAAGATAAAGTATTGAGATGGGATGAAAGTTCCCAATAATTCCTTTTTGAAACTCCTTGAGCACCATCAACTTTCAACATTTTTTTCCCCACAAATAGCATTTCTAAAGTCATGACATTCCTTGTTATCTCATCCCAATGATTCTGGGAGTGGGGGTGGGGTTTCATTGCATTTTATCAGTGGCGCCTTTGTTGCACAATTTCCACTTTTGCTCTTGAAGATACAATAAAAGATTTATGCCTGATGGACTATGATGTGGTTTGCATCTAAGAGAAAAACAATTCCTTCCCCAAAAATACCATATCCCCAAATGATTTCATAATTGCAAACAGTGTTGACGAGCTCTTTGGCTTAAATCAGTTTATAACATATTTGCTGTGTTTTTGTGTAGATATGTTTTGATGTGCTTGCTAAGGAAAAATAATTAAAACCCCTCTGCCATTTCTAATTGAGAAGAAAGAAATGTATCCCATTAGTTGATGTCTACCATAATAAGATTTTTTTTCTCCCTCATTTCATTCCAGATTTGTTTCAAGGATTAACTTGTGTTAAATGGTTTCAGGTCTGAACGTCAGCCATGTTTCTCATTATTGGAGATCAAAATGGCTTAATTCCCTTTGTGTGTTGGTGCCACTAAAACACAAGGGAATCTTAAAACTACAAACTTCTGATAGAAGCACCACATTTTCCTAGTCAATCTGCCCAGCAGAGCTTGTTTGTTTCTGCATTTACTGCTGGAACAGTCGTGTGTACTGACAAATTTCGGGGTTCTGGTGACATGCACAACCGAAGCAAGACTTAGTGGACCTAGTTACTCTTATATTTTCAAATATGTTGATGTGAACTTTGCTTTCTAATGTTTCTTGAGTCAACTGTTGTCTTTGATCCTTAAGCAGAATGTGGCTGTCCATTTGATGGAATGGTAAGGACTACATGCTGCTTGCTCAGATGCTTCGGTCGTGTCCGACTCTTTGTGACCCTATGGACTGTAGCCCATCAGGCTCCTTTGTCCATGGGATTCTCCAGGGAAGAGTACTGGAGTGGGTTGCCATGCCTTCCTCCGGGGGATCTTCCCCATGGTAAGAACTAGCATCTATGTTAATCCAGGGGCCTCAGGATTTAAACAGACCTGACTTTAAATTCAGATTCCACCATTAGCTATATAGCCCAGCTCAATTAAAAAGCTTGCCTCATCTGTAAAATGGGGCCAATAAAATACCTATTTATGGGCTGTAGAGTGGCATACAAGAGAGGATGCATGTAGAAATGTTGCTGAGCCAAGGAGCATGTGGTAAGTGCCAGTTAGTTGTATTTTTATGTTATCCCCTTGTCTTGTTTGTCGCTCAGTCATGTTCGACTCTTTGCGACCCCGTGGACTGTGGCCCATCAGGCTCCTCTATCCGTGGAATTCTCCAGGCAAGAATACTGGAGTGGGTGGACATTCCCTTCTCCAGGGGATCTTCCCGACCCAGGGATCAAACCTGGGTGTCCCACCCTCCTGTAATGTATATTACCCAGGAGGAGGTGGAGTCTCACTCCGCATCACGATATCCGGGTTGGCCTCAGTGACTTGATTAGCCAACAGAATGTGACTGAAGGGACATTCTGTGACTTCCAAGGATGAGTTACAAGAAGCCTTGCAGCTTTTGTCTGGGTGTCTTAGAATGCTTGCTTGCTCTGAGGAAATCAGCTCTATGCCGAGAAGCTCAAACCACATAGAAAGGCCAGTGATAGGAGCCCAGGTTGACAGTCTCAGCTGAACTCCTGATTGTCAGACCAGCCATGTGAGTGAGTCATCTCGGATGTCCAGCCTTGGGAAGGCAAGAGCTGACTCCAGAGACTTTTGGAGATTCATTTTCAGTTCTAGCATTTCATCGTGACCTTGCTAAACTTGGTTATCAGGTTGATTCAAGCTAAACAATTAGACCCAGAGGGAGACTTTGATGGGGCACAGGGACATAAGAGCAATAAATAGCACCCCTTTCCTCTGCTCAAGATCTGAACCAATGGAGAAAGAGTTCTAAGGAGGAAGGGTGATGAAGGCTAAAATAGCACTTTTCATGACTGAAGAAACTGAGCATGAAGACCATGGAATGTGTCTATGACTTCCTCATGGGAACCCCAGCAGGAACTAGGTTTATCTTTTCAGCTGGCTTAGGGCACTGACCTCACTCTAGAGGAACAAAGGAACCTGACAACCTGCTCCCAAAAGGAGATAACCGGAGTCTTCATGCTCATTCCAGACTCACCAGTCAAGGTGAAGGAGGTGGAGAGGAGCCGGCAGCATCATTCCAACGACTGCCTTCCACCTGGAATGAAACATCAGGTCTGGATGTTCTTCTGACAGAACTGACCACCTCAGAATTTACTGAGTTCAAGAAATAAGTGACTCAGGTTTTATTTTGTGAAGACACAGTTTGTGGTGATAGAGTCAGCCAGAGGCATTTTACTTTACTTGCAGGTTAAATTGGTTTTCATCAATGAACTCATTCTTTTCTTCTTAATACAGAGAGCCCTTTTAGCATCAAGTCCTAGGTACAAAGGTGGTCTTAAGTAAAGAAGCTTCCTCCAACCATTCTCTTTTCTGTCTTTCCCAAAGTGCTTTTGATTTATGACAACAATGAATCTTAAACTGCTTCAAAGTCTTCCACCTAAAAGAACTGATGGAATGATCTTAGCAATCACGCCGAACAAGGAGTGATTCGATTTTGCACATGCTTAGTCACTCAGTTGTGTCTGACTCTTTGCGACCCCTTGGACTGCAGCCCATCAGGCTCCTTTGTCCACGGAGATTCTCCAGGCAAGAATGCTGGAGTTGGCTGCCATCCCCTCCTCCAGGGGATCTTCCCAACCCAGGGATCAAACCCAGGTCTCCCACATTGCAGGTGGATTCTTTACTGTCTGAGCCATAAGGGAAGCCCCAATTTTAGCATGCTTTATCTTTAAATAGAGATAGGTTGTTTTATTATGAGACTTTGCAAGTCCTTGTCCAGTTATTTAACAAATGTGTGTCCTTTTCACCAATGGAACCCAACTAGGGAGTGTAGATAGCCAAGTGTGAGCCTCAGTGACTACTCTTCAGACAGCCTAAAGCAGGCGTTCAGTTGATCGGGTGTGGAGATGGCAGGCGGTACAATCAGGATGCAGACATTCTGACGTGTATTTTCCAGTTGTGCTTTGCAAGATGTCTGAGCTGCAGGCACACACACTCACACACACACACTCACACACACACACTTTCAGAGCCTTAGAATTTCTCATGTACTGATCCCTTCTGTCTAGTCAAGGCTATGGTTTTTCCAGTAGTCATGTATGGATGTGAGAGTTGGACTGTGAAGAAAGCTGAATGCCGAAGAATTGATGCTTTTGAACTGTGATGTTGGAAAAGACTCTTGAGAGTCCCTTGGACTGCAAGGAGATCCAACCAGTCCATTCTGAGGGAGATCAGCCCTGGGTGTTCTTTGGAAGGAATGATGCTAAAGCTGAAACTCCAGTACTTTGGCTACCTGATGTGAACAGTTGACTCATTGGAAAAGACTCTGATACTGGGAGGGACTGGGGGCAGGGGGAAAAGGGGATGACAGAGGATGAGATGGCTGGATGGCATCACTGACTTGATGGACGTGAGTCTGAGTGAACTCCGGGAGTTGGTGATGGACAGGGAGGCCTGGCGTGCTGCAATTCATGGGGTTGTAAAGTCGGACACGAATGAGCGACTGAACTGAACTGAACTGAATCTCTTCCTTTCTATGTTTTCACTTGGATGATCTCAAGATCGAAGGTCCTTACATCTGTGCTGACTCTTTTCTTATTACTTTATTGGACTCTTTTCTTATTACTTTATTGGAGCGCTGTGTTGTTACTTTTTAATTTTTAAAACTCTGTGTGAAATGTTGCAACTAGGCTCTGAAACCTGCAAGATCAGGACTAAGATTATCTCATTCATAGTTGTAGCCAGCACCTAGCACAGTGTTTGGCCCATGGAGGGCTCAGCAGATATTTCCTTGAATTGAAGTAAATGAGTTTGCTTCCCAAGACAGAGGAATGCAGGTACCTTGGTTTTAGGCTCTATGTCCGGCTATAATCTGCAGTCTCAAATACAGCTTTCCATGGCTCCTATGATCCCCAAGGAATTAATCACACTAACCTTATTTGGAATAATTTCACTGCCAATACACAAGAGCAACCTAGACTCGAGGCTCTCCATACTTCAATGAAACGAGACTCATTACATCACTCCTTGAAGTCTCTATTATGTCAACCTAAGTGACTGGTTCCCAATCCTTCAAGGGAAATAAAATTGAGACTCAGACATGAGTAAGAGGCACTCGACAAACTCAGTCATCAAGATAAATAATATCTTAATGCAATAATTTGAAAAATCAAAATCAACACAGACATTTAATAATAAACAAAATATCAAAATTCTAAATCAGGACCGTTTCAGTATTCTTGGTTTTCTTTTTGCCTCTGAAAGGCATTAATTTGTTGCCTCATTCCTCTTGCCTAATCTTAGCCATGGAGCTGAGAGGACTGAAGGGAAACCTCCTTGGATGTGACTTTTCTGATTTTTTACCCCTTGATTTTTTTTTTCTTTTTAACTATATGGGATGGGGGGAGATGGTATGGGTTTCAGGTAAGTACCTAAGTGCATAAACAAAGTCATAAAAAATATAAGATGTTGTTAAATATGAAGTGTGTATGGGAGAAAAGATTTAGCAGGGAAAATGTTGCATAGTTAATAATGGAATAACAAAAGGCTGAAATAAATAACATTTAACTTTATAACAATACGGCTGCTGTATTTATTTCTCAGATGAATTTGTATAGTTCCACTTTTATTTGGAATTGATTTTTTAAAGGGCTTTTTCTTAAATTCCTCTGAATTCCTGTCAAGCAGTACATGCAAAGTTACTTTAAGGGAGAGCAAATGTGGTTGAAATCAGCCAGAGCTCCAACTGAGCCTTCTTCCCTACTGGAAGAGCTTTCTTCATTTACATAGGAGAACGTGGAGCCAGAAGGCAAAATACAACATGGAATCTCCAAGAGCCGTTTGGAAACACAGCAGAAAAACACATTGCTTTAGCAGAGAAGCCAAGTGGTTTTTGAGTTTCCTGCAAAGCAGCAGCTTTAGGGCAAGAGTGACCTGAGGGAACACAGTGGCCCTAGCTGGAAGATTAGGCTGCTGTATTTTTGCAGATTGTGAATGGGGTGTGTGTGGTGGGGGGGCGGGGAGTGGGATTGTGCAACTGTGGCAAAGCATTTTGAAACTTCACAGTTTCATTTGTTTCCAAACAGGAAAACAAAGTGCAGAAGAAGCCTTAAAGAGAAGGGAAAGCCTCGGGCAGTTTTTTCCCCCCAGTGGCGGCACAGCTGCCGCTGTACCACAATATTTCCACGTGCTTTCTTCGCATCTTCACCTGGTGCCAACACTCTACCACGGAAGCAGAAGAGAGTGCTTGGTGGCATCCAAATCCCAGTCAGAACGCTGAGTTTTCTCTGGCTCCTTTTTGGAGCAAAGGGTGGGTCCGTTTCACTTAGAGATGTCAGAGACCTTCCCTGTTGACCTCCCATCTTCCAGTTCTGGTGGTATAGGCTGTAGGCATGCTTTCTTGCTGCACTGATGGTGGGAAGGTATAGAACCTGGGCTTGCTGCTGCTGCTAAGTCGCTTCAGTCGTGTCCGACTCTCTGTGACCCCATAGACGGCAGCCCGCCAGGCTCCTCCATCCCTGGGATTCTCCGGGCAAGAACACTGGAGTGGGTTGCCATTTCCTTCTCCAGTGCATGAAAGTGAAAAGTGAGAGTGAAGTCACTCAGTCGTGTCTGACTTAGTGACCCCATGGACTGCAGCCTACCAGGCTCCTCCGTTCATAGGATTTTCCAGGCAAGAGTACTGGAGTGGGCTTGCTGAGTCTAAAATGAAGTGCAAGTGGACCCCTGTACCAGAAATCTAATTTTCTATTTTTAGCCCCCGGGCCACAGAAACACACCGAGATGCCAGGGTAACCTTTTCTGTGGAGGAATCATCTCATGGCTGGTTGCACATTAAAATCATCTAGGGAGCTTTAAAAATACTGATGCCAAGGCCCCACTTCAAACTTGTTAAATTAGATGCCCTCAGGGTGGTAATCAGGCATCCAGATTTTTTTAGAGCCCCCCAGGTGATTGTAATGTGCAGCCAAGTTTGAGAAGTCATGACCCAGAGCTCTTGATCCCACTGACAGCCCTTTTCTGTCCTCTGGGTCCACTCTCCATCCAAAGAGCTCTGTGATCTCCATCTGTGGAAGCTGAGACTCTTTCAGTTCAATTTGGTCCAATTACAAACGATTCAATTTAATAAATACTTATTCAATGGCCTTCTTACCCTTCATTTCTGATTGTGTCTCCCAGGAGAGTGGTGAGAATCATGTTTCTCAAATAACATGGAGATACTTCATTGCATCTCATTTTTAACGCCATTTTTTAAAACTGTTAAACACAGATTAAGCATTTTAAAAAATTATGCCTTGGATTTGGATTTTTTCCCCAAGGGTCAGTGGTCTGAACAGTTTCTGTTTCCATGTATGTAAAACATCCATCTTTAAAAAAAATTATTTTATTTGGTCATGCCTCATGGCATGCAGGATCTTAGTCTCTGACCAGGGATTGAACCTGTGTCCCCTGCCCTGGGAGTGCAAAGTTTTAACCACTGGGCCACTAGGGAAGTCCCTCAATCTTCTAATGTGTTTCCGTGTTCAGTGCATGTTCTAAAACACCAAGGCGCTGAGATAAATAAGACAAAGTAGTTAGCTTTTGAAGAGCTCCCAGCTAGTGGGAGATAAGAGAAGTGAATAGGAAATTAAAGGACTCTGAGCTGCTACAGCTAAAAGAGGAATGTATCAAAGGATTGTTTAGATGAGTTCAGAAGAAGGAATTGTGCCTGGCAAGGCAGAAAGGCTCACACAGGAAGCAAAAGGGAGTCGCCATTCTCCACAAAGGATTCAGGCAACGGGAGAAGCACAGACACTTTTTGAAGGTGAAAATGAAATGTTTGGCTCCACAGGAAACATAGGAGGAGATAGAGAAGGAAACCACGGACTCCCAACTCTGTGGAGCTTGATCCGTTGGAGTTTAACTTTTCTAAACCATTCTTCTCTCATGGCTGACTTTTAAATCAATATGTTTGCAGCTCTACTTGGCTGTGCAGTGGTAGATGGAACGCGCTAGATGGATGACACCATGCTGGTCTGTTGCCGGGAAGGGATGGACAAGACTTTGAGGAAGAGCTGAGAATCGAGGCTCCATATACTAACTGTGGAACCTTGGGCAAATTCCTGAAACCCTTATAAAATGAAGGTTCTCCTGCCCACCTCGTAGGAGATTGTGCTTTTGTTTTTAATGAAAACTTAGTGTATTAGGTACTGTGGAAGTGCTTAACAAACTGCCTGAACTTAGGAAATGTAATTCCCTTTGAATTTATAAATTCCCTTTAATTTTTCTTGGTGTATATTCATACTTCCCATCACACCTTCTTCCCAGGTACATACTCAGAGAGACCATCACCCAGCCGATGATGAGAAGGGCCTGATTTTGGACAAACAATATAAAATGTGTTTTAGGGAATGGTTACTAAATCACCAGCAAGGAACAAACAGTTCCAGAAAGTTCTCTCGTAGACTTGTTAAGTGTCTGTTACTGATAGGTCCACTCTGCAGTCCATTGTGTCTCTGCTTCCAAAGCTAAAACCACTGCAAAAATGACCAGGCTCAGTCCATCTGCGCCATCAGATCTGATGTCTCCATGGCTGGTCATCATTCTTCCTTACATTTTCTGAAAAAAATTATTTATTCATTTATTTGGCTGTACTAGGTCTTAGTTGTGGCACATGGGATCTTCAGTTGCTGTATGTGGGATCTAGTTCCCCGACCAGGAATCAGACCCTGGCTCCCTGCATTGGGAACGATGAGTCTTAGCTACTGGACCACCAAGGAAGTCCCAGTCTTATATTTGAAGATATGTTGAGGAGAATGATATTTGAGAAAAACCTTGAAGAATCCATGGAATGTCTTATGGCTGAGCATAGACATTTCAGGTGGTCAGATTAATAATATAAGTAATGGTATAGAAATATAGGTAGGAACAAAAAGTAGTAAAACAGTTGTTTTGTTGGAATATAAGTTCTGTGTACAGGAAAAGTAGAGGGGTAAAACTGAGGCTGAGGCTACCAGGATCCTCCTTAGAGATTCTGCTTTGAGAATGAAAATTCAGAAAATTTATGTATTGTATAATAACACAGTATAAAATAGCTGACATCTCTTCGAGAACTGGACTCCAAATTTCTTTTAGAATAATCTACCTCCCCTTTTATCCTGTTCTCTTTCTTTCTTTTATTTATTTCTTTGCTTGTGTCTTACTGAGGGCATTTGTGGTAAGGTCCCAGTCCTGGCTTGCTGTGTGCTCGTCTGCTTCTGATGGCTGTTCTTGCTCCACGTAAAGTCACAATCTGTTCCTGGGAGAACATATTCACTTGCACAATAACCAATTGTGATGTGAAAAAGGAAGGATTATAGCATCAATTGGGGTAGGAGCGGCTGGCATGGAAGAAGTCCAGCAAGGCGCAGATCCTGTTTCTGTACATATGTCCTTAATAATAATGAAGAAGCAGGGGGTAAATTCTGCTTGGAGGGAGCAGAGTCATTTCTGAATAGCTGGTTTTCTGGGGGAGTGCATGTGATGTCAGCAATTAATTCAGGCCCTCAATTCTTTTTTTCCTATAAAAATCCTATTTTAGTTGCGGTATCTTTGACGCATCTGCTGGCATAAGCACGATATAGGCCATAAATAAAAATTCAAAAATATCTCTTTCTTGTAGAGCTTGGAAACAGAAATTGGGAAATTGAAGGAAATCTACATAGTATCCAGAAGGACCCGGAGATTGTTTCTAAGATGAAGGGCAGTGAAGTCCATAAAGGTGATATGGGGGGGTGGGCAGAAGATGACTCTGACTTGAGTCAAGTCCAGGATTTATAACTGGGCAATTTCAAATCCATGTTGGAATCTTTCAGTAGCAAAGGCATTTCTGGAAGAAATGTGAAGCAGAGCCCAAAGTGAAGAATTTACCCAAGAAGGACAGTAAAAACTTTAGCTTCAAGATACTGGTAACAAACGATGGAAGACTGACAGGAGCAGGTATCATGAAGTCCTTTTCTGGAAACTTTACTTAAAATGAAGGCCAGTGGATTGTAATTAGAACTCAGATGTCCTTTTTAAAAAACAAGCAAAGATACATCCGGAACAATAGGTTATTTGAGCTGAGAGGGACTTGATTGCCATTGAAGCCAGCCTCCAATTTTATGAGGAAATTGATGTCCATTGATCACATAGCTAATTTCTGTCAGAGCCAGGGGTAGAATTATGGTCTTGTAAGAACTTTGTCCATGTTATTTTAATGCCCAGCACTCTCTTTATACATGATCCCAAGAGCATCCTAAATTTTGCTGGATGAGTCCCATGGTAGGAATAAGGAAGAATGGGCATATTTCATGACCACTGTGGAAAATTTGACAGGTCGGTGTAAACTGCTGGGAAGGACAGGTAGCCAAAAATCACAAAGAGAGTCCAAATGGCTCTGTGGCCAGTTCAGTCCAGTTTTTCTGGTCAGCTTCACGACTTGGGGGAATAAGGATTTTTATTTGGAAATATGGAATGGAGTTGAGAATTTCCTTAAAAGCAGTGGAGGGATATACTTCTAAGTCAAGGCAGTAGGAATGAAGGGGGGGAGACCCAGGTACCTAGGAAGGGAGCCCAGGAAAAAAGGAGGGGAAGCAGGTCCCAGGCCAGCCAGTGGCTCCAGAAGGCAGGTGGTGGTTGCCATGATGGTGGTAGTGGTGAAAGAACATTTGAGAAACTGGATATTTATGAATCTTGGGAAGGGGGAAAGACGGGAGCATCTGGGGGTGAGGTAGGCTGTGAAAGCTGGAGGCGTCCTCGGATGATGACAAAACATCCCAAACTCTAGCCATCAGTCACGCTGCTGATGCGATACGCACTGGGATGTGAACTTGTTTGTGGGATTCAAGTCCAATGATTTCTTACTAATTTCGGGGTGGGGGGTGGGGAGGAAATCAAGGAATTAGAAATCAGAGTTTTTTTAAATAAGGTAACTCATCAACTGTCCATAAATGAATTCTATTTAGTAAGGGAGACACATCGAGAAAATATAAAGCTGGAAGAATTTCTTTTTTCTCACTCTTAATACATAGCACGTAAAAAATGTGTCTGCTGAGACTTAGAGAACGAACTTATGGTTGCCAGGGAGTGGGGCTGGGAGTGGGCAAAGATGGGGGAAAGGGATAGTTAGGGAGTTTGGATGGACATGTACACCCTGCTATATTTAAAATGGATAACCAACAAAGCCCTATTGTACAGCACAGTGAACTTTCTACTCAATGTTTTGTGGCTGCCTGGATAGGAGGAGAGTTTGAGGTAGAATGGATACATGTATACTGAATGGATAATGGATACACGTATGGCTAAGTCCCTTAACTGTTCACCTGAAACTGTCACAACATTGTTAATTGGCTGTGCTGCTGCTGCTGCTAAGTCGCTTCAGTCATGTCTGACTCTGTGGGACCCCAGAGATGGCAGCCCACCAGGCTCCCCCTGTCCCTGGGATTCTCCAGGCGAGAACACTGCAGTGGATTGCCATTTCCTTCGTACCCCAGTGCAAAACAGAAAGTTTAAAAAAAATCCTTTGCTGAAATCCTTCAGGGAGCTCAAGGCTTTTTAGGGCATGAACCACTTGTCTCCTTGCATGACTCTGCAATCAATCTTTCTCTGCTCCCAAAAAAAAAAAAAAAAAAAAAGGTCTGCTAATATCCTTGGTTCACCACAATAACAAGCAATCTGAATATATATAATTGTAATATGAAATAATAATAAAGTCATCCTCAGGGATCCATGTATCAAAAAAATTTCCCAGAGAATATGCTGGTGGAGAGGCTTTCCCCAAAAATATTAATAATGAAGAGCCTGAGTTCTAGAATGATAGTTTTTATGAAGATGCTATTAACTTAAGTTCTAACCTCTGCACAGTTGCAGAGAGAGAGATAGAATTCTCAGCAGTTAGTGTTATTGGCAATGATCTGGGGCAGTAGTAAACGTAGCGTGGGTCAGTGTGGAAGAGAATTAGAATGAGGCAGTGATCAATAGACGGCATCCATGAAGGATGTAAAGAGAAACATGACCCGGATTCAAGCAGCTGCCTCCACCTTATGCTAAGGGTTCATTCAATACTCTAGAGAAGGCTAATTTAAGATAAAAACATACCTATACTGTATTGTTTCTCCAAAGCATTTGTTAGCATTATTAAATACACAGTTAGTGCCATAAATAATAGTTTATTTCTTAATTTTTTTTGTTGACTTCAACAAGAGGTTCATAATNCTGCCTCCACCTTATGCTAAGGGTTCATTCAATACTCTAGAGAAGGCTAATTTAAGATAAAAACATACCTATACTGTATTGTTTCTCCAAAGCATTTGTTAGCATTATTAAATACACAGTTAGTGCCATAAATAATAGTTTATTTCTTAATTTTTTTTGTTGACTTCAACAAGAGGTTCATAATTTTATTTACACATATCTCAATCTGACAAACCCAAGTTTTTCCTTTGAGGGGTGTGTATGGAAAAGATCATAGAAATGGGAACATAATAGTAACATATTAATTACTCAGCTAATGAATCGTAACAAATTCATAAATATTTAGATCTGTTTCACATTAAGAGGCTTTCCAGGCGGTGCTAGTGGTAAAGAACCCACCTGCCAATGCAGGAGACACGAGAGATTTGGGTTGGATCCCTGGGTCCAGAAGATCCCCTGTGGAAGGGCATAGAACCTACTCCAGTATTCCTGCCTGGAGAATCCCACGGACAGACAAGCCTGGCAGGCTACAGTCCAAAAGGCTGCAAAGAGTTGGACATGACTGAAGTGACTGAGCATGCATGCATGTCCATTAAGTATGGTCAGGAAACTACCAGGATCTGTATCATATAAGTATCGTATGAAGAGAAGCATTGGTAATGACGGCTCAATTCCTTACCTTCTCACCTTTGAATATTATCCAGATTATGATACTCAGAGGAAAAGTTAGGAAAAAATTAAAAAACAGCACAAATCTAAATTTAGTCATTTTCCTGAAGTCAAAGACATTGTATTTTCATGATATCTTCACCCAGTAAGTAATCTTTATATCCCCGCAGTGCACACTTTTGGATTGTCACCATCGAGCTCTGAGTTGTAAGAATGCCTATCAAAGGCCTATTAGAAATTTCCTCCAAGCCAAGTGGATCGGACAGGTCCTTTAGTCCAGTTGTAGATGCCCACTGTGGGCAGACGGAGGAAGCGGCCCTCTGAGCAAGGATGTGCTTTATCAAGGCCCAGGACGTGAAAAAAATTGCAATTACACTTTCCCACCACTAGATGATATGCACGTATAAGGAAGATGAGAACCCTCCTGCATTTCCTTTCTGCATCAGTGGCCCCGATGACGACAGGTGAGTTAGGGTATCCAGAATTCNAGGCCCAGGACGTGAAAAAAATTGCAATTACACTTTCCCACCACTAGATGATATGCACGTATAAGGAAGATGAGAACCCTCCTGCATTTCCTTTCTGCATCAGTGGCCCCGATGACGACAGGTGAGTTAGGGTATCCAGAATTCCATTCCAGATGTTACTGGAAACAAAAGAAACCCATGTGAATGCAAAGAACTACCAGCATTGATCAGCTAATAAGCGTGACCACTCCAAATTTATCAAACACCCATCCTGTCATCCAGCCATCGAAATGTCACCTATAGGCCAAACTCAGTTTACCACCTCTCTTTATAAATAAAGTTTTATTGGAACACACTCATGTTCATCTGCTTAGGACTGATGTTGTTCTATAATGACAGAGATGAGTATTGAGACAGAAACTGAACGACCTGTAAAATTCAAACATGTTTCTATTGGGTCCTTTACAGCAACGTTTTGCAAGGTCATACCAACTCGTTTCATCTTTACAAGTCTAAGGTTGTGGGAATGTGTTATTGCTGTTTGTTTGACAGATGAAGAAAGTGATTAAGGACACAGTGAATGAATCCTGGTGCGTGCAGGAAATGACTGTAGCAGACGTCTGTGACCGAGAAAGTGAGTAGTGACGCGTGCCATGCTTGATACTGTGGGGTTTGTGTGACCAAGACAAATGACAGTTGGTGTCAAAGTTGTGGGGAACCTTGACAGAAGAAATTAAAGTCACTGCCAGGTCATGCTGGCCTTCCGTGTGAGCTACAGGTGGAAATGTCCCTGGGGTGGAGAAGCGGCCCGGGAGAACTTTCTCCCAGTGTGACACTTATTCAGACATATTTTAAGAAACTGCTTTGACACAATAACTGTAAGACTGAAGATGACTCATCACATGAAAACGGAGCTTAAATTGTGATTGAAACATCAGTGGTCACGCGGAGAGACACAGGGAAAAGGCTGTCAAAGGAAGGCTTCTTCTTAGTGCCCTACTTTCCCCTCAGTCTAANGGAAATGTCCCTGGGGTGGAGAAGCGGCCCGGGAGAACTTTCTCCCAGTGTGACACTTATTCAGACATATTTTAAGAAACTGCTTTGACACAATAACTGTAAGACTGAAGATGACTCATCACATGAAAACGGAGCTTAAATTGTGATTGAAACATCAGTGGTCACGCGGAGAGACACAGGGAAAAGGCTGTCAAAGGAAGGCTTCTTCTTAGTGCCCTACTTTCCCCTCAGTCTAAGGTGGTATTTTCTCCTTCAGCGCTGGCAATACCTGGGCCCTCAGAATGTCTGCTGGAGATGGTGGAAGCTGGGATAGGGGCTGGGGAGCAGAGTGCTGCAGAGGGGCCGGGGAGCAGGGTGCTTCAGCTTTAGGGTTCCTAGATTCCCAGTCATCATCGAGGACATCTTTCCCAATAGTTTATTATAATGTGCAGTGAAGTACTGGGATAACCCCTGGTGGTTCATTCCACATTTGTGATTGCTGATCTTTTTTTTTTTTCCCTTCCTCCTGAAGTTGGGTAACTAATTGCCTCAGAGTCATACATCATGAGGAGGAAAGGGAAGAATTAGGAACTGGGTGAGCCAACTTAGTCCTTTGTTCCACAAGAACAGATGGGGCCATATTGTCTAGGCGCCAAGGGTTTTCTCCATGGACATGCCGCAAGCTCCTGCTTTCTTCTTCCTTTGCTCTAAGAATACCTCTTTATTATTCTTCCACCTTGTGATATCCTTTTTCCCTTAGGATGTGTATACCCCCACATCCCTACCGAAAAGGAAGCCCTGCTAGACTGTTCCTTCCACTCAGTCTTTGTTGACTCTAAGAAAGGGCAGGTGCTAGTGTTTGGTGTCTCTTTGGGGTGAGGTGGGGGTGTGGGTGGTGGATGGTCAGGAACGGGGGGCAGGAAGGAGACCCTCTGAAGCTTTGCAGAGGGATGTGGGGAAAGAGAACCATCTTTGATTTCAGGGAGCTCCTGTTTTCTCATTGAGTCCGAAATAAAACTTCCTCTGGTAATACTTTTTCTTCTAAAGACCATCCTATCTGAGTTACAGAAGAAATTCATATTCCTCCTAATAACATGGCTTGCAACCCACTCCCCATGCCTGTGTTTGTAAATGATCATCCCAGCCTCCTTACACCAAGGGAGCCTGTGTCCCTGTCGTCGTTACAGGGTGAATGTTCCCAGTCCAGCTCCCTTTGCTTTAAGACACAGGTGTGTATATACATAAGTTCATATGTATGCAGGTATTTATGTATTTAAAGTTGAGTTTGGTTGGGACAGAGTATATGGGATAGTGTCAAGCTGAAATTGATAAAGATAATCTAAGTAAATCAGGAAAAGGCAGGGTGGTCAGACCTGATCTTTTGAAAGTTAAGTGAGTCAGGGTCTGTGGAAATTTTGGATATGTAGAGGAAGGGGCATTTTAGACTGTGATGGAGAGGCAGGGGTCTGGGCTTGAGTGTGGACAGTTTGGGAGAAGATAAATTCTTCTGGAAAGATAATTCTTCTTTCCTCTGGAAAGGCCTGAATTTAGGAGTTCAGGACTATCAGGTTAAAATTTGAACTTTAACTTGAAAAAGAACTCATAGTCCTGTAAAGAACCAGGAGAATTTGACTAGAGGAGTATCACTGACTATGAACTTTTTTAAGGGTAAAACCATTATGTTTACCTTTTCTCATTTGTGTTTAGCTAAGTGACCACTGACATGTGGTCAGGTTTCAACCAATTTCAAGCACAGCAGTGATATTTTAGGAAAAGTAATCTGGGGACTAGGTATGGAATGGATTGCAGAGTCAAGACAGAAAATAGAGAAAGAACAGGAGTGAGTGCAAAGACATACACATATTACTTTCTTTTATGAAACAGTCCTTGTAAAATGATCAAATTTAAATTCTTATTGCTAGTCCCACAACTATAGTTGGAAATTGCTAAACATGAATCAATCATCACAACTGTAATTGTAACCAGAAATAGGAAATGTTTCATAAAAAGTCTGTTTGTTTTACTTTTGACTACGTGGCTATGTCTTACTGTGCCCAGTTTAGGATATTTCACAAACGCATAATGGTGAAAAAAATTAATCTGGAAAGTAGATTTTCTGTTTTCCTCAATCACAATTTTCCCCAATTAGTGTGAATAGTTATTTAATAAATATTATTTTATTTTTATTTATACCATCCTCAGATCTATCTCTGGGAATTAAAATTTTTTTAACTTACTTTGTTATTAAATGACAGATAAGAATAAAGGATTAAGTCTGAGTTAGCAAAATTGGTTTTCTTCAATTCTTAATGCCTTAGTCTGCCCTTGATATTATGTTGATGTGTTTCATTAGAAGGACTCACTTAAAATCTGAGTTGTTATTGGGTGGAGAAATCAGGGCCAACGTCCATCCCTGGTTACGTCAAGTAGTGTCAAATTTGGCTTGCAATTCTCACTTCCTGTTGATTCCAAGAGAAGAGCTGCAGTTGGTGTCTGACAGTGAAAAACACGAAGCTCTGACACCAGGCTGAATTACTAATCACTACATGTCTTGTTCAGCCTAACCACTTTCCAAGTGATTAAATGAATCGGCCAGGTCAGTGACTCAGCTTCCGAGGGGGTGGCCAGCAGTCCAAGCTGATCTGCACATCCCTGCTTCCACTTCCCAAAGTCTGACCCAGAGCTCCCTCGGAAGGATGATTTCCCCTTTGGAGTTTGTCTCTCCCGGGATTGAAAGACGGACACAAATGATGAAGTGTATAGTCTATTGGAGAAGGGCCATCTCACCATGAGTCTTTGGCGGGAAAGAGATGCAAGAATGTCATCTTTCATCAGCTAATGTCACTCTCTGGAACCAGTCACAAGTAGCTGGGTGTGGTAGGGTGAAGCTGTCTGAAGTCTGAATGGAGAAAAATATATTGAGGAGGAGACATGAACTTATTTTTTCTCTTTTGGCTTAACTCTCAGCAGATACAGTATCCCCTTGTTTGTTTCAGTAACTACCAAAGGCTCCTGAAGACGTCACTGCTTTAGAGTGGTATATTCACTAGTCTGGTTTTCTAAGTGATTAGCTGAACTTTGCTGCTTTTATGAAGCTTAATGTCCAGTTACCATAAAAAGCAGCACGTGGTCAGTGGTGGAAATAGGGGTGGGATTGTAGGAGCCTCTTGGGAACATAGTTCCTGGAACTCCCAGCCTCATATGCAAATTAGATTAAACTGCTCTGTGGCCAGGCCGGGACTCCCAGAGCAAATAATTCCCGTTCCCACCTCTTTTCTTAGCATTGTCTCCTGTGGGAATAAAGAAATCACT
The DNA here is from genome assembly GCA_006410615.1 of Neotragus moschatus. Taxonomy (NCBI): domain Eukaryota; kingdom Metazoa; phylum Chordata; class Mammalia; order Artiodactyla; family Bovidae; genus Neotragus; species Neotragus moschatus. The sequence goes on along the minus strand of SJYA01001943.1, from coordinate 805,411 downwards.
TTCAGTTTATTTCAGCTACTGCCTTGATTTAAAAAAGGACATCACAGGCCTCAATGTGTCCGTCTTGCTTAAGAAAACTTCTTATCAGTTAACCTCTTAGATACTTGAAAGGAAAAGATTTGGAGATCTTTAGGAGAAAATACTGTAAGTCAAAAAGTCTTATTTTCTCAGAAAGAAAGTAGAGTCTTTTGACTGGCTGGTGCCACCACCTCCTTCAGGCGATTTTTTTTCATTCTTGGCATGAAACTTTTAGTCATTTCTCATATTCCCTTTGTTTTGATTAGTAACTCTCTGATAACTTGACAACACTCAAATATGAGAGCTTCAGAAGGAGAGGGTGGCTGGGAGGAGAGACACCCTCCAGCAAGCAATGCTTGCTTGAAAACTTTTTTCCTCCCTTAAACATGATATTTCTCAGCTACGAGCCCGGAAGGTGAACTGGAAGAATACATCCAAAACCACAACCTGGACTCTCTGAGAATGGCCATTTCAGAGTTCTCTGGAAAGAATGGGAGAGCATGTGCACACCAGTGAGCTCACGTGAAAGTCAGTTCTTTCCCAGGACACCCTAGTACTTCGGCCTTACCTGTACAGATGTGCTCCGACCCCTGCAGAAGGCATCTGTTTGTTCTATTTGTGGGGAAAAGAAGCATGTATTTGTGAGCTCGGCAGGAGCACAACTTTTTTTGTTGTTGGATCTTCGATGCCATTAGGTTTTTAAGATTTCACATTTTGGAACAAAAGAATGAGTTGCTGGAGATTCTGGATGCTTTGTAATTCCCTCTCCTGGGTGA
>SJYA01001943.1:737458-804465 GCA_006410615.1 Neotragus moschatus | reverse complement strand
TTTTTTTTTTTTTTTTTTTTTAAGTTCTAAAGCTCTGATTCATTGATTCCACTGTTTTAAAATTTTTATTTTGTTTATTTTTGGCTGCACCAGGTCTTCATTTCTGTGAGCATGCTTTCTCTGGTTGTGATGATCAGGGGCTGCTCTCTAGTTTCAGAGCACTGATTTCTCATTGCGTTGGTTTCTCTTGTTGTGGAGCACAGGCTCTAGGAGTGAAGGCTGCAGCAGTTGCAGCACTTGGGCTTGGTATTTGCAGCTCTCGGGCTCTAGAGCACGGGCATGTTGTCACGCACAGGCTTAGTTGCTCGAAAGCATGTGGATCTTCCCGGACTAGGGATCAAACCTATGTCCCCTACCCTGGCAGGTGGGTTCTCTACCCACTCAACCACCAGAGAAATCCTCTGTTCATTTCTTATCTGCTTCTCCTGTCTTCGAATTTCACAGAGATAAAATCAGGGCAGGAGATATGAAGAGACTTGCGCAAGAACATAGAGCATTTATTCTTGGTTTCATTCATCATGACTGATTTGTTTAATTATCAACCAGATGTTTATTGAGGATCTCTTATGTCCCAGGCACATTCTGGGACCCAGTAATGAACAAAAATGCCACTGTTCTTGCCCTCCTGTGTTTTATAGTTTATTGGGGGAAATATATACTAGTAAGAATAATCACCCCCAAATATACATCTTTATCTGTAACAAGTGCTAATTATTGCCCTAAGAGCACAAAATAGGCACATTTGAGCTGATCCAAGAGGTAACAGAAGGTTTCCTTGAAGAAATGAGGATGCTTCTTAAGTGACCATTAGGAAGGATGAGCAGGACCTAAAAAGGCCCATAAAGGAGGGAAGGGTCTTCCTGGAAGAGGGAAGGTTGAGAAAAGACCCTGTGATGAATGGAAGCATGAGAGTATGAAAATCAGACAGAGGGTCAATGTGACTAAAGTGAAGAGGGCAGGGGAGAAGGAAGGAGATGGGGTGATTGCCGAGTTAAGAGCCAGACACATGGTAAATTATGGCTCATTTTGAGCTTTGCTTTAGGATTATTGGTAAGGTCAAGTAGTGAGCAATGGTTGGGGGCAAGACTGGATGAGGAAGATCATGGGAGGCTACTGCAATAGTCCAGGCAACAGGTAATGGAAACTTGTTCTAAAGTAGTAAGTGGTGTGGACTTGAACGAACTTATGGTTGCCAGGGGGTCGGTGGGGAGGGGGTGAGGGGAAGGATGAGGGTAGGGATAGTTAGGGAATTTGGGATGGATATGTACACACTACTGTATTTAAAATGGGTAACAAACAAGGACCTACTGTATAGCACAGGGTACACTCTGCTCAATGTTATGTGCCAGCATGATGGGAGGGGAGCTTGGGGGAGAATGGATCCATGTATATGTATGACTGAATCCCTTTGCTGTTCACCTGAAACTACCACAGCAGTGTTAATTGGCTGTACCCCAGTACAAAATTAAGATCTTTTTTTTTTTTTTAAAGAAAGTAGTAAGTAGTGGAAGAGAGGGGGAAGGAGCAGATACATTCAAGAGGTATTTAGAATGTGAAAATGACAGGATATGGGGAGCGAGGGAGGAAGTGGGGGCAAGGATGACTCCAGCTTCTGAATGGGGCTAAAGGATGGATGATGGTTTCATTCATCAAGACAAGGAGTCCAGAAGGCAGGAGTAAAGGAAACATGATAAGTGTATTTTAGGGAGTGTTGAAGTTGTAGATTGACTCTATGAGTCTGGCCCTGGAAGGTAAGTTTAGGCTGAAGATAAAATATTTGTGAATGAGTTGTTTATAGTTTTGACACTGATGTGATTTATTTCTCTTCAGCATCTTTCCAGGGCAACATTTTTGTAAGTAGAGATAAATCAAGTGGTCTCAGACACTGCTGCTGCTGCTGCTGCTAAGTCGCTTCAGTCTTGTCCGACTCTGTGCGACCCCATAGATGGCAGCCCACGAGGCTTCCCTGTCCCTGGGATTCTCCAGGCAAGAACACTGGAGTGGGTTGCCATTTCCTTCTCCAATGCATGCAAGTGAAAAGTGAAAGTGAAGTCACTCAGTCGTGTCTGACTCCTAGCGACCCCATGGACTGCAGCCTACCAGGCTCCTCCGTCCATGGGATTTTCCAGGCAAGAGTACTGGAGTGAGGTGACATTGCCTTCTCTGTTTCGGACACTAGGGTAAGTGAATTATTGAATGACTTACTTTATATGGCAGAGATTTGAGGGGCTGCTAGGAGGTAGGTCTAGTGTGGAAGAGTTAGAAGATATATGATTGGAAGTATATCAAAAGCTACTCCTGTGTGCAAATAATCATCTCTCCGTTGACCTGCCAGAGGGCCTAATATTGTTTGTGATCATGTTGCTCTTTAAGGTTCTCATTTTATTTGGCTTAGAGTGATAAAACTTTAGTAAAAGTTGCCTACACCAAGCTTCTCACTCGAAACAAGTCTGCTTTACAAAACCTCTAGACATAGAGCCTTGACCATGTCTGTGACAGGGAATCCAATATTTGATAAGGCAGTGCAGATTTTTAGTTCTGTTCCCCAAATTCTTCCCTGTATCGATTTTCCCATCCAGGATGACACACAACAGTTCTGCTCTTCCACAGAGCAGGCAATCAGCTAGCGTTAACCCATCCATCATCGCTACTCTCAGCTCAGCTAAGAGTATGAGAGATGAATGGTTTAGATTCAACTGCCACTGAAGCCCTTGGAGAGACATCATCTCACTTAGAGTCACAACAACCCTTTGAGGTTTGTATTATTCATCTAGAAAGAAATGAGGAAACATTCTCAGAATTAAATGACTTACTCAATGACAAGAAAAAGCAGAGGCAGGATTAGAATCCAAGTACTCTGACTTTTCGGAGAAGGCAATGGCAACGCACTCCAGTACTCTTGCCTGGAAAATCCCATGGACGGAGGAGCCTGGTAGGCTGCAGTCCATGGGGTCGCTAAGAGTCGGACACAGCTGAGTGGCTTCACTTTCACTTTTCACTTTCATGCATTGGAGAAGGAAATGGCAACCCACTCCAGTGTTTTTGCCTGGAGAATCCCAGGGACGGGGGAGCCTGGTAGCCTGCAGTCCATGCGCTAGGAGTCAGACACGACTGAGTGACTTCACTTTCACTTTTCACTTGCATGCATTGGAGAAGGAAATGGCAACCCACTCCAGTGTTCTTGCCTGGAGAATCCCAGGGACGGGGAAGCCTCGTGGGCTGCCATCTATGGGGTCGCACAGAGTCAGACATGACTGAAGTGACTTAGCAGCAGCAGCAGCAGCAGCAGCATTCTGACTCCCAGTCCAGAGTCCAACCCAAGCTGCCTTGATAACTTGGGTTTGAACTCTGCTGACTTCTAAAGGTAACACATTAGCTGGCACTTAGGGGCTTCCCTGGTGTCTCAGACAGTAAAGAATCTGCCTGCAGTTCACGAGACCCAGGTTTGGTCCCTGGCTCAGGAAGATCCCCTGGAGAAGAGAATGGCAACCCACTCCAGTATCTTGCCTGGAGAATTCCATGGACAGAGGATCCCTGGTGGGTTACGGTCCATGGGGTCACAGAGAGCTGGACACGACCGAGCAACGAACACATTCACTTCACTTTCAGTGAATGATCAATGGATAGCCCCGAGATGGTGCTTACCAACTTGACCCTTGTGGACCAAATGATGTGTGCCAGGCACTTGACCTTATAACCTGCAGCTCTTTAGCAGCTGGATAGAACACTCATCTTCACTTTCTTTTTTTTTTTTTTTTTCAATTTCACTCCTTGTTAGTTACAAAACAATGAGGATGTATCCAAATATATTTATACATGTATTTCTCGATTCAGTACAAATAGAATACAATTAACTTTAAAAGTTATTTCTTTTTAAAAAAAATTTATTTTTTCATTTTAGGCTGCTCTGAGTCTTTGTTGCTGCACACAGGCTTTCTCTGGTTTCGGGAGGTGGGGGCCGCTGTTCTTGTGGTGCATGGCTTCTCACTGCAGCGGCTCGTCTTGTTGCAGAGCACAGGTTCTAGGTTCTAGATTCTTGGGGCTCAGTTAGTTGTAGCGCACAGGTTTAATTGCCCCATGGCATGCGGAATCTCCCTGGACCGTGGATCAAACCTGTGTCCCTTGCATTGGCAGGTGGATTCTTAACCACTGGACCACCATGGGAGTCCTATGATCATTTAAAAATATAAGTTAAAAAAAACCCCATAAAAATATAAATGGGAGCCTAGCATTTTCTTTTCTTATCCCAGTGAATTATCTTCATGCATCATCTCAGTCCTCTTCTGCTGGAGAGACCACAGAAAGGGAGGCAGAGGCCGCGGCAGGAGAGGGGCCCAGTGGGACCGACTACAGCGCGTTGGAGCGCAACACCCGCGGAGCGTCTGGAAGCATTTCGGAGGTGCTGACGACGCGTTTCCCCTCTGTGCGGCCCAGCTTCCGCTCGGTTTCTGCTCAGATCTCTCTGGAGGTTCACGGGGAGTGAAAGGGCTTATTGCTCCGGTCTGCACTGTCTGTCCTTGGCTTTAATTGCCACTCGTGTCCTGGGCTATGTGGTAACAGCACTAACAGCTGACATTCGCTGACGGCTCACCATGCGCCCCTGTGTGAGGAGATTTACACACATTACCTCATTGTCCTTGTCACACCCCTGTGAACCTCTGCTATCCTCATTTCACAAATAGGAAAACTGAGGTGTGGAAAGCTGTGACTTCCCCAGGGGCAGCATGTCTAGTAAGTAGCACAGCTGGGATTTGAACCCAAGTCTGTTCTCCACGAAATCATTTATTCGAATGTGTTTTCCTGTACTCTGCCAGTAGGATTCATGTTTAGATTACTGATAGCTGTCTGGCTGTATTTCCAGCACTGACAATGACTCAGATGGGAAGAATCACCACTTGTACAGGTGTGGATAAATGAGAAGAAACCCTCAGGTTCACACTAGGGCAAACGTGCCAGCTGAGCCACAAATGAACTTCTCTAACCAAATCTGAGTCCTTTGTTTCCAGATAACTTGGCTGTCATGACTCCTGGCTTCTGGTAACAAATATACACTGAATACTTTTCTGGAGAAATTTGGAGGGTGTAGTTGTTGTTTAAGGTACTTGAGTTCCATTACAGACTATACATGGTTCAACCTTATATTTAACAGTTTGACTTTTTTAAGAGAGAGACATAGCGAGGGATTTTTTTTTTTTTTAAAGAGAAAGAGATGTCAAGGGATCCAGGAGTTTTCTTCATTATCTGTCAGAAGGCCTCAGGCTAGTGGAGTCAGATAGACATGAGTTCAAATCCTCACTCTGGTGTTTATAAGCTGTGAGAACTTTGGCAAATTAATCATTCTTCCAATCTTAATTTCTACATCTTTGAAGAGAAGATAACAATGCCTGCTTCAAGGTGGTGTTGCGAGGGTTAAATCATACACACACACACACACACACACACACACACACACACACAGTGCTTGGTGCTCAGTAAGTGCTCAGCAGTGGGTAGCAAGTATTGTTCTCGGTGGCCCCGCTTTGTCTAAGCAGAGGCACTGAATGATTGTGGCATGTCTGTGTGTTCTCCTGGGCTGTGTTTGTCTGCTTAGTTGTATCTGACTTTTTGCAACGCTTTGGGCTGTAGGCCACCAGGCTCCTCTGACCATGGAATTCTCCAGGCAAGAATACTGGAGTGGATAACCATTTCCCTTTTTCAGGGGATCTTCCTGACCCAGGGACCAAACTCCTGCCTCCTATGTCTTCTGCATTGCAGGCTGATTCTTCACCTGCGGAGCCATCAAGCACGTCCTGTTTGAAATGAAAAAGTTGTTTTTTTTTTTCTTCTTCTGAATCTCCTCAGTAACTTGCTTCCACAGAAAAATGTTTCCACAAAGAGGAGCAAGAACTGGAGGCATGATGGGCTGGAGAAGGCGGCTCTGAGAAGAAAAGCATCTGAGGGGGCCCAGATGTAGGCCAGATGCTACAAATCTGGAGAGACACACTGGGCTCACTGACTCTTGTGCCATGACTTTCATCCATGTGGGCATGAAGGATATTGACTGATCTCACTCCGATTATTGAGAGTGACTTCAGGGCTCTGGAAACAAGGGTGTAGGAGGCTGGGACTCAAGGGTGGTCTTGACAGTACTCCCAGTTGAACAGAAGGGTTTCTGGAGCAGACAGCTAGGCTCTGGTGACACATGCCTACTTCACACGCCTTGCCCGGAGCCACCCTCAAAAGGCTCAGCAAAAAAAGCCGAAGGGACTTCAATGGGATGTGATTTTTGATTTCTGTCTTGGCAGAAATCATCTCTAGCGACTTTTATTTGGTGTTATTAAAGTTGATTTTGATGTGACCTTCACTGCAGTGATTCTTCCTACAATCACGTTCCCTTTAATCAGCGTGTTATGGCCTGTTTTCTAGCCGGAATTTCACAACACTGCTCCGTGTTCCATTCTATGCTTTTCAAAAAGTATAAATACTTTATTTATCTGTGCACTTACTTGAACTACAGTTGATTTACAAGTTAGTTTCAGGAGTACAGCATAGTGATTCAGTATTTGGTACCTTATACTCCATTTTAGGTTATTAGAAAACAGTGGCTTTAATCCCTCTTCTATACAGTATACCCTTATTGCTTATCTATTTTATATACGGTAGTTTGTATCTGTTAATCCAAAACCCCTAATTTGCCCCTCCCCCTTCCTTTTCCCCTTTGGAAACTGCAGGTTTATTTTCTATATTTGTGAGTCTGTTACAGTTTTGCATTCATTTGTATTACTCTTTAGATTCCACATGTAAATGATAATATTCAGTATTTGTCTTTGACTTCTTTTTTTGTTAGTTATCTGTGTTATATATAGTAGTATATATATGTGTATGGCTTATTTCACAAAGCCTAATATTCTTTAGGTCCATTCCTGTTGCTGCAAGTGGCATTATTTTGTTCGTTTTTCTTGGCTGAGTAATATTCTATTGTATATCTGTACCATATCTTGTTTATCCATTTATCTAGGACTCCTAGGTTGCTTCCATGTCCTAGCTATTGTAAACAGTGCTGCTATGAACACTGGGGTGCATGTATCTTTTTCAGTTATGGTTTCCTCAGGGTATATGCCAGTAAAGGGATTGTTGGGTCATATGGTAGCTTTATTCCTAGTTTTTAAAGGAAATCTCCATACTGTTTTCCATAGGGACTGTACCAATTTACATTCCCACCAAGAGTGTAGGAGAGTTTCCTTTTCTTCTCACTCTTTCCAGCATTTATTGTTTACAGATTTTTTTTTTTAATGATGACCATTCTGACCAATGTGTGGTGATACCCATTATAGGTTTTATTTCCATTTCTCTAATAATTGGTGATGCTGACATTTTTTATGTGCTTTTTGGCCATATGTATGTCCTATCTGGAGAAATGTCTATTTAGATCTTCCACCCATTTTTAATTTTTTTTGATTGGAATGTTTGTTTTTTTGATGTTAAGCTGCATGAGCTGTTTGAATATTTTGCAGATTAATCCTCTTTCAGTTGCTTCATTTGCAAATATTTTCTCCCATTCTTAGGGTTGTCTTTTTGTTTTGTTTATGGATTCTTTTGCTACACAAAAGCTTTCAAGTTTAACTAGATCCCATTTGTTCACTTTGTTTTTATTTAAAAATTTAAAAAAATTTTTATTATTGATGCAGCTTTCTTTATGTTTCTTTTGCTTAAAGTCACTCAGTTTCTTGGACCTATGAATTTATACCTTTCATTAGATTTAGCCCTTATTTCTTCAAATATTTTGCTGCCTCCCCTCCTTCTGAGACTCCAGTTATCCATATGTCAATCCACTTAATATTGTCCCATAGTTTTCTGTTCTTTCCTTTCCCCTGTGATATCTTTCCTCTTGTGTTTCATGGTGTATACTTTTTTTTGTCCTATCCATACCATCTGCTTCTGCCATGTCTAATCTGCTGTTAATCCCACCTGGGTTATTTTTCATCTCAGATATTGCTGTTTTGCATTTCCACAATTTGTATGTTTTCATACTTTCCACATCATCTTGATCATAGTTAAAATTTTCTCTACTTTTTGAAACATAAGAAGCCCATTTACTATAGCTGATTAGCATCCTTGACTTTTTTTGGCACTCTTGATTTTTATTAGGTCTATCATGTGTGTCATTTCTGAATCTGTTTCTATTGATTGCTATGTCTTCTCCTTATGAGCCATATTTTTCTGTTTCTTTGCATGACTAATAGCTTTTAAAATGATTTTTGATTTAAAGTAGATTTGGTGAATTTTCTATTGTTAGTTGCTGGATTTTTAAAATCACTTGAAACATTATAATTCAGGGCTTCTTTCTAGGACATAGTTACTTGTTGTCAGTTTTGTTAAGGGAAACCTAGAGCAGTCTTTGGTCTAGGGTTAATTTGGCCATACTCTTGAGACAATATTCTCTGAGGACTCTGTTTAATGCCCTGGGCGTTAGGAGTTCTTTCTGTTCTGGCTCGTGAAAGTAGCAACTCTTCTTTATAATGTACTCTCCCTGAAGTTGTTTTGCTTGCTCCCTTTCTTCGGCCTGTATAGGTTTCTCACATGTGCTAATCAAGACTAAGACTTGAAGGTCACTCTCTGCCCATGTCCAGAGGTTTTTCAGTGAAGCTCTCCCTTCTCCAAAACCTGTCTCCAAAATACAATCTGCCCTGGGGGTCTCTGAATTATTTCCTCAGCTGGAAGAGACTGCTCGGCTCTGTTTGGGTCCTTGGTCCCCAAGCTGTGGTCAGTAAGTGGTCCCCAGGTGTTACAAGGGGTGACTTGCAGGACTTATCTTGTTTGTTTCCCTTCTCTCAGACCTGACTATCCTACCAAACAGTCATCTAGTTTCTGAAAACTGTTGATCTCCTATTTTATCTGATTTTTTAAATTGTTTAAGCTGTTTAATTCTTATCAGCAAGCCCTGGATCCTTTGCTATGGGCAGAATTTTGACAATTATTGATTTAAAAAATCTGAAAGTGAAAGTTTGGTTTGATCTTTATTTCTTTGACTACTGGTAAGGTTGAACTTCCCCCAAATACATTTTGTTTATATTTCTTCTTCCCTGACTAGACACTACCCATTTTCAAATTTTCTATTGTGTTTTCTCTGTGCCAGAGGGTTCCACATTGAAAAATTTAGTTCCTACTATAGTTTGGATAGATTTATGGGACAACTGGTCATGCCTAAATTACAGTGCTCTTTCTCTCTGGCAATTGGGAATCTCCTTTCAGATGAAGGACTTTTATGCCTTGAAATTTTTTAAGAGAAGTTTTTGTTTTAGTTTGAAATATTTAAGGCTAGAAAAATGCATCAGCTATTGACTTTTCTTTCCATTACATTACTACTCAAGATCAAATGCCAGGAACAATGCCTAATCACTGAACTTGATTTCTTTTAATTAATTGTGGTTCTGAGAGTATATTGGCAACTAAGTCTAAATGAAAGGGAGATGGAAATATATCATGTAATGCATCCAACATATTAAAGAGTGATTAATGAATGCTCTGCTATTGAAGTCTTTTGGGAAGAACTGATGGATGAACTAAGGACAAATGGAAACTTCACTAAATGCAGTTTCACAATTTAAGCACCAGCCTAAATCTTATCTGAAGGATGTTAGCGGATTTATTGATGTAGAAAAAGTCATTGAATTATCATTACTCAAAACTGCCCTTGATTACGCTGTATATGAAATTATCATCATTATAATGACTTTTTAATTTACTATCATATTAGGGTCAGCCACTAACTTTTTTGTTGCACAATGATTTGAACTCCTGATTTTGATCACATCTATCTATAACACACAATTTAACTGTCCCTTCTGCAAAGTCCAGAAATTATATTTTCCCTTTTTAATGTCTCTTCAAAATAAAATTATCTTCTGATGTAACAATTAGGGAAATGCAATTTTCCCAGCTTGTATGCTGGCTTCATATTAACATCGAGATCAGACAACTTGCAATTTTCCTCTGCACAACGGAGTACAGTTCCCCAGTGTTACCTCATTTTCACTGATAGTTTGCTGTTGTTCAGTCACTCAGTCATGTTCAGCTCTTTGCAACCCCATGGACTACAGCGCGCCAGGGTTCCCTGTCCTTCACCATCTCCTGGAGCTTCCTCAAACTCACGTCCATTGATTCAGTGATGCCATCCAACCATTCCGTCCTCTGTCGTCCCCTTCTCTTCCTGCCTTCTATCTGTCCCAGAGTCGGGGTCTTTTCCTATGAGTTGGCTCTTCGCATCAGGTGGCCTAAGTATTGGAGCTTCAGCTTCAGCATCAGTCCTTCTAATGAATATTCAGGGTAGATTTCGTTTAGGACTGACTGGTTTGCTCTCCTTGCACTCCAAGAGATTCTCAAGAGTCTTCTCCAACACCATAGTATAAAAGCATCAATTCTTCGGTGGTCAGTTTTTTTTATGGTCCAGCTCTCACATCCATACATGACTACTGGAAAAACCATGGCTTTGACTATATGGAATTTTGTCAGTAAAGTAATGTCTCTGCTTTTTAATATACTGTCTAAGTTTGTCATGGCTTCTCTTGTAAGGAGCAAATGTCTTTTAATTTCATGGCTGTAGTCACCATCTGCAGTGATTTTGGAGCCTAAGAAAATAGTCGTCACTGTTTCCATTGTTTCTCTGTCTATTTGCCTCGAAGTGATGGGACTGGGTGCCATGATCTTAGTTTTCTGAATATTGAGTTTAAGCCAGATTTTCATTCTCCTCTTTCACCTTCATCAAGAGGCTCTTTAGCTGCTCTTCACTTTCTGCCATAAGGGTGGTGTCATCTGCATTTCTGAGGTTATTTTCACTTTACATATTGTTTATTTTTTGTGGGTGGGGGGAGAGAAAGGTGCCAGGATATAACACACTTTTCTTATCTTTCCAGTTCAAGAACTGGATCTGGTTGCAATATAGGTGGAGATCAATGTATCACCTCTTTTACTGATAAAGTAATTTGGAGCATGTGACTTGTATGCTTTGCCCAAGGGAGTTTGCTAATACTTCAGTCTTGATAGACAGACTCCATCCACTTCCCCTTCAGTCTCTGACACGGCAGGAAAAGTTCAGATCACATTTGGCAGGAAGACAATTAAGATAAGAGGAGACAGGAAAGAACTGAGAGAAGCATGCTAGTTCTCATCCTAGAGCAACTGTTTACCACTGGTAACTTAATGGCAACCCACTCCAGTATTCTTGCCTGGAGACTCCCATGGATGGAAGAGGTTGGTGGGCTACAGTCCACGGGTTGCAGAGTTGGACATGACTTAGTGACTTCACTTTCACCTTCATTTAACCCCCATGGGGCTTCCCTGGTGGCTCAGTGGAGAATCTGTCTGCCGATACAGGAGACGTGGGTTTGATCCCTGAGTCAAGAAGATCCCCTGAAGTAGGAAGTTCAATTCAGTGCAGTTCAGTCGCTCAGTTGTGTCCGACTCTTTGAAATATTATCCTATTCCAGCATTCTTGCCTAGAAAACTCCATGGACAGAGAAGCCCGCCAGGCTACGGTCCATGGGGTTGCAAAGAGCCGGACACAACTTAATGACTGAGTGTATATACACTCACTTAACCTCCATAGCCTGTTCCCTTATCTGTGAAACAAAATTATACTACCTGCTCATCTTACCTGATTGATATGAAAATTCAGTAAGAAGACACTTGATGAATGTGCATTTTAAAAAAGTAATTTATTCCTAAGTGTGTTTTTAGTGGCCAGTTGTTGCTAAATGACAAAAATCTGCTTGAAGAGTAAAATGGCAACGTAAATAAAATCTGCTGCCCTTTCTAGATGTCTTTTCATATCAAGTCACTGTGCCAGGGGCTTGACATGCATTCTCTCTACATTCTCTCAACAGATATTCTCTTTAAATGCTTTTTATTTTTGTTTATTAACATTTTTAAATTGAAGGATAATTGCTGTATAATATTGTGTTGGTTTCTGCCATACAACAAGGTGAATCAGCCATAATATACATATATTCCTTCCCTTTTGAACCTCTCTTCCACTCCCTGCTCTCCCATCCCTCCCCTCTAGGTCATCACAGAGCACCAAGCTACACTTCCCACTATCTGTTTTACACGTGGATGCACGCACGCATGGTCAGTCTCTTCACTCATGCCCGACTCTTTGCGACCCTGTGGACTGTAGCCTGCCAGGCTTCTCTGTCCATGGGATTTTCCAGTCAAGAACACTGAAGTGGGTCGCCATACCCTCCTCCAGGGGATCTTTTTGATCCAGGGATTGAACCTGTGTCTCCTGCGTCTCCTGCATTACAGGCAGATTCTTTACCGCTGAGCCACTTGGGAAGTCATTTCACACATTGTACTGTATATATTTCAATGCTGCTGCTGCTAAGTCGCTTCAGTCGTGTCCGACTCTGTGCGACCCCATAGATGGCAGCCCGCCAGGCTCCCCCATCCCTGGGATTCTCCAGGCAAGAACACTGGAATGGGTATTTCAATGCTACTCTCTCAATTTGTTCCACCCTCTCCTACTTTTGCTATGTCCACAAATCCATTCTCATTGTCTGCATCTCTATTCCTGCCCTGCAAATAAGTTCATCGGTAATGTTGCATATTTTCTGTATCAATTCATCATAAAAATTATAGTTGCAAGTCATTCTTATCCTAGGTTTACAATTTGACAAAAACTCTTCTTCTCAAAGAAATGTTAAGTTTTTGCTTTAACTTATTGCAAAACTTTGCAAGAATTTGTTGCTTTGATTTCTTGGAAAAGGAAATCTTAACAACCCTAGACCTCCGCAAGAGAAAAGGGGAGCAGAACCTTGCTCTGTCTTCTCATCACTTAAGTTTCCACTGAAGACAAAAGTGCCTGTAATGAGTACACGAAGTGGGCTTTGATAGTGAGATGACCGGAGGAGAGAAGTCATATCCCGTGAGAGCATATGTGCCGGGAAAGCAGAGAAGGCTCTCCCCTCCCATCCTTCCTTCTTCACTCTTCTGTTTGCTCTCTCTGCCTCTCCTCCACCTGGCTTGCTGGTCCTGGCTCTAACCCACTAGAAGCAGAAGGAGTCCTGAGCCTTGGCCACACCTAGCTTCTGGCTGCTCTCATCGTGCATCTTCTCTGTTTCTCTCTGTTCACTTCTCTCCTCTCTCCCCAGAATTGAGCCCCAAGTTACATTGCCCAGAAGGGCAGGACAACCTCTTCCTTCTTCTCCTTTGTGCTTGGGAGAATTAAATACAGTAGATGTATTCCATTCTGGCTTTGTCTCATTAAGAGGTCTCTATGGATTAATTCCCGAGAGATCGAATGTCGTTACTTTACTGTGGCAAAGTGAAATTAGTGCAAAGTAACAAGGAGCCAGATTAATGCGACCCCAGGAAATAATCCATAAAAAACTTATGAGGCCTTTAGCAGACTGTAAATTGGATTTCAGACAGGGTCAAGGGAGGGGGAAGAATCATGTTAAAAACTACCAGTTTGTAATGAATAGAGCTAATATTTCAGCACTTCCAAATAGAAGAAAACACCAGAGTAAATAACTCTGAGAACCCAATGGCAATATTTTCTAACATGTGTAAATAATTGAAATTGTGATTATAATCCTAACTGAATTTTTCTTGCTTTATGGCTGCTGGGAAGTGTATTGTTCATTCAGCAGCACAGAACTGTAAATCAAAAGAACAAAGGAGAAGGAGAAGGCAAAAGAAAGAAAGGAAAAAGAAAAATATCTTGTCTGTGTGATCAGTTGTCTGGTTTAGTCTGTAGGCAGGAGAAGATGTGGTCTTCAGCCTTTTGCAACAAAGTAGTCAGGCTTTGCAAAGATATATCCCTTCACAGGTCATAGCAGTTGTAGCAGAGCCTGAACAGCAAATAAACAACTCATTAGTTATCTCTGCAGTGTTTTTCTGGGATAAAGAAACTGACTTTGAAAGAGGGAGAAAATGGTTTGAAGTCTGATAGGATACTGATTTTTCTTTTCTTCTCTTTTTAGCAGTAGCAAGAATGGAGAAGTGACAGGCACTTGGTAGTTTTACCCAGAAAGCCTGTGTCATCAGGTGTTCAAGAAAAGAAACCATGGATATTTTATAGAAATAGTAAAAATAATTCTAAAATATATTTAGAACTGCAAAAGACCTCAAGCTGCCAAAGTAATTTTTAGCAAGAAGAACAAAGCTGAAATCACCACACTTCTGAATTTCAAACTATATTACAAAGCAATAGTAAGCAAAATAATATGGCGCTGGCATAGAAACAGGCATATAGACCAATGAAACAGAAGAGAGAGCCCTGAAATAAACCACACGTTTACCATCAATCAATCTTCAACAAAAGCAGCAAGAACGTACAATGAGAAAAGAACGTTACGTTTAATAAATGGTGTTGAGAAAATGGAATATCTACATGCAAAAGAATGAAACTGGGTTCTTTACAACATAAACGAAAATCAACTCGAAATGAATTAAAGACTTGAACTTAAGACTGGAAACTGTAAAACTCTGCGAAAATGCTGTTTGACATTGGCCTTGGCAATAATTTTTCAGATATGGCACCAAAAGCACAGGCAACAAAAGCAAAAATAAAATAGGATCTCATTAAACTGGAATGTTTCTGCACCACAGTAGAAACAACCCACGGAATGAAAAAGCAACTTATGCAATGGGAAAAAAAAAATGTTTGTAAACCATAATCTGATAAGGGGTTAATATCGAAAATATATGAGGAATACAATGCAATAGCAAAACAAAAAAACAAAAACCCAATTGAAAACAAGCAAAGGACCTTCTTCAAAGAAGACATACAAACGCATGGAAAGGTGCTCAACACTACTAATTATGAAGGAAGTTAAAATCAAAACCACAATGAGGTATCACCTCATACCTGTGAGGCTGGCTACTTACAGGATGCTGACAGGATGTGGAGGAAAGGGAACCCTTGTAATGCTGACGGCAGTGTTGATTAGTACAGCTATTATGGAAAGCAGTATGAAGATTTCTCACAAAATTAAAAAAAAGATCTACCACATGATCTAGTAATCCCATTTCTGGATATTTATCCAAAAGGAATTGAAATCAGGATCTTGAAGAGATATCTGCTCTTCCATGTTCATTGCAGCATTACTTAAAATAGCCAAGATATGGAAATAGCTGAAATGTCCATTGATGGATGATTATATAGAGAAAATGTGATACATACATGCCGTGCAATATTGATCAGTCTTTTAAGAAAAGGAAATCTTGCCATCTGCAACAATATGGGTGAACCTGAGTAGCACTGGTAAGTGAAATAAAGCCAGACACACAAAAACACATTGTATGATTTCACTAATGTATAGAATCTAAAATAGCCAAATTCATAGAAATGGAAGGTAGAATGAGGTTTCTGGGGTCTACAGGGAGGAGGAAATGACCATCAAAGGATACAGTTTCAGTTATGTAGGATAAATAAGTTCTGGAGATCTACTTTATAGCATGAGCCTATAGCCAACAATACTATACTGTATACTTAAAACTGCTAAGAGAGAAGATCTCATGGTAATTATTCTTCCAACAAAAGTGGGGAATGATGATGGTGATGGTTTCTTCAGTTCAGTTCAGTTCAGTCACTCAGTTGGGTCCGACTCTTTGTGACCCCATGGACTGTAGAACATCCGGCTTCCCTGTCCATCACCAACTCCCAGAACTTACTCAAGCTCATGTCTGTTGAGTAGGTGATGCCATCCAACCATCTCATCCTCTGTCGTCTGCTTCTTCTCCTCCCTTCAGTCTTTCCCAGCATCCTGGTCTTTTCAAATGAGTCAGTTCTTCACATCAGGTGGCCGAAGTATTGGAGCTTCAGCTTCAGCATCAGTCCTTCCAATGAATATTCAAAACTAATTTCTTTTAGGATGGATTGGTTGGATCTCCTTGCAGTCCAAGGGACTCTCAAGAGTCTTCTCCAACACCACAGTGCAAAAGCATCAATTCTTGGGTGCTCAGCTTTCTTTATAGTCTAACTCTCACATCCATACATGACCACTGGAAAAACCATAGCCTTGACTAGGTTTCTTAGGTATGTGCTTAACCCCACACTCATCAAGTTGTGTACCCCCAATATGTATAGCTCTTTATATGTTAATCACACATAAATAAAGTAGTTAAAAAAAAGGATGCCATGGTAAGACTTGTCGTGTCATGTGCCCTGAAACCTTTGAGTCTGTTCAGATTATTGCATCTCTGCATTTCCCCAGAGCCTGACTCTTACTGTCTTTGGGGTCACCTCACATGCACAGTGAATTGGCTCAGGGTCAGGTAATCTTGGCTTCCATTTCTGCATTTCCTCAGAGCCTGACTCTTATTGCCTTTGGAGTCAGTCCACATGCACAATGAACTGGCTCAGGGTCAGGTAATCTCAGGCATCCTGGTGGGGATGAAAGGATGTGGCAAGAAGAAAGCTGGGTGGCTGGTTTGGCCACCAGGAAACCAGGCCTATCTCAGGGAGCATCTTTGGATTAAGGAAGAACTTTAATGAGTTCAAAGTTCACAGGGCACCCAGGCACAAAGGCCAAGGATGCCCGGTAGGCTCCCTTGATCCTGGATGAACTGTAGACTGGAGCTGTCAGTGCTACCTGGTAATCCAACAAGTGTCTGGGCAGGAAATAAGAGGCAGGTTTCTAGTGTGTGAAGGGATGGAAAAGTTCATGCCCACCTGCTCCACCTTACCTGCCTGTCTTTTCAGGTTAAATGAGAATTTATACCTTCCCTTAATATTTGCTTAATGCAATTTTAATATAATCCTAATTTTTGATGGAATTAAAAAAAGCCTCGAAAGTATCTGGAACAATAAACAGGTAAGAATAAGGCAATTTTAATAAATAAGAGTAATGAAAGATAGTTATTCTGAAAGTTAACAACACATATTATGAAAGTATAATGAGTAAAGGTCTTCCCTGGTGGCTCAACCTGCCAAGCGAGAGATGTGGGTTTGATCCCTGGGTCATGAAGATCCCCTGGAGAAGGAAATGGCAACTGACTCCNAAAAAAAAAATGTTTGTAAACCATAATCTGATAAGGGGTTAATATCGAAAATATATGAGGAATACAATGCAATAGCAAAACAAAAAAACAAAAACCCAATTGAAAACAAGCAAAGGACCTTCTTCAAAGAAGACATACAAACGCATGGAAAGGTGCTCAACACTACTAATTATGAAGGAAGTTAAAATCAAAACCACAATGAGGTATCACCTCATACCTGTGAGGCTGGCTACTTACAGGATGCTGACAGGATGTGGAGGAAAGGGAACCCTTGTAATGCTGACGGCAGTGTTGATTAGTACAGCTATTATGGAAAGCAGTATGAAGGTTTCTCACAAAATTAAAAAAAAGATCTACCACATGATCTAGTAATCCCATTTCTGGATATTTATCCAAAAGGAATTGAAATCAGGATCTTGAAGAGATATCTGCTCTTCCATGTTCATTGCAGCATTACTTAAAATAGCCAAAATATGGAAATAGCTGAAATGTCCGTTGATGGATGATTATATAGAGAAAATGTGATACATACATGCCGTGCAATATTGATCAGTCTTTTAAGAAAAGGAAATCTTGCCATCTGCAACAATATGGGTGAACCTGAGTAGCACTGGTAAGTGAAATAAAGCCAGACACACAAAAACACATTGTATGATTTCACTAATGTATAGAATCTAAAATAGCCAAATTCATAGAAATGGAAGGTAGAATGAGGTTTCTGGGGTCTACAGGGAGGAGGAAATGACCATCAAAGGATACAGTTTCAGTTATGTAGGATAAATAAGTTCTGGAGATCTACTTTATAGCATGAGCCTATAGCCAACAATACTATACTGTATACTTAAAACTGCTAAGAGAGAAGATCTCATGGTAATTATTCTTCCAACAAAAGTGGGGAATGATGATGGTGATGGTTTCTTCAGTTCAGTTCAGTTCAGTCACTCAGTTGGGTCCGACTCTTTGTGACCCCATGGACTGTAGAACATCCGGCTTCCCTGTCCATCACCAACTCCCAGAACTTACTCAAGCTCATGTCTGTTGAGTAGGTGATGCCATCCAACCATCTCATCCTCTGTCGTCTGCTTCTTCTCCTCCCTTCAGTCTTTCCCAGCATCCTGGTCTTTTCAAATGAGTCAGTTCTTCACATCAGGTGGCCGAAGTATTGGAGCTTCAGCTTCAGCATCAGTCCTTCCAATGAATATTCAAAACTAATTTCTTTTAGGATGGATTGGTTGGATCTCCTTGCAGTCCAAGGGACTCTCAAGAGTCTTCTCCAACACCACAGTGCAAAAGCATCAATTCTTGGGTGCTCAGCTTTCTTTATAGTCTAACTTTCACATCCATACATGACCACTGGAAAAACCATAGCCTTGACTAGGTTTCTTAGGTATGTGCTTAACCCCACACTCATCAAGTTGTGTACCCCCCAGATGTATAGCTCTTTATATGTTAATCACACATAAATAAAGTAGTTAAAAAAAAGGATGCCATGGTAAGACTTGTCGTGTCATGTGCCCTGAAACCTTTGAGTCTGTTCAGATTATTGCATCTCTGCATTTCCCCAGAGCCTGACTCTTACTGTCTTTGGGGTCACCTCACATGCACAGTGAATTGGCTCAGGGTCAGGTAATCTTGGCTTCCATCTCTGCATTTCCTCAGAGCCTGACTCTTATTGCCTTTGGAGTCAGTCCACATGCACAATGAACTGGCTCAGGGTCAGGTAATCTCAGGCATCCTGGTGGGGATGAAAGGATGTGGCAAGAAGAAAGCTGGGTGGCTGGTTTGGCCACCAGGAAACCAGGCCTATCTCAGGGAGCATCTTTGGATTAAGGAAGAACTTTAATGAGTTCAAAGTTCACAGGGCACCCAGGCACAAAGGCCAAGGATGCCCAGTAGGCTCCCTTGATCCTGGATGAACTGTAGACTGGAGCTGTCAGTGCTACCTGGTAATCCAACAAGTGTCTGGGCAGGAAATAAGAGGCAGGTTTCTAGTGTGTAAAGGGATGGAAAAGTTCATGCCCACCTGCTCCACCTTACCTGCCTGTCTTTTCAGGTTAAATGAGAATTTATACCTTCCCTTAATATTTGCTTAATGCAATTTTAATATAATCCTAATTTTTGATGGAATTAAAAAAAGCCTCGAAAGTATCTGGAACAATAAACAGGTAAGAATAAGGCAATTTTAATAAATAAGAGTAATGAAAGATAGTTATTCTGAAAGTTAACAACACATATTATGAAAGTATAATGAGTAAAGGTCTTCCCTGGTGGCTCAACCTGCCAAGCGAGAGATGTGGGTTTGATCCCTGGGTCATGAAGATCCCCTGGAGAAGGAAATGGCAACTGACTCCAGTATTCTTGGCTGGGAAATCCCATGGACAGAGGAGCCTGGTGGGCTACAGTCCATGGGGTTGCAAAGAGTTAGACAAATGTAGCGATTAAACAACAATAACAAAGGCAGAAAAATAGGTTACAATGGAATGTTCGAATCCAAATTATAGAATATTTGAAGGCTTAACGTGGTAAATCAGGTAGCCCTAATTATAGGGAGATGAGTCATTTAATTAATATATTGTTGGGAGGAATTGCTTTGTCATTTAAAAATAAGTTAATATTCTCAGCTGTTATACAGAGCAATGTTCCCAGAAAGCATATGAGTGTGTGTACATATATATGTTATGGAATGACTTGTGTCCTCCCAAAAGACATACTGTGTTTGTAGCAGCCCCCGGAAGCCAACACTCTCTCTATCTATACATATATAATTATGCTTTTTAATTGTTGATTTGCACATTGAAATGCTAAAACTGGCTAATATAATTTCATGAGGAAGCTTGAGTGGTACTTTGCTTTAACAGGTTTTAAAACATTTTCTAAAGCAGTGATGATTAAAGCAAAAAGACCAATAGATGATTTAAACAGAATGGGAATTCATCGTGTAAAGAATATGGGAGGAGGGTAAGGATGAAGGCAAGCAACTCAGTTCTTTTCCATGTGAACCAACCCAGTCCAGGTTTCTTCAGAACATGGTGCCTGGGTTCTGTGAGCTTCCTAAGGGAAAAAGGAAGTGTGTGATTTTTAAAAATTAGTCTCAGAAGTCATACAGTGCCTTTTCTGACACACTCTGTTGGTCAAAGTAGTCACAAAGACCTGTTCAGACTCAAAGGGATGGAACATAGATTTATCTTCTTTATTTTTAAATGTATTTCATTGAAGTATAGTTGGTTTACAATGTTAATTTCTGTTGTACAGCAAAGTGACTCAGGTATACACATCTATGCTTTTCCATTTTGGTTTATCACAGAATATTGAATATAGTTCCTGGTGCTATATTGTTGTACCTCATTGTTTATTCATTCTATATATAACAGTTTGCATTTGCTAATCTCAAATTCCTAATCTATCCCTCTCCATCACCCACCTTGGCAACCACAAGTCTGCTCTCTGTCTATGACAGACTTCACTTCTTGATGGGAGAATGGCAAAGTTCTAGGAACATGTGTGCAATGGAAAGTATTGTCGCTACTGTCATAGGAAAACAGTCGGCCACAAATTGGGACTTGGGAAATCTTTGCCCTTTCCCGATATAAACTGCATTGGCTATAATTGGCTTTGCTCTTTGGGCTTCTTGGATTGGTTCTCACATTTGGGCCTCTCTGAACTCTCACTTTTTGCCTTTTCACACTGTTTATGGGATTCTCAAGGCAAGAATGCTGAGGTGGTTTGCCATTCCCTTCTCCAGTGGATCACATTTTGTCAGAACTCACCACCATGACCAGTCCACTTGGACGACCCTACACGGCATGGCTTATAGTTTCATTGAATTCAACAAGGCTGTGATCCATGTGAACTCTCACTTTACTTTTACATTTGCTTCCTTATCATTTTCTTGAGGCAAAATTCCTGGACCCTGGTGATCACTTTATTTTGTGAGGCATTTTGGGGAAAAAAACTGAAATTGATTTCCAACGGGGTTAAAGTGGTTGTAAAATTAGATCCAAATATCGCAATATGAAAACTCAAATGTAGGACACATAAAAAATTGTTTTTGATAGTTTCAGATGATATAAATATAAGGAATTGTCAAAGGAATTGTGAGCATGCACACAGCCACATAAACAACCTTCTAGGTATTTCTCGATATGGAATGGCTGCAAGAATCTTGATTTTCTCTCCACGCTGTTTTGGGGGTTCAAGGCAAACTCTATGCCACAAAACCTAATT
The DNA here is from genome assembly GCA_006410615.1 of Neotragus moschatus. NCBI lineage: Eukaryota > Metazoa > Chordata > Mammalia > Artiodactyla > Bovidae > Neotragus > Neotragus moschatus. The sequence continues at coordinate 783,258 of SJYA01001943.1, read as the reverse complement.
CATAGCCATGCTAAATCAGTCAACTAGAAATACTGCATTGACAGCTCTATGACTTTAGCCTTGAAAAATTCCTTTTGTTCCTTCTACCCCTCCAATCCTAACATCCTGTCAACTATAGCCTCTCTGGGGTCCTCAGATAGTGTAGAAGGATAAAAGATAAGTCTATCTCATAGAGTCTGAAGAAGCAGAAAAACTCAACCTGTATCATGAGAATCAGCTAGACCACATAGCATCTCAAGTTAAGTTCAAAGAAGCAAACTTGGAGAAAAGTAAGAATTTTCATTGTTCCTATATCACTATAGCAACCATATCCTATAACAAGTAGCTGCTGTTATCAGAAAGGAACTTGCAAAATAACTTTCACTTCTTTTTTTTTTTTCCTTTACTTTATTTTACTTTACAATACTGTATTGGTTTTGCTATACAACAACATGAATCCGCCACAGGTGTACACATGTTCCCAATCCTGAACCCCCTTCCCACCTTCCTCCCCATACCTTCTCTCTGGGTCATCCCAGTGCACCAGCCCCAAGCATCCTGTATCCTGCATCGAACCTAGACTGGCGATTCATTTCTTATATGATATTATACATGTTTCAATGAAGTTCTGATAATCCCACACAAGTGATTTCATGGCCCATAATATGCCTGGGTAATTAGCACTTGATAACAGTTATTTGGGTGAAGGAAAGCAAATTTTTGATACCAGAGATATTATGCAGTCCTTTCCATGCCTTAATACCAATAAATATAGTCAACTCAGCCAATGTGCAGATGACTCAGAGTTTCAGTTCTATTTATTTTATGCTTCAATCAAAAAGAAATGAAAATAGAAGCACTGCAACATCGTAGATAATGGAAGAACCATTATACAAAGGGGAAAGGTGTGTGTGGCTAGTGGATGCTAGCATGGTCTCAGGACTCACACGGTGTCGGCACATGTAGAGGATCAACAACCATTCACTGAATAATGAAATGAAGGAAGGCAGGAATTGGGGTTATGTTAAATAATGACCTAGAACCAACTGTGTAGAATAATGGATGCCTTGGCACTGAGACATTGCTATATGAAGCATTAAGGTATTCATTATGACGGCCTTCTGGTCTTCACTTGGTACTCTGAGGGAAGGTTCAGTTTGAAATCCTTCCCTTGAGTTCACTATTCTGGATAGATCAATGAGTTCTAAAACGACTGCCAATTCTATTTGTGGTTTAACTTAGAAATTCTCCTTTTCGGTTTAGAAGCTGCCAGACATTTTGGAGTTTGTTCTTTTTTTTTGTATCTGATGCCTCCACGGCCAATTTCAGGTAGTTTAGCAAACGCATTTTGGAATTGAGTGCAGGAGTTGTTAAGATTATATTTCAACTCATTTCTAAACAGAGGATGGGGCAATGCAATCGCAGTCACAATAAAAATGATGAAGAAAGTCCTTACCCAGGGCTTTCCCAAGGCACTTGGGACACTTTGAAGACAATAATTAGTGCTTGTTAAAGTCCTATGGGGTAGGAAGGGGGCAAGGATTATTAACTAGTTTTATAGGGGAAATGAAGCAAGAGAGCTTTAATAAACTCCCTCATATCAAGCAGTAATTATGAAAAAGTATCAAGCACCAAACTCCTTTTTCTCAATCCCTTGCTCACCACAGTACAAGTAAGATTGCTCTTGAATTGTGGTCTCGAGTGAATTTCAGCAAGTCTCAGACTTATCTCTTTTACCCCCACACTTTGTGCCTCAGATCAGGTGTTCTGAGCTCCTTTTCCACTGTGCGAACTCCAGCCCTCGACTTCCTTTCCTCTCAACAGAAGAAATTACTTTCTATTTCTCAGAGATCCTTGAAGCCAAAATTGGTGAACTCTCAATCTCCTTTCTCTCTGACATAAAATTTATTTTTTATGTTCATCCATTTTCTGCTCACTTCTCTTCCTTGTTTCAGAGTCTCATCACCTTTCAGAGTCAAGTCCATCCATCCTTCTCTGGATTCCGTGAATTACAGTCTTCTGACGGGGCACTGGACAGCAGGTGATTTTCTGCTACTTGCCAGCCCCACTCCCACCCCTTGCCTCATGTCTTAATCTTTCCTCCTCCCTTAGCTCTTTCTGGTCAAGCTAACATCAGGCTCAAAACTCTCCTTCCCTGAAAATACTTTTCCTTGACCCTGCTTTTCTTTCATGTGACTTCCCCATCTCTCTCTCTCCCTGTGATTGCTAAAATTCTGAAAAGAGCAGCCTGTTCTTATGGATTCTTTGCACTGATCGTTTGGACTGCTCTTGTTTTCATGGGAGATAGCAGAAGCTTTGAAATCAGACTGCCAGGGTTCAGTCCCAGTGAAAGACTGTTATCACTACTCTGCTGTTGACTGGGGAAAAGTGATCATTCCTTTAATACTACCTTTTCAAGCACCAGTTTATACAGTTTCACAGTTTATAGGAGCTTGACTTGGAGAGATACTTCGTTTGCTTTTATTTTCAAATTTGAGCTCCTGTCTGATAAGAAGACTTGTCTTTTCTATAAAATTGAGCTTGTACTAATGTACTGTTAAGGAGAATGACTTACAGTTTTTAAATTTAGATTTTATTTTAATTGGGGATGAGAAAAGAGCAACTATCACACAAAGTGAAAAATGTATCTATGCATAAAGGTTGGTTACCATTCACAGCTCTTCAGCCTTTTCTATTAAAAATCTCTGTATAAACAGAATGGGATGGTCACTCTATCTGCCGGGAAGCAATTTTTCTGATGTTAAGGTAAGACTAAGGTAGTTGTACTTCACCAGTTACCTGCAGTTCTTTTACTCATTTCTTTCCTATATGTGGCTTAACATCACTGACTTGACAGATGGAAGAGGTCTAATATATCAGGGAAATGGTTGCACAGGAAGAAACGTGCTCTGAGTAAGGGGAGAGACAAGAAAGAGCAAAGGGCTAAGAATAGTTACTGGTATTAGTTCTTTGGGCAAATAAAGCACTGTGATGCTAAAAATGAAAGCACTTGTAACAAAAGACTGTCCATCTGAAGATACAAAAAAAAAAAAAAAAGGAAGAGGACTTTCTCTTCTCGCTGCCTCTAGCTGGTGGCCAATAGACAGACATCCATCTCATTCATTCAATAAACATTTATAGAACCCTTTCTAAACTAGACACTTGGAAGGCAGAAGTAAACAACACAGCTCTTGTGCTGAAGGAGTGCACGATATAGGGCAGGAGACAGACAGTTTATGGGACTTCGCTGGCGGTCCAGGGGTTAAGACTCCATGCTTCCACAGCAGGGGTCATGGGTTCAGTCCCTGGTTGGCAAACTAAGATCCTGCATGCCACAAGGCAAAAAAAAAAAAAAAAAAAAANGAGCCTTGTAACTGAGAGCTGGCTGTGGGGTCAGCTGTGGGCGTCTGAGCGCTGGAAGCATGGCTTACCAGCTGTGTAATCTGGAAAGGCTACTTAAACTTTCTGAGGCAGTTTCCCCATTTAGTTAAAAAAAAAAAAAACCAAAAAAAAAAAAAAAAAAAAAAAAAAAAAAAAAAAAAAAAAAATTGATTTTAAAAAATCTATGATGAACCAAAAATCAAAATTAAAAAAAAAATTTGTGGTAATAAACACAGTGATCCAGGTTTCCCTGAAGGTGTGATGAACTGATACGGACACAAGAAGCAGGGCAAACACTCTGGTGGAGGTGCAGACAGGGCCGGACTTGGGAGGAGTAAGCCTCGCGGAGAGTGGGAGTGGAGAGGCATTTGGGCAAAGATAGAATGGGGAAATCTGGGGAGTCTGCAGAGGGGATGGTACAAGATGGGGATCAAAATTTAAATGATGTTGAAATAACACCAGTGGCAATAAAATTGGGGGTAAAAAAATACAAATAATTAAGCTTTGCAAATAAAAGATTCTGGCTTGCAATGGGAAATGTAAACCATGACTTAAAACCCCCTGGGAAGAGGACTGTAAACCAGACTGTGTGTGGGTCTGAGTGACCTTGACCAAGCACAGTAATTCTAAGAGCCTCAAACTCTTTAAATGGTCTCTCAGGCTCCAGATTTCCATCCCAATTTCAACTATGCCATGTTCTTGTGTTTCATGGGAAACCATTTCTACCTATGTTTATTTCATCTCTGTTTCTCGTGCCCTGCTGCAGCGCAAGGAAGACTAGATATACCCAGTGACGTGTGAGTTTGGTTCGGTCCTTAGACATTCCTTCCAGTCACAAGGATAGAAGTGAAATGCTCTAGGCCGTGTTTGCCTTGTAGGAAGAAGTGCAGAGTGGCTCTATTTCCACCAGGCTCTTGGAATTTTTCCTGAAGAAGTTATGACTCGTGGAAGTGACATCTGACGCTTTCATGATCTCAAGTGGCTCACCTTTGTTAAAGAACTTTCACAGTTCATTGCCAGTTTCAACCGGCAGTTTTACAAAGAAATAGGCAGTGTTTATAAAGAAACAAACATTTTTAAAAATCAGTTTTACAGGATGTGGAGCAACTTTTCATAAAGTTCTTGGCGAACATTTTTAAACATGGCACGAAAAATGAAAAAAAAAGTGCAGCTTCTGAGGGGGTTATTTCTTTCCTTTTTTTTTTTTAAAAATGTTGTGTATTTGTTCTGTTGAAAGAAAGACTTGAGAACAAAGTGAGAGAAGAAGCCATATTTCCTCAGCCCTTGTTATATTCCACTTGTTTTCTCATATGCAACACATCCAGTTAGGCAGGAAGTATTATTACTCCCATTTTCTAGAGGAGGAACCCCCTAACCAAAAAGATCAAATAATCTGCAGAAGAGCAGGTAATCAGTGAAAGAGATGGGATTGTAGGTCTCACCCACCTGAGTCTAAAGCCTCAGCTTTCCACACTACACCAGGTTACAGCAGTTGAGGGCTCCTTATGCTCGTAAGACCCTATCCTTCCTCCCTTGTCATGACAAGTGTTATTCTTTTCATTGAAGTCAAATATACACACAGAAAAGTGCTTGTACCTTACAGGTATAGCTTAATGGGTTTTTTCACAGACTGACACATTTCCAAACAAGTTAGCCCCCAGATCAAGACACAAAGGATCAACAGCATCCCCCAAAGTCCCCTCACATTCCAGCCCAGTTGGGAACCCCCACATCCAGGGTAATCACTATATCTTGACTTCTACCGTAGAGAGATTTCCCCTCTCTCTGCTTTATACATTGGGACTCCTACAGTGTTCTGATTCTGGCTTTTTTCACTCGGCGTTATGTTCCTGAGATTCACTCACAATACTGCAAATCACTGATGATTGTTCTCACTGCTGCATAATATTGCATTGGGCGATTACACTGCAATTACCCATTCTTCTGTTGCTGGGAAATCGAGTACTTTCCTGTTTGGTGTTTGTAGTACACAGAATAATGGTTCCCTCAAAGATACTCACATCTTAATCCCTGAGAATGTGTTACCTTAGGGAGCAAAAGGGACTTTGCACATGCGATTAAAGATCTTGAAAGGGGCAAAGTTTTCTGGATTATCCAGGTAGGCTTAGTGTAAGCACAAAGGTCCTCATAAGAGGGAGCCAGGGATTCTCTGGTGATCCAGTGGTTAAGAATCCACCTGCTAATGTAGGAGACATGAGCTGGATCCCTGGTCCCTGGGAGGATCTCACAAATGCCAGGGGGCAAATAAGCCCATGTTCTACAACTACTGAAGCCCAAGCACCTAGAGAGGGTGGTCCGCCAGAAGAGAAGCCACGGCAATGAGAATTTGGTGAACAGCAACGAAGGCCCAGCTGCAGCCAAAGAAAAATAATTAACTAATTAAAAAAAATAAAGGCAGGGGAAGCAAAATCAGAAAGAAGATGTGATGTTGGAAGCAAAGTTTGGAATGCAATGTATTTTTTAAAAACTGCTGGAGCCCAGGCCAGTGCCTGCTGGCTTCCAGTCTTGTGTCCCAACCTGCCCGCACTGGGGCTTACCTGGTGGCTCAGACGTCGCCCGCAATGCGCGAGACACGGGTTCGATCCCTGGGTCAGGAAGATCCCCTGGAGAAGGAAATGACAAGCCGCTCTTGTAGTCTTGCCTGGAAAATTCCATGGATGGAGGAGCCTGGTGGGCTACAGTTCATGGGGTCGCAAAGAGTCGGACACGACTGACTGACTTCGCTTTCTGCCCGCAGGGACCCAGGGGCACAGGTGAAAGGTCACTCAAAGCCGCGCCCTGCGACCCTACGCTGCTGCGGCGCATCCGGCAGTCACCGTGGTGACCGGGCTGCAGGAGCCCTGCGCGTGGAGTTTCACATTTTCAGTGCCGGCCCACCAGCACGCAGTGATCACAGTCACGCTAGGCCTGGAATGGTTTTTGAATGTGTAGTCTAAGGATGGCAGTCGGCTTCGAGAAGCTGGAAAAGACAAGTCAACAGACTCACCCTTAGCTCCTCCAGAGCTTGACACCTTGATTTTCTCCAGTTAACCCCTCTTTAGACTGCTGCCCTCCAGGACTGTAAACTAGTACATTGGTAATATTTTAATCCATGTGGTTCATGGTCGTTTGTTTCAGCAGCAATAGGAAATGGATCCAGGGCCATTATGGGTAGAGTCACCATGAACGTTTAGTACATGTAGTTTGGTGAACATACAAACTCAGTATTATTGAGTATATACATCCCGGGGACGTATATATTGTGGAGTCACAGGATATGCATGTTTCAGCTTGAGTAGATAATGTCCAACGTGTTTCCAAAGTGATTATACCAATATATATTCACCACTGCAGGAGTGGGGAGTTCTGGTTACTTTAGGTCTTTGCCAACAAAGACCTAAAGGAGGAGGAGTTTGCTTTTTTCGTTTTAGAGATTTGGGGAGTGTGCAGTGGTATCTCTTTGAGGTTTTAATCAGCAGTTCTCTGATGACTGATGAGGTTCAGTGTCCTNCAATATATATTCACCACTGCAGGAGTGGGGAGTTTGGTTACTTTAGGTTTTTGCCAACAAAGACCTAAAGGAGGAGGAGTTTGCTTTTTTCGTTTTAGAGATTTGGGGAGTGTGCAGTGGTATCTCTTTGAGGTTTTAATCAGCAGTTCTCTGATGACTGATGAGGTTCAGTGTCCTTTCCAGTATTTCTTGGCCATCTGAATTTTTTTGTGAAGCATTTTTTCAAGTCTTCTGCCCATTTTTTTTTCTCCCTACTGTCTGATTGTTTTGGCTACAGAATTACACTCAGCTCTGCTTTCCTGAAACTGTACTTAATGCTTCAAAATGAACTTTCCCTGTTCTTTCCTATTTTTCTAGCTCTCATTTCTTTAGTTGCCCCAGGAGACATGCATCATGAGCTGATTCAGACCCAGTCATGATTCACTGTTCAAAGTTTGTGAATATCTCTTTTAGAGCTTTGCCATTTTGAAAGAGGAGTTTTGGTCTAATTTCTTGACTGCCAGTGTTTATGCAGCCTCTTAACCTAGGCTTGCATGGTAAGGCTGAGCAACTTAGCCTTTAGACCACTTGAGGCTTTCTATCAAATAGCAGAGTCTGCCACACAGTCTGTCTTCTCTGTAGCCAATTTTGACTGTTGGCAAGAAGTTAGAGAAAGCTCAGGGTTTTATGGAATTCAGGCTTGGTGGGCAACACTAGTTTAATTGTTGTCCTTCAGTTTACGTCTAAGGAAGGACACACTATTGCTTGCGCTGTCTTTAAAGAAGGAAACTTTAAAACGTTCCATATTTGTTATTTAATATACACATTGCTCTTCATAGGTGCATGCTTTTAAATTAATTTTAAATTAACAAATAACATTAACTTCTTTTTGTGTACAGTTCTATGATTTTTAACACATATAGATTCATGTAAGCATGGCCACATTTAGGATAGGGTAGAGATTGCTTACCCTAGACAACTTGCTTGAGCTGTGCCTTAAATGACATCCTCCTCTCTCCTGTAACCTGGCAACCATTGATTTGTTTTCCATCTCTATAGTTTCTATCCTTTTGAAAATGTCATAAAATGGAGTTTTACAGTATATAATCTTTTAAAACTGGTTTCTTTCATGTAGTATACTCCCTTTGCAATTCTCCAAGTTATGGCATGATTCTTTTAATTGATCCTTTTATTATTTCTTTTTATTTTACTATTCAATTGTAAGGATGTACCAACAACTTATCTGTTTAACTCTTGATGCACATTCGTGTTCTTTCCAGTTTTTGGTAGTTTTACTGCTCTCAGCTTTTCTGTACAGGTTGTCGTGTGAATATAGTTCTCATTTCTTTAGGGTAAATGCCCAGGATGAGTGTATTAACTTTATAAGAAACTGTCAAAATGTACAGTTTGCATTCCTGCCAGTAATGTTTGAGTGTTCTAGTTATTCTTCGTGTTAGCCAGCACTTGCTATTGTCAGTATTTTTTATTTTTGCCATTCTAATAAGTGAGTGATGGTATTTCATCATGGTTTTAATTTGAAAACCATAATAGCTAATGATGTTGAACATCCTTTTGTATGATCATTTGCCATTTCTGTATCTTCTGTACATTTTGGTGAAGTGCTGTTCATTTTGGCCCATTTTAAACAAATAAGTTGTCTGTTTTCTTACTAAGTTTTGAGAGTTCTTTTTGTATTTGGGATATAAATCCTTTGTCAGAAATATGACTTTAAATATTTTCCTGCAGTTGGTTTAATCCTCTTTAAAACTGTCTTTCACAAAGAAAATATTTTCATTTTGATGAAAACAAATTTATCATTTTAAAAATGAATAGTGCTTTTGGTGTCATACTTCAGGGCTCTTTGCCTATCTCCAGACCATAAAGATTTTCTCTTGCAAGTTTTATAGATTTACATTTTATTTAGCTCTATAACCCATTTGAGCTAATTTTTATATCACATGTGAATAAACTTTCATCTTTACATTTTTTTGCCCATAGATGCTTAATTGTTCCAAGATCTCTTATTGAAAAGAGTTTTCCATAAATGTTTCTGCACCTTTGTTAAAACAAGCATGCTTTTGAATCTATTTCTGAGTTCTCCATTTTTTCCCCATTTTGATAAAACCCTTTAATTGTTTCCCCAATACCATACTCTCTTGCTTATTGTGGCTTTGTAGTAAATTGTAAAAACATTCCTCTTTCTTTATTCTTCATTTTAAAAATTGTTTTAGTTATTCTAACTCTATTGCCTTACTACATGAATTTTAAAGTCAACTTGTTTATATGTAAGAAAAAAAGAATCCTGCTGAGATTTTGATTAGAATTGACTTAAATCTGTTGTTTAATCTGAAGGGAACTGGCATCTTTATTGAGTCTTCCAATTCATGGATAGTGGTATGACACTATTTATTTATTTATTTTGGTCTTCTCTGATTTATCTTACCAGCATTTTGTATTATAGTTTCAATAGTATAGTATAAAGATACTTTATGTGTTTTATAAGTTTATTTCTAAGTATTTAATTCTTTTGGAGTTATTATTAATGGCATTTAATTTTTTTTGTTTTCCAACTTTACATTGCTAGTATACAGAAATAGAATCAGTTTTTGAGCACTGATCTTTCAGCCTGTGACCTTGATAAAGTCAGTGAGTAAATTCAGTCGCTCAGTTCAGTTCAGTTCAGTTCAGTCGCTCAGTCGTGTCTGAGACTCTTTGTGACCCATGAATCGCAGCACGCCATGGACTATAGCGCTCACTCCAGGTTTCCTGTCCATCACCAACTACTAGAGCTTGCTCAAACTCGTGTCCGTTGAGTTGATGATGCCATCAAACCATCTCATCCTCTGTCATCCCCTTCTCCTCCTGCCTTCAATCTTTCCCAGCATTAGGGTCTTTTCCAGTGAGTCAGTTCTTCACATCAGATGGCCAAAGTATTGGAATTTCAACTTCAGCATCAGTCCTTCAGTGAATATTCAGGACTGATTTCCTTTAGGATTGACTGGTTGGATCTCCTTGCAGTCCAAGGAACTCTTGAGTCTTCTCCAACACCACAATTCAAAACACGCATCAATTCTTCGGCGCTCAGCTTTCTTTATGGTCCAACTCTCATATCCAAATATGTCTACTGGAAAAACCATAGCTTTGACTATACATACCTTTGTCAGCAAAGTGATGTCTCTGCTTTTTAATATGCTTTCTAGGTTTGTCATAGATTTTCTTCCAAGGAGCAAACTTCTTTTAATTTCATGGCTGCAGTCACCTTCTGCAGAGATTTTGGAGCCCCAGAAAGTAAAGTTTGTCACTGTTTCCATTGTTTCCCCAACTTGTTAATTTTAGGAGTTTCTGTTGATTTCTTAGGATTTTCTATTTGGACAATTATATATTTTATCTATCTAGGAACAGTTTTATTTCTTCCTTTCCAGTCTGTGTGCCATTTATTTCTTTTCCTTGCTTTTCTGCACTGGCTGGACTTCCAGGATGGTGCTGAATAGGAATGATAAGAGTGCATATCCTTCTCTTGTTTTTGTTCCTGATCTAAGAAGAAAAGTATTCAATCTTTCATCATTAAGTGTAATGTTAGCTGTCAGTTTCTTATGCATCCTGTTATCAGGTTAAGGAAGTTCCCTCTGTTGCTAGTTTGTTGAGAGATTTTATCATTAAGGGTTGTTATATTTTGTCAAATGATTTTTCTGCACAGTTTATATAATTGTCTCATCTTCCTCTTTAGATAGTTAACATAGTAGATTGAATTGATTTTCAAATATAGGACCAATCTTGCATTGCCATGATAAACTTCACTTGGTCATGGTATGTTATTCTTTTTGTATATCACTGGATTCAGCTTACCAACATTTTGTTTAGGATTTTTACATCTCTATCCATGAGGGATATTGGTCTTTAGTCTTTTGTGCTGATTTTATTTGTTTTTAGTATCAGAGTAATGCCAGCCTTATAAAATGTATTGGGAAATGTTTCCTTAATTTTCTGAAGCAGTTTGTATTGAGTTGGAGTTTGGTGGAATTGACAAGTGAAAGCATTGAGGCCTGTATTTTTCTCTTTTGAAGGTTTCAAATTACAGATTCAATGTTGTTTACAGTTATAGAACTATTTTGGAGAAGGCAATGGCAACCTACTCCATTATTCTTGCCTGGAGAATCCCATGGACAGAGGAGCCTGGCAGGCTACTGTCCATGGGGTCTCAAGAGTCAGACACGACTTAGTGACTAAACCACCACCACCATAGAACTACTTAGCTTATTTGTTTTATCTTGGATGAGCTTTCATTTTTTTGGAATCTTGAAGAATTCTATATAAGTTGACATTTATATACATAGAATTGTTCATAATCTGTCTCATTTTCTTTTTGGTAGCCATGGACCCCACAGTGATACCTCCTATTTTATTCCTGATATTGGTCATCTGTGACTTTCCTCTCTTTTTCTCAGTCTTGGTAGAAGCTTATTAATCCTATTGACCATTTCAATTGACCAGCTCTTGGTTTCATTTATTTCCTCTATTGATTTTCTGTTTTCAGTTCTATTGATATAATTTTATTGTTGTTAATTCCCTTGTTCTTTTTTGCTTTCCTTGTATTAAGTTGGAAGTTTAGATTATTTATTTATAGTATTTATTCTTTCCTAACATAAGAATTTAGTTGTATATGTTTCTCTCTAAGCACTGCTCTAGGTATATTACACAAATTTTGTTATTGTTATATTTTCATTTTATTTGATTCAAATATTTAAAATAATTTCTGATTTTCCCTTAGACTTCCTTTTTGATCCATGGCTTTTTTGAAAATTTAATTTTAATTTCCAAGTGTGGAAAGACTTTCTTGTCATATTTCTGAAATTATTTTCTTTTTTTTCTTTTTTATATATTGGAGGGGAACTTTACTTGTATTTGCAGAGAATTTTACAAATTCAGTTTGGAATTATGCAAAACTCAAAGTTCACTCTAATTATTAAAAAAGTTTCTAGCTTAATTCAGTTAAAATCTGAGGACACACTGTGTGATCCCAATTCATTTAAATTTATTAAAGTTTATTTTATGACCCAAAGTATTTTCCATCTTGGTGAAAGTTACATGTGAACTTGAAAAAGACTGTTTTTGAAGACATTTTTGGATATGTTCAGTCCAATTCAGTTCAGTTCAGTTGCTCAGTCGTGTCTGACTCTTTGCTACCCCATGAATCGCAGCACGCAGGCCTCCCTGTCCATCACCAACCTCCGGAGTTCACTCAGACTAATGTCCATCGAGTCAGTGATGCCAACCAGCCATCTCATCCTCTGTCGTCCCCTTCTNTCCTGACCTGCATATAGGTTTCTCAAGAGGCAGATCAGGTGGTCTGCTGTTCCCATCTCTCTCAGAATTTTCCACAGTTTCTTGTGATCCACACAGTCATAGGCTTTGACATAGTCAATAAAGCAGAAATAGATGTTTTTCCTGGAACTCTCTTGCTTTTTTGAAGATCCAGCGGATGTTGTCAGTTTGATCTCTTGTTCCTCTGCCTTTTCTAAAACCAGCTGGAACATCTGCCATTGGGTGGACTTCTCCCACAACTAGATCAGTTGGTTGATGGTGAAGTCAATTCTATATCCCTGCTGATTTTCTACCTACTAGTTCTGCCTACATGAAGAAGAATGTCTTAAGTCTCTAGGTAAATTGTGGATTTGCCTATTTCTCCTTTTTCATTCTGCCAGTTTTTGAAGCTAGAAGAATACACATTTAAAATTTTTATTTCTTCTTGATGAACGAATACATTTATCATTATATAATATTGCTGTAGGTGCATGGTTTAACTTAATTTTTTCATCTGAATATAGAATCTGAGAAAAATAAGTCTAGGGCATCATGGCTTCTCGAATGTAGACTCATTCCTGAATATATTGGCTGTTTCTATAAAGCTGATTTGTAAAGGTCTTGACTATTTTGATGTTAGTTGAGGCAATAACACCTGCTTGGCTATGTCTTAAACATAGAAAAGTTAAAAGAGCTTGTCATCGAGAATCTTCTAGGGCAGTGAGGTCACAGACATTTGCCAGGACAAATGGGTTACTGTTTTTTTCTCTCAAACTGTAGGGGAGGAATTATCTGTTTTCAAAAGACTTAGTTTCAGTTGATGGATTCTGAGTGGGTGAAGACTACCCAGGATTCTTGTCCAAGAGTTTTCTGCTTTGGTTTTCCTTCATCTCTTATCTCTGAGAAGAGAGGCATAGTTTCTATGAAAGAGAAAATATCTATCTGTGAAGTGAGCGAAACCAAACCCAAGAAAGGTTTTTTTAGTTTTTTAATTTTTCCCCAGCAACCTTAAGTTTTGGTCACTCACTTCCACTGCACTTTTGATAGACTAATGATCTGATGGTATGTGGCAAATACAACAGTCTCCAGCCTGTTCCACTTAACTCATGGCTCAGCAGTGGAAATGACACAGTGCCAGTGGTTTCTGAAACAGCCTTTCCTTGTTCCCAGTCTGCCTTTGGAGCAGGAAATGAACCATCCTGGAGAGCAACATGGAGATACAGAGAGAGGTTAGGAAAGGATGAAAAAGGAGAAAAGTCTCTGAAAACATTTCTCTTGCTTCTTCTTATATCTATCAGGTTAATTATGCTTCAACTAAAATAATGGATGGTCACCAAATTGAATACCAGCCTGAAACCCATTCTCAGCATTAAACACCATGGATTAGCTGCTTAATGGTGAGCTTTAGTTTATAGCATCAGCATAGCCCTCGAATGAGTTATGGATTTGTACTCACTCCAGAACAATCTATTACTCTCCACATAACAGAAAATGCCATTTATTGCAATTTGTGCAAACTATAAATCAACACATTATTACTTAGAGGTATGTAAGCTGTGGCTATACTGCATACTCCTGCATTTGGTAATGGGTGTGTGTGTGTTGGGGGTTGAGGGGAGGAATATAGATTTTTTTAGTTTCCATTTGAATATTTGCAAAAATTCTTAGGAGAATTAATGGTGACTGCTGTCTCCTTATATTGCAAAGTGGCCTCTCTGTTCAAGTGTTCCTCCAGGTTTCAGATACTGACCAGTCTTAAATAATCAGTCTTCTTGGAGAAATTGATCATATACACTCTTTGAAGAAGATAGAGTCTTTTTGCAGAGATTCCAGCCCTTGGCTATACACTAGAACCACCTGGGAGGTGGGGCAGACTTTTGGAAAACATTGATGCTTATGCCAAACCCCAAACCTTACAATCAAAATTTTGGGTGACATCCAGACTCCAGACATTTAAAAAAGCCATCCAGATAATTTTAATGTGCAGTCAGGGTAAAGAACCTCTGCTTTACAAAATAGGAAATGGAAGAAAACTGAAGATGAAGAGGGAGGCTAGCTGGGAGCTGTAATTTTCTCAAATCAAGGTGGAAATGCATCTTGGGGATTTCAGAGACAAGCAAATGCACAGGATGCTGGTTGTATTTCTGTGTACACCCTGCAGAGTGAAAAATATACAGTTAAATGTGCCTCATAAGTAAATGAATGATAAATCCTTATGTTCTTCCTCAAAAGTACAGATAACTTATAGAGACCCAGCACGTGCAAACAAGCATGCACCAATCTTGCATAGAACGTTTTCCCCTTGTCTTGGTCCTTCACACAGTGCCTCCTGACTCTTTTTATATCATGGTATCCTGAGATATATTTGATATGGACACTGAACTGAACAACTGAGGTTGCAGCCTAGCTGCCCCAACAACTGAGGAGTCATTATCTGGTGGGAAGCGGGGTGGCATTTTGTCCCTGAAAGACTGGAAGATTTGTAGGAGTTTCTAGGTATTTTCTTTCTGTTTCCTCTTTTTCTGTCTTCCCTTTTGTGGTTTGATGCTTTCCTTTTGTTCTATGCTTTTGTTCTCTTCTTTTTGGTTTTTGTGAATCTGTTGTGGTTTTGATTTGTGCTTGCCCTGGTTTTCAAGTATGTTGACCTCTTCTTAAATCTACTTGATTTAGACTGGTAGTCATGTAGGCTCAAACACATTCTAGGGAAAAAAACTATATTTTCTTACCCTCCTCCCAAACATTTTATGATTTTGATATCTGTTTTTGCATTTTTGTGCTCATCCTTTTGCTGTTCCTTGCTTTCACAGAAATATTTTGATTTTTAAAAAATCTTTGTACCAGCTTATTTTAGTGATTATTTTCCAGTTATGATTTTCTCTTTCCTATAGATTCTTGTTTTCTATTTAGAGAAGACATTTCACTGTTTCCTTTAGGATAGGTTTAGTATTGTTGTATTCTTTTAGTTTTTTCTTGTCTGAGAAATTCTTTATCTCTACTTCTATTCTAAATGATAATCTTGCTGGGTAGAGTATCCTAGGTCGAAGATTTTTTCCATTTCAGGACTCTGAATATATCTAGCCAGTCTCTTCTGGCCTGAGTGTTTCTGTAGAGAAATCAGCTGATTACCTTATGGGGGTTCCCTTGTAATTAACTCTGTTTTTCTTTTGCTGCTTTTAGAATCCTCTGTCTTTAACTTTTGCCATTTTAATTATAATATATCTTGGTATAGGTCTGTTTGGATTTATCATGTTTGGGACACCCCGTGCTTCCTGTACTTGGATATCTATTTCCTTAAGTTTGGAAACTTTTCAGCAGTAATTTCTCCAAATACATTTTCAACCCTCTTTTTATCCTTTTTTCTTTCTGGCACACTTTATATTATCTCATAGGTCTCTTATGTTACTTTCTTTTTTTTTTTTTTTAATTTGGTTTTGTGTCTGCTCTTCTTATTGGGTAATTCACTTATTCATTCTTCTGCATTATTCATTCTGCTATTCATTGCCTTCAGCTCAGCTTTCATCTTGGTGAATGAGTTCTCTAGTTTTTTTAAAAATTTTGTTGAAATATAGTTGATTCATACAGTGTTAATTTCTGCTGTACAGCAAATTGACTCAATTACATATATGTATATTGTTTTTCATATTCTTTTCCATTATGTTGAAGATAGTTCCCTGTGCTACACAGTAAGGTATACAACAAGCTATATACTTGTTGTTTATTCATCCTTTATATAGTACTTTGCATCTAATTCCAAACTCCCTCTGTCCCCCCACCCCACAACCACAAGTCTGTTCTGTATGTCTGTGAGTCTGTTCTTTTTCATAGATATGTTCATTTGTGTTACATTTTAGATTCCACATGCAAAAAATAAAAACAAGAGTTGCTTTATGATCCAGCAATCCCACTTAGGAGCACAATATCCAGACAAAAACTATAATTAAAAAAGATACATGTATCTTAGCAGTGTTCATAGCAGCACTATTTACAATGGCCAAGAAGAGAAACAGCCTAACTGTTCATATATAGATAAATGGATGAAGAAGATGTGGTGTGTATACATATATATGTATATACACATACAGTGGAATACTAACTCATAAAATATGGAATATCAATTCCATATATGGAATATCAGCCATAAAATATGAAATACTGCCATTTGCAGCAACATGATGGACTTGGAGACTATCATACTAGGAGAAGTAAGTCAGAAAGAAATTTCTCTAATTTTTCTTGCTTCCTTTTATAGTTTCTAGTTGCTTTTTATAGCAATTGGCATTTCTATGAACAGTCCTTAATTCATTCAGTATATTCATGATCTCCTTTTTGAACTTAGTGTCTATTAGACTGAAGAGACCTGTTTATTGTTTGCCCTTTCAGTGGCACTCTCTTGATCATTTCATTGGGAGCAGTTCCTCTGCTTCCTCATTTTACTTATATTTCTCTTGCTCTGTGAGTTTAGAAGAAACAGTTATCTACTGTGGTTTTGGAGGCCTATTTTTATGTGGGAGTGTCCCTGTGTAGGTTGTGTGGGTTTAATATTTTTGGTGTGAAGGCTGTTTTTAGCGTGGATGTCTGCCACCTCTTTCCTCAGTGTATGCTGGCCGTTATCCCCTTGATAGGAGGTGTGACTGGTGTGGGGACCAGGGACTGCACTGAGGGTTGAGTGGGGCCTCCCCGTTGCTCTGTGGGTGTTCCTGCCCTGTCAGAGGCCAGTCTGCCTCCTGACTGTTGGAGTAGGAGCCCCCAGATCCATTTCTGAGCTATGCTTCTTAGCTCTGGTGGGAAGTAGGTGGGATTGAAGTGCTCCCACTGGGAGAGGAGCCATTGAGTGGTCCTCTGCTGGAGCTGTCCACCTGTGAGTGTGCTCTGTTGTGTCACTTGTCACGTGTTTTGTGGGCTCACAAAGCACACTGCTGTTGGCACCACGCTTGGCCCCGCTTCAACCCTGAGGATGCCAGCAACCAGCCCTGGTGTCCCTCAGAGGTTTTCATAAGGCCACCAGTGCAGATCCAGTGAGTCACGTGTGACCGTGAGCCTGCACCCAGTGTGGGAACGATGGAGGGGGCTCCACCCTGGCCCCAGCTCAGGCCCTGTGTGCATGTGTTCATGCGTGCCTATGTTCACAAAGCCCACCACTGCGAAGGCCTTGGAGCTGGCCCAGGCAGCGGTTGGTGTGGAAGCCTGCAGAGAAAGTGGCTGCTAAGGTGGCCCTGCTCCCTCTTCGCCGCTTCACAGTGGCACCCTGCTCCCATGGTGGCGTCGGCTTCCTCCGTGAACACCTCCAGTTGTGACCTTGGCACACTCCTGCCCCTTCAGGCTGTCTCTGGGCAGCCAGCAGCAGTCCTGTCTCTGGGTCTGTCCTCTGAACCCTGTGTTCCTGCCCCCAGCCCTTGCCTGTACCAGTGGACACGAGTCTCATGCTGGGGGGCACGGGGCGGGGACATGGCCGCACGTGCAGGTCTCATCCTGCCTCCGCCGCAGTCCTGTTGTCGCCCTCTCCTCTGAGCTTCTGAATGTCCCTTTCTGTCCTGGCTGGTCTCCCTGCCTATGAGGGAATTCCCAGCGTGCAGAAACCTTTCCTCTTTTTCAGCTCCCTCCCAGGGGTGCAAGTCCCATCCCACTTCCTCTTTTTTTTTTTTCCCCCTTTCACCTACCCTGTTACCTGGAGACTTTTCTTGTCCTTTCCAGTGTTTGAGGTCTTCTGCTAGTGTTTGATAGGTGTTCTCTGAGAGTTATTCCATTCTTAGATGTATTTTTGATGTATTTGTGGGAGGGGAGTGAGTTCCATGTCCCTCGACTCTGCCATCTGGATTGGAGTCTCCAGGTATTTCTTGACTCACGACTATTTTCATTTTACCTGCAGCATCAGCAAGACACTGGAAGCCAATGAGATGGCTGCCAGCACCTTAAGGTAATCATAAGAGCTACAGTTTACCAAATGAACACTATGTGCATCTACTGGGTTAAAGTGTTTCTTTTCTATCAGCCCCTGTTTTCCTAACTACCGTGTAAGATAGGCTTTATATATCCCCAGTTCCCACTTTCCAGGTGAGAAGTCCAAGATCCAAGAGATAAGTGATGAGCTGCATTCACATTCCTGCCCATCACTGTGTACCCCTGCAAGGTGCCCATCATCTCCGTTCTCTTCATTCTCCACCTCCAGTTGTTACTTACTGGATTTGGTAGTGGCAGAGAGCAGTAAGGAGTGGTCTACCCAGGTTTTAGCCACCTGGAGCTGTCCTCCTTTTCATTCGTGATTCAAACCCTGCCTTTTCTTTGCAACCTTCCCTCATCATGAATTGGTTGTGAACCATCTCCTCCACATTAGAATTCTGGAGCATTTATAATCTCCATGGATGCCTTAATCATAGTAGGGCTCAATAGATATTGGTAATTAATTGATTTTCCAGAATTTAACAATTTTTTCCCTTCAAAGAGTGCAATGAAACAGGGTAAGCAGTGTACTGTCCTGGAAAGGATGACATTTTGAGACAAGACGACAGATCTGGGTTCTAGTTCTGGCCCTGACATTAATCAGTTGGGTGGCCTTAGGCAGGGCCTCTGTTTTCTCATCTTTAAAAATGGCATGATAATATTACCTTGCAGAATAATCATAAGATAATGATAGCATTACCTTATAGAATTATAACCATTATCTTACAAAATAAAGTATTTAGCATAGAACCTGAAATTTGTTGTTAGGAATGATATAATCATTGTCTTACAAAATAAAGTATTTAGCATAGAACCTGAAATTTGTTGTTAGGAATGATATAATCATTGTCTTACAGAATAAAGTATTTAGCCTAGGAGCTGAAATTTGTTGCTAGGAAATGGTAACTCTTTTATCATTATTATGTATTAAAATTGGTTGCCGTTATTATTTTTTATCATAGTTGTTGTAAGGACAATGTCAGGCTAGAGTCTGTTAAAACGAGAATTTGTGTATTTATGTTTTATACCATGCTCGGGGACGAGTATTGGCAAGACTGGCAAGGGGCTGGTGGCAGAGCTGGTGGTGAGAACCATTGGATAGAGGCTGCAGAGAGTCTTATTAAACGAGGTCCATCCACTCATTTTTAAAAACCCATCCTTGGTGGTCAGTTGGATGAAGTGTAATAGGAGAGCACTGGATGGGGAGTCAAGACAGCCAGACTTACTCCCTGGCTCTGTCCCAAACCTACCGTGTGACTATGGGTAACAGCCAAATCTAGGTGTCAGGGTGGGCCCAGTCAGTTCAGGAAGCTCTTTCCTCTGAAGTCTGCTTAAAGATGCTTTCCTCCTTTGTTCTCAGAGACAACAGAAAAGACTCCTTGAGAATGAGGAGATCATTCCCCTCTATGACACAACAGTCATGCAAGATTTATTAGGGAATTAACCTATGCAAAAGCTTTTCCTTTGTGCCTCCATTTCACATTCTCCTCTTTCATAATCTGCAACTTACATGCTTATTTAACTATCATCCACGTATCCAAACAGAGATACTTTTGAGAGAGAAAGGGAGTGCTACTAACAATTAATTTGGAACAGCAGATATTGACTGGGATTTTCATACACCAACCATGATGTAAGTCATCCTGCCCCTGACACTCTATTCCACTTCTCTAGTCACACCTGTGAAAGTGCTCTCTCCAGAGCAGGAGGAGCGTGTCTGTCTCCTCCCTACATCGTCAGCCCTCTGTAGAGTCTAGGACGAGGTGGTGGGTGCTCGATACTTTGGTGAATGAGAGAACTTACCAATGAGCTAGTTGCGGGACCCGCTGGATGACCTTGAGCAAATTGCTTCAGCTCTTGGTGCTGCTGGAAAATGAGCAGGAGACCAGTAATCTTCAAGGTCCTTGCGGTCTCCCAGTCTCTGTCCCTTCCTGTCTTGGGCAGTTTCTGCTCCCTCCTCCCCACTCCTCCCCATCCTCTTGGCTGCCGGAAATGGGTTCTGTGAGCACCAAAGCCCTGGTCCTGAGATGGGTCCTGATGCTGTCCGTTCTCTGTGCCAGGGAAAGGTCTCTTCACATCTGCGGGAGTCTGAATGGCAGAAAGGAGAACGAAATTAAGAAAACTGTGCCCGTGCCGTTCTAGTTCATGGTTAGTTATTAAAAAAAAAAAGAGAGGCACGGACAGGAGGCTCCATGGTGCCAAGGTCATAGAATAAATTGGTGACCGGGATAGGAAGAGCCTCAGACTGCTATTTACTCAGGGAGCTCTTTCAACCTGAGCTGGGGGGCTCTGAGTCCAAGGAGCTGCTCAGCATAAGCACAGGGCAGCTTTCTTGTCAGCCTCAGCCCTTTCAGGGAACCAGAACTGCAGTCATATTGAATCATGAACTAGATTAGCCACATTAGAGGTTTAGCTACAATA
Source organism: Neotragus moschatus (assembly GCA_006410615.1). Lineage (NCBI taxonomy): Eukaryota > Metazoa > Chordata > Mammalia > Artiodactyla > Bovidae > Neotragus > Neotragus moschatus. The sequence continues at coordinate 762,749 of SJYA01001943.1, read as the reverse complement.
TATTTCAAACTTAAAACACAGGCTATGGCAATGGTATCAAAACCTGTAATTTCTGATGCAAATGAACAGCATGAAAAATGGCCCCTGGCTACTGGGATAGAGGAATATGTGAGTGAAATAACATGGCAGTTATGTCAAAATTGGAAGAATAACTATATTCCAGAATAGTAAATTATTATCACGACCTGGCTGGTAGAGGAACTGAGAAGGTGAGAGAGTGTGTGTCTGTGTGTGCGTGTGTGTGTGTGTGTGTCTTGGTACCAGGATAAAATTACATTGTCAATTTTGTTTAGTCCCTCTTTAAAACCTGAACATTCATTTTTGAAAATATGTGTGGAACATAAGGTGACATTTGGGAGAAAAGCATAATTTTCAAAGAATACTGATCCCATTAGTTCTTATATTACAGATGCCGATGAATTTAACTTTTATAGTGTTGCTAACACATGGAAGGCATAAAATGGACTTTCAACTACCTCAAGTTTTCAACAGTGTCTCAGGGAAGTACCTGAGCATTATAAAATGTTTTTTTTTGGAGTACGCTGTAGCATCAGGTTGCATGAGCACAAGTTCATGGAATCAAAAATCTCTCCCTTTCAAGTCTGAGGGCAATTTCTTGTTGCTTGAGAGACCTTATGCTACCTATGTAATTGTACTGAGCCCAGCTTTTCTTACCTTTAGAATGGGATAATAATAATACCCTTCTTACAGGGCCTCATAAAGATTAGAAGTGACAATATGGATGAAGTATTGATATTTGGCATAGTACCCTTCTTATAGCTAGACATTCTGTGAAGGAAGACTGATATTATCATTATGATTATAATTTAATTCTTATATGTGATATGAATCTTTGAAATTAATTAGTATTTTGAAATTAATTATTGATTTACTCAGAGGTTAAAGCAAATATAGTGACTTTAGTGTGTTGTTTTATGTATTTAACTTTTTTGCATGTTTTGACTCTGACAGTGGGTTGTTTGTATGGTGGGTTAACTGATCTTTCCAAAGTTAGCACTTAAAACATTTTTTTAATAGAGTAAGCTGTAGAATTCTCCCAGTCTGATGGGAAATACAGATATATTTCACCTTTATTTATTCAAATGTCATTACTAAATATCAGATATTAAAATATAAAATATGAGAATAAAAGCATTTTAAAATTTTATAAAAGAAAATGTCAAGTTTTATATCCAGCGTTAGCTTTAAGTAGTCATACACACACACTTTTACAAAATTAATTGATTTATTTCAGTTGGAGGCTAATTGCTTTACAATATTGTGGTGGTTTTTGCCATACATTGGCATGAATCAGCCACGGGCACACCCAAGTTTTATTCAAGTTTTATGCCCAGTGTTAGCTTTATTTTACATACACGCACACAAAATACATTTATTTTGAGATTGCATATCTGTCCTAAAGAGCAACACATCAAGATGAGCGACAGTGTGGCTGAGTGCGGGGCTTTGGAGTCATACAAACCTGGGCTTGCTTCTCGGCCTTTTTCCTTCTAGCTGCGTGACCTTAGATTAAGCCTCTATGAGCCTCAGTATTCCTTATCCAGGAAATAAAAGCAAAGTCTACTATAGAATTATTTAAAGATGAAGGGAGATTCTGCTTGGCATGTGACAGTCTACATAATAGTGTTATTTAAAAAATTATATGGGGCCCAAAACTATAATTTGATCATAAGGAAGAGATATTTACAGGGTTATTTCATATATGGAAATCATGTAAATATCCAAACAGTTCTTTTAAGGTGTTTAGAAGAATGGATATAATTTCTGTGTAGTCAGTGGGAGCTTTGGGGTCATTTTCATGACTGGATGGAATTGTTCTCTTGGTGTTACAATATATTTCATAGTTCTCCAAACCATGACAGAAAGAAGAGCAAAAGGGAACATTGTACATAATACACACAATACTGTATTTAGGAGAGGTGAGACCAGATAGATTTTATTTTAAAAGAAAACTTACTATTTACATTACCAACAAGTAAGTGTGGTCTTGGGTTAATATTATAGCTAAACTTAATGTGATTCAATGCAGTCAGTGTCAAAGCATTTTTCACAACCATTGTTTCAGTAGGAAAATGTGAGTATGATAAAGAAGTGCGACTGGTATTGGTAAATGTGAGGAAAGCTAGTAAAAAATATATGGTTTGAGTGGACATTTTTGTAGAGCAACATATATATATAGATATGGTTTGTTATCTGGGGATTTGAAAAGTGGTTTACTTTGTCATCCAATAATTTTGGTTGTGGGTCTCTTATTTCTTTTGTTAAAAACCCCTCAAATTCAACAATTTGCACTGGGTTTCTCCCATAGTGAATATAATGCATCGCCATAATTCAAGTCATATTCAGTCAGGTCAGTGGTTTCAGGGAGCCCATACATTTCAAATTTATTTCCAAGGTCATGAAGCCATCCCCTATGGCAAGTGCAAAATGCCTTTGATGTGGTGGGCACAACATCTGTGCAGACAGACACACTTAACTCATACAGCGCTTTGATTTCACATTTCGGTGGCGAGGTAAGGTCTTTTGAACCCAAATACATTTACTATTAATGTTAAGTCACATCAAACAATTAGGCAAATGGGCCTTGGAAGTGGAAGAGATGGCACCCTGGCTATAAAGTCGGTTCTGGGACACCTGGCAAGGAGAAAGAGGGACTCCCAGGCTGTAGTTACTGCTGTCATCTCTGGTTAAACGCTGGTAGTAACTCAGAATCAGCTCCTGAAACACATGTTCCATGCTACACTTCTGAGGTCCCAAATCTGCCTCTCCTCTTGGTTTCCCAGTTCGGTGAATGGCACCACATCCACTCAGGTGACAGTGCCAGAGCTCTCGTGGCATTCTTAATCCGATTCACTCCTTCATTTCCATCTCCATCTTCTGTGGATCTCCAAGATTGGTTAATCTTAAAGTTGTTCATATCTGTCTAGCATTGCTTTGTTCTCATGTCTTGCTTGGATTATCACTACAGTCTCCTTATTTCTCATGGCTTATTAGCTTGCTTCACTAATCCTTTTCTAGTCTATAGCCATGACGAAATCTTTCCTGTTTTGGCTAAAATCCATTCTTCTTTGGGGGCTCAGTTAGGATATAATTTTCTCTGGAAACTGTAATTTCCTACCCCTACTGGCACTCTAGACTCCAAGCCAAGGCTGATTTAGTGGGTCCACCCCTGCACCTTGCACTCAATTTCTGCACAAGACTTCTTTGTTGTTGTTGTTCAGTTGCTAAGTCATATGTGACTCTTTGCAACCCCATGGACTGCAGCACGCCCGGCCTCCTTGTCCCTCACTATTTCTTGCAGTTTGCCCAAGTTCAAGTCCATTGATTTGGTGTTGTTATCCAACCATCTCATCCTCTGCTGCCCTCTTCTTAGGTGTATCTTAAGACTTGCTGCTGCTGCTGCTAAATCACTTCAGTCATGTCTGACTGTGTGACTTAGGTGTATCTTAATTCCTGTGCCCTGGTCCACATCACCTATTAACCATAAACTCCTCAGAGCAAGGACTTGTTCCAGGACCAGGAGAGAGGGGCACATATTCAATGTCCAGCAAATATCTGCTAAATATGTAAATGTTTTTAAATCTTCTACTCCCTCTCCCTATAATTAAGCACCAGACCTCAGTATAGGTTTATCCATATGTATACATCTGTGCTGGGTGTAGGAAAGATTCCTTTATAAAATGCCATTGGAAAGCTAGGTTATTTTGATGGAATAAAATATTATTCAAAGATACTGGAGCATGAAGTTCCCTCTCTAGTCTTCAGATAGTGCAAGTGGAGCAGAACTGATGTATAGCTTCTTGCAGGGAATAAGCAGGTGGAAGAAGTGCTGGGAAAGCAGGCCCAGTGGAAAGGATGCTTTATGCACACGTTCCTTTCCTCTTCCCAGTTTATAGATCTTTTCTGAATTGTGGTTATTCCTCTGGGTGAGAAGGGAATTCATTCGTCTCATACACCAGTAATTTTCAAGTGCTGTCCTTTATACAAGCCTGGGTAGACACCAATGGGACCATAAGAGAACGTGATTTTTGCCCCAGCAGATTTGGGAAGATTGAAAAGATGAAATTTCAATGGAAATGCCAATTAAAAAAAGAGTCAAATGGCATTTATTTAGGTGATTGTGACCGTTGAGGTGGGAAATGCTGAATAGAAGAGGTGCTACTTGGTAACAGGGCAGAAATTGTAAATTCTTCAATTCCTACTCTTCCACTGCCTCCCATAAAATGAGAGCAATTTGAGCCCCAGAAAAAGTATGAATTTGGAGTCACATGAATTTGTGACTCTGTCATTTTTTGGAACAAAACTGTAGGACATTGGGAAGGCTACTCAATCATGCTGATCCTAAATTTTCTTCTTAAAAATGAGGATAATACATACTTTACTGTATGCAAAAATAGAGGAAAACAATGGAATGGGAAAGACTAGAGATCTCTTCTTGAAATTTGGAGATACCAAGGGAACATTTCATGCCATATGGACACTAATAAAGGACAGAAATGGCAAGGACTTAACAGAAGCAGAAGAGATTAAGAAGAGTAGCAAGAATACACAGAAAAACTATACGAAAAAGGTATTATTGATCCAGAAAACCATGATGGTGTGGTCACTCACCTAGACCCAGACATCCTTGAGTGCAAGGTCAAATGGGTTTTAGGAAGCATCTCTACAAACAAAGCTAGTGGACTGATGGAATTCCAGTTGAGCTGTTTCAAATCCTAAAAGGTGATGCTGTTAAAGTGCTGCACTCAGTATGTCAGCAAATTTGGAAAGTTCAGCAGTTGTCACAGGACTGAAAAAGGTCAGTTTTTATTCCAATCCCAAAGGAAGGCAATGCCAAAGAATGTTCAAACTACTGCACAGTGGCACTCATCTCACATGCTAGCAATGTAAATGCTCAAAATCCTTTAAGCTAGGCTTCAACAGCACATAAACCCAGAAATTCCAGTTATATAAGCTGGATTTAGAAAAGGCAGAGGAACCAGAGATCAAATTGTCAACATCCATTGGATTATAGAAAAAGCAAGAGAATTCCAAAAAGACATCTACTTCACTTCACTGATTACACCAAAGCCTCTGACTGTGTGGATTACAAAAAACTGTGGAAAATTCTTAAAGAGATGGGAATACCAGACCACCTTACGTGCCTCCTGGGAAATATGTATGCAGGTTAAGAAGCAACAATTAAAACCGGACATGGAAAAACAGACTGGTTCCAAATAGGAAAAGGAGTAAGTCAAGGCTGTATATTGTCACCCTGCTTATTTAACTTATATGTGGAATACATCATGTGAAATGCTGGGCTGGATGACTCACAAGATTGCTAGGAGAAATATCAACAACCTCAGGTATGTAGAATGATACCACTGTAAAGGTAGAAAGAAAAGAGGAACTAAGGAGCCTTTTGATGAAGTTGAAAGAGGAGACTGAAAAAGCTGGTTTAAAACTCAACATTAAAACTCAACTCATCATGTACACTCATGGCTGATTCACATCAATGTATAGCAAAATGAATACAGTATTGTAAAGCAAAACAAACTAAAAAATAAAAATTAAAAAAATTAAAGAAAAACTCAACATTAAAAAAACTAAGATCATGGCATCTGATCCCGTCATTTCATGGAAAATAGATGGGGGAAAAGTGGCAGATTTTATTTTCTTGGGGTCTAAAATCACTGTGGACAGTGACTGCTGCCACAAAATTAAAAGATGCTTGCTCCTTGGAAGAAATGCCATGACAAGCCTAGACAGTATATTAAAAAGCAGAGACATCACTTTGCCAACAAAAGTCTGTATAGTCAAAGTTACGGTTTTTCCAGTAGTCATGTATGGATATGAGAGTTGGACCGTAAGAAGGCTGATCACCGAAGAATTGATGCCTTTGAACTGTGGTGCTGGAAAAGACTCTTGAAAGTTCCTTGGACTGCAAGGTCAAACCAGTCGATCCTCAAGGAAATCCACTCTGAATATTCATTGGAAGGACTGATGCTGACGCTGAAGCTCCAGTACTTGGGCACCTGATGTAAAGAGCCAACTCATTAGAAAAGACCCTGATGCTGGGAAACATTGAGGGCAAGAGGAGCAGAGGCTGGCAGAAGATGAAATGGTTAGATAGCATCGTTGACTCAATGGACATGAGTTTGAGCAAACTCTGGGAGATAGTGAAGGATAGAGAAGCCTGGCATCTGCAGTCCATGGGATTGCAAAGAGTCAGACATGACTTCACGACTGAACAAAAACATACTTTATTAGGTTATTGTTATATAAGACCACATATAAATTAAAATAAATCATGTAAACTTGTTTAGCATTATTTATTTAAATGTCAGGGCTCATAGTGTAACAGAATTGCTGCCTAAGAGTTAGAGGAAAAACTTAGAGGAAACTCAAATTTTAAAGTAATATTTGAGTATCAGTTGTCCAGGATCCAGTGGCAACTTTTGTGTGCAGAAGTAAGCAGGATAAAGGCATCACATAAGGGGACTGGAAGCCCCCTGGTGGGGGCAACCAGGAATATGATGACCAGGACATATGCCAAGTCAGGTTCTACCAGGACTGGCCAGAAATCTAGGAAGAGAATGATTTTATGGAAGAACATTTGGTTTGTTTCCAGCTTGGGGCTGTTGCAAATAGAATTGATGTGAACATTCATGGGCAAGATTCTGAGCATAGCTCTTAAGTAATCTTCATTTCTCTGGGGTAAATGCGTCAGAGTATTACTGATGAATCTTATGGTAGTTGCATGTTTATTATTTTAAGAAACTGCTGAATTGTTTTCCAGAGTGGGTATAGTATTTTACATCCTTGCCAGCAATGTCTAAATGATCTGTTTTCTCCTCATCCTTGCCAGCATTTCGTATTCTCACTGTTTTTTAACTATTCTGTAAGCATGTAGTGATATTGCATTATTTTTAAAGTCTTCCTTTCCCCAGTGTGTCATGATGTTGAATGGCATTTCACGTGCTATTTGTTATCTGTCAACTTCTGTGCTATTTGTCATTTTTACTAAAATGTCTCTTCAGGTCTTTTGTCCATTTATTGTTTGGATTATTTACTTAATGTTGAGTTTCGAGAGTTCTTTAGATACTAGCCTTTTCTCAGACTGTACTTTGTCTTTTCATTTTTTTCACAGGGTGTTTCAACGAGTAGAAGTTTTACATTTTGATGAAGTCTAATTTACCATTTTTTTTTTCTTTCATGATTTGTGCCTTGTTTTGGTCATGTCTAAGAATACCTTTCCTAGCTTTGTATCCTAAATGTTTAAAAAAGTTTCATAATTTTACACTTTATAGTTAAGTCTGTTATCCATTTTGAATCAGTTTATGAAGTGTAAGACTTAGTTTGAGGTTCAAGTTTTGCCTTTGGATATTCAGTTGTTCTAACAAATGTATTTTCATTTGTTGAAAAGACTTTCTCTCATTCCGTTACTTTTGCATCTTTCTTAAAAATTGCTTGGGCCTATTTGTATGGGTCTATTTCTGGTTCACTATTCTTAGGCATATTTTTGTGAGTTTATTTCTAACTATTCTGTTCTATCGATCTGTGTAACTCTCCTATGACAGTCCTGCAGAATCTTGATTATTGTAGCCATATGGGAGGTCTTGATATTGGGTAGATGGTTTCATTTCACTTTATCCATATATTTCAAAAATGTTGAAAATTTCAATTTATTTGCCTTTCCAAATAAAATGTAGAATAATCTTTTCCATATCTTCATAATATCTTGCTGGGATATTGATAGAAATTGTGTCAAATCTGTGTGTCTTTTAGGGAGAAGTATATTTTTGCTATGTTGAGTCTTCCAATATAGGAATATAGTTGTATCTTCATTTATTTAGATCTTCCTTGGTATATATTTCATTAGCATATTATAGTTTTTAGCATATAAGTCCTATAAATGTTATGTTAGATTTAATGTAAGAATTTCACTTTTGAGTGACTATAAGTGTTTATCTAATAATTTTAGTTTCCCTGACTTTGTTGCTAGTATAATAGAAATAAAATGAATGTTTTTGTGCTTAACTCATGTCCTGCTGAAATTACTTAATAGTTTATATGAGGTTTTGGGGTAGATTTCTGGGGATTTTCTATGGAGACAGTGCTATCTGCAGTTAAGGGCAGCTTTACTTTTTCTCTTCTGATTGCTATGCATTTTATTTCCATTTCTTTTCTTATTGCATTGGCTAGAATTTATAGCTGTATGTTGAGTAAAGGCAGTGAGAATAGACATTCTTGTTCATTATCATAGGGGAAAAAGCATTCAGAGTGTTACTATTAAATATGATATTAGCTGTAGATTTTTTATAATGCACTTTATGAAATTGAGAAAATTTCCCCTCTATTTCTGTTTTTTGTGAGACTTCTGTCATGATCTAGTGATCTAATGTTGAATTTTATCAGATCCTTTTTTCTGCATCAATTGATATGACCATGTAATTTTCCCCTTTTAAATGGTTAGCTTGATGGATAACAGTGATTTTCAAACATTGAAATATGTAGTCTTGTATTTTAGAATAAACTCTGTTTCAGTATGGTATGTAGGTCTTTTCATATATTGCTGAATTTTGTTTGCTAATATTTTAAAAAGAATTTTTGTATCTATTAATTAGGAATAGTTCTACTATTTTTGATGGTTTTGATATCCAGATAATATTAGTTTCATGAAATGAATTGGGAGGTATTCTCTTTCCTATTTTCTGGAAGTGATTTTATTGAACTTGGTTAAATCTTTTTTAATGTTGGAAGTATTTTCCAGTGAAAACTTCTGGGCTTGGGGATTTCTTTTTTGGAGACTTTATGAATTTGATTTCCTTAGTAGTTATAAAGCTATTCAAAATATTCCATGTGAGTGAGCTGTGGTAGTTTGTATTTTTCAAGGAATTGGTTCATTTTATCTAGGTTGTCAAATTTATGTGTTTAGAATTTGTAATATTTCCTCATTATCCTTTTGATGTCTGCAGGTTCTGCAATTCGGGCCTTTTTTTTTTTCATTCTTGAGATTGCTCAGTTTTAGTTGTCTGTCATTACTCCCCAGGATAAGGGAGGCGAGAAGCCCAAGTTCCCCACTTGGCTTCCCCTGACACTTGGGCAGAGATCTGATGGGGGTGAAATTCCTGGCCCTCTCTTCTGCCCTCCTTCACACCACCTTGATGAGTGGATGGTTTGTGAGGGGTGAGGTGCAGTCGGGTGAAGGCAGATACCTAGGTTTCCTGTATTGCCCTTTGTGGCCATGGGTGGAAGTGGGAGCACTTTTTCCCTTTGCTTTTTGGTCTGTGTTTGCCTGGAGTAGATTGAGTTATTGTCTCAAAATTTTCTGTTTTGCTAGGATGCCTTTTTGACTAGACAGAGAATGTTTTAATTTTCTTTTTTTTTTTTTTTTTTTTTACCTGCAGGTATTCCCAGATTGCCAGCTTCTTCAGCTGTTAAGTCTGGGGTATGTGAGGGAAAAATGAAAACCCAAGTAACTCACCACTGTCCCCTTCCTTGTATTCCGAGGTCCCTTGTTGGTCTGCTTTATTCTTTCTGTATTTCAGAGTCTGTTATGCTTGTTTTATATGTAAAGTTCGGGGCTTTTAACTGTGCTTAGTGGGAAATTGAGAAAAGTGCTTTTACTCCATTTTCCTGGAAATGGAAGTTAAATAGTACTTTTTATTATCTTTCTTTTAACTGTCAGTGCCTACTGAGGGGTATTTAGTGACGATTAAGAGAGACAATGATGGAGAAATTGTTTTAAAACTATAAAGCAGAAAATAAAATTAATAGGTTGTTATTTTCTATTAGTTTTTAATATTATAGAAATTATGAAAAGTTCTGTTTGTCACTAATGATGGTGGGTTTTAAGTTTGTTTTTGTTTCCTCATTGAAATTAACCGGTGAAGTGAAATAGTCATGATGGGACAGCACAGAAGGAAAGAAATACCTTACACAGACATAGATGAGCTAATGCCAGAAAGAGCGATACCCACTTCAAATTACACAGCAAACAGGAAGTCCAGGAAAAATATGCTTTAATGAGCCTGTTCCTTTTGAATTAAAGCAGAATTATTACTTTCGTATTAATATAGATCTGCTTTCTATTTCATCAAAAAGTGTCAGAGACTGCATTATTGTGAAGAGAGCATGTCACCAAGGGGTGGGTTGTATGGTGGGGCTTCAACAGGTCAGTGTATCACATGGCTGAGACAACTGCTGAGAATTGCTATTCTGTTGAGAAAAGAAATAGAGCAAGTTTAACTTTGTGGCATAATTACATTTACCCGAATGGTTGTCTGTAAAGCAAATTTTTGTGAGTTGGATTGGGTTGTTTCATTTGATTCTATTATATATTTAGGGATTTTCATACATAGTAGTTATATCAGAGTCTAAAACTGCTTGCAGGAGACCCTTTCCCGACCATACATGACCCATTCCTGTCTTGTAACATTCATCTCACAGAATCTGGACTAATGTCTGGTTCTACAGTCTTGTTCCTACCCCAAGTTAAATATTTTCTTTGAAAATCTGAGCTTTAATTTCGTGAAGCCAGTTTTCATTTTGTAGTGTGTTCTCTTGACAGAAGCACATCCTTGAAGTATTTGAAGCACCATAAAATGATTTTATGCTGTCAGAGATTTTGGTTCAATATTAGTATCTCTATTTTTTTCCTGCTCTTCTATATAGTTCACAGAACCACTCAAGACAAGCATCTTCCTTCAGTTCTTCCTTGCCTTTCATCGTCTTTGCCTTCTTTTTTTATATAATTTTATTTGTTTATTTTTGGCTGTGCTGGGTCTTCGTTGCTGTGCTTAGTTGCAGTAAGCAGGAGGTATTCTCTAGTTGCAGTGCATGGACTTCTCATTGCGGTGGGTTCTCTTGTTGTGAAGCACAGACTCTAGGCCATGTGGGCTTCAGTAGCTGCAGCATGAGGGCTCAGAAGTTGTGGCTCTGGAACTCTAGAACACAGGCTAGTAGCTGTGGCTCATGGGCCTAGTTGCTCTGTGGCATGTGGGATCCTTCCAGACCAGGGATAGAACCCACGTCTCTTGCATTGGCAGGTGAATTCTTTAGCACTGAGCCACTAGGGAAGCCCTCTCCATAACTTCTTTCTGTCTCTTAGCTCCTTGGTGAATTAGTGGGCTATTTTATGTTTTTCTGGAAAATTCATAACTCTGTTCCCTTTGATGTACTTTGCATCTTACCGTTAACAAATGGACCTTCATGATAAGGAAGGTGTCACAGGCATATTGATTATTACCTTTTCCTGAAGATATAGGCTTGGGTTCTCTTCTTGGCCTCTATAAAACTAGCTACCTAGTCATGACTCAGAGTGTTGAGCAATCATATAAAGGAGCAGCATGAAGTGACTGCAGCCACATTCTGAAGTCAATACTTCAGCTCATGTGACTTGTTGCATAGTCTAACAGGCCAGTTACGGTTATTCTCCCTGCCTAGCATTTTCTCTCACACTTTGTTCATCTAGCTTAAATGTTCCCTTCATGGGGAAGTCATTGCCTTTGTTAGGTCATAGCATTTATTATTTCATTCATTCAATCAAAAAATTCATTGTGCACCTATTATATGCTAGAAGTGATTCTAGCTTTGTATACTGCAGCACTCTGCCTGCCCCTCTGTTAATAATTATTCAGATTCATATTCATCTGATAGCTATTGAACACCTGCTGCTTGACAGGCTTTGTGCTATGTAAGTTCCTATGCATTGTAGGCTTTTTTTGCTTTTAGTTGCTTCTTTGTACAGACTGTATAATTCTTAAGAGACTTTTAACTCCTAGAGGGTAGAAGTAGTGTTACATATACTTATATTGGTGTTTTACCTGAAATAATATCTGGTATGTAGTAGGTACTCAAAATATATTTGATGGCTGAATGAATGGATAAAAGAATAGGCAGGGCTGACTGCGGTCTTAGAGAAAGGCATGTGTGTCATTGCATGCGAAAAGGTAAGGTTGTCTCTGCTTGTGGCATCTGTGACAAGTCGATTCCATCACAAACAGATCCAGCCAAATTGACTCTCTTTGGGCATAGAAATGTTTTCCCTCAATCAGATTCTGTGCCGTTTACCATATACAGCTTGATGCCAAAGTATGTTCCCCTGATGAGCGTGACATTTTATTTGCATACACATAAGCAAGTTCAGAGTTTAATTTGGAAGTGCAACCCCACTAAGAGTGCATGTGTCTATATTTATTTAGAATCTTTGTTTGGATGGGCACATGGGGGTGATCTAGGACACGAAAGCTTGGAAAAATGGATAAAAGCTAGTTCTCCCTTCACTGCATTTTTGAATGAAAAAATGTAACCTTTGATTACCCTTCGACTTCTTTTTATTTTTGTTCCAGAACATTCTCCAAGGCCTCTTCAGTTCTTTTGTCTTGATTTTTATAGATTGGTCATACAGTGTTTCCTTTGGTGTTTAAGAAAAGTTTCCTGGTGGTTAGGTAGAGTATGTTTGAAGGGAATTTACTGGTGGTTAGTGAGTTATCTTTGAGGGGCCTTTGCAAGAACTGACATGCCCAGATTACTAACAATTAAGAGAAATCACCCTGTCAGAACCCTTCAGGTGAAATTCAGTGTTTACCAATCCATCGAGGTAACTTTATGCTGCCCCTAAAAAAATGGGCTGCCTTTGTTTTTTGATTTCCTAAATAAAAATGTCATGAATGTGGAGGGTGAGAGGTGGGATGTGGAACAAGAGATTCCCTTTTGCTTTTTTTTTTAATATAAATTTATTTATTTTAATTGGAGGCTAATTACTTTACAATATTGTATTGGTTTTGCCATACATCAACATGAATCCGCCACAGGTATACACGTGTTCCCCATCCTGAACCCCCCTCCCTCCTCCCTCCCTGTACCATCCGTCTGAGTTCTCTCACAGAATTGCCTCTATCCAGAAAGTGAGGCAGCCTGCTTTTAGTTTGTTGGGTTACAAGTGTTTCCTTTGTTGGCAGGAGTTGAAAAATAAAATAAAAAGAACAAGAAGAAGTCAATTTCTGTTTCTCATATGCCACAGGGCTGTGTGGTGTCCTTATTTAATGGATGAATATATACCTCACAGACTTCTTATGTAGAGAGACTTGACATGGGTGATGAAATAGGAAACTCAAAGCAAACACCGAGGGAAGGAAATGGTTAGTTTAGGACAGTCCCAAACGCCACCCAACTATTGCCTGCATTTCAAGGCAGTCAACAGAGAAGGCAGCCTCTTTCTCTTTCAGGATATCTGTTTACTTTGTAATTAACCAGAAGAAGAAAATTTTTCTGACCCTTTTTTGATTGAGGGCTTGTCATTTAAATAGAAGTTACTGCTTTTAGGATTAAGCACATTGCAAAGAAACATCTCAGTGTTTTAGTTGTATAAAATCTGGGATGATTTATACTTACACAAAAGATTAACCCTGTTAGTTTGTGCTGTTTTCCTTTCCTNGAGTGCAGCATTTTCACAGCATCATCTTTCAGGATTTGAAACAGCCGACCTGGAATTCCGTCACTTCCACTAGCTTTGTTCATAGTGATGCTTTCGAAGGCCCACTTGACTTCACATTCCAGGATGTCTGGCTCTAGGTGAGTGATCACACCATCATGATTATCTTGGCGTAAATAACTAGTAATGGTATTGATATTTGGGGTTTGTATGCTAAGTGTATGTTTAACTGTGTAAGGAACTGTTTTCTCAAGTGGCTTTATCATTTTCTGTCCCACCAGTAGGATGTCAGACTTTAGTTGCTCCGCATCCTCACCAGCACTTTTTATGAAAAGAGTACTTTTCACATAATAAGCACTGAATATTTTGAAAGAAATTTTAATCTCTGTTGCTTACATTAATTCTAATGCTCTTGCTATGACCACTATCTCAACAACCTCTCTTCTGAGTTAACTAACTCCTGAGTATGACTCAATTTTTTTTTTGGAAGCCAGAGCACCTTTTCATTAAAAACACAATATTGGGTTTGGCAGAAAAGAAGCCGCATAGGTTTTATGCTTCATTAAAACAAGACTCAAAAACCAAACACAATAGGCAGGGTGATGGGGATTAATAGTCTCTGATTTCTAGAGGGTAAAAGAATCCTCTATATTAGCTCAGTTGAAATGGGATCCGGCCTTAGCTCATGGCACCGACCCCGCCCCCAACCACATATTTTCCGGTTGCCTGATTGGACCATCCAGTGTTTCCTGTGACCAGGATCCTTTCTGAGGCCAAGTAACTGCAGTGAAGGGAAGGTGGGCAGAGATACATAATAAGGCGCTAACTAGGTGCTAACAAAAGGCTAGCGCCAAGAAGAAAGAATGTGGAAATGTGATAATGAAGACCTTGTAGTTAAGTTTCAAGGGGAAACAGAATCTTTAAGAAGCCCTGCCCTAAGAAGGACCTTCACATGTAACAGAGGTTCCTGTATGGGAGAGTTAACACCAGTCTGCTGGAGTGAGTTGGAAAAACATGTTGAGAAAAGGCTCTTGTGATTTACCTGTATTCATGGTCATAAGCAAAACCCAAATGAATTCATAGAAACCAGGAACCACTTCATTTATTTATTTACACTTTTAATTTTGTACTGGAGTATAGCTGATTAACAAACAATATTGTGATAGTTTCAGGTGGACAGTGAAGTGACTCAGCCATACATATACGTTTCCAGTCTCCCCCAAACTCCCCTCCCCTCTGGGCTGCTACAACATACAGCAGAGTTCTCTGTGCGGTACAGCAGATCCTTGTTGGTTATCCATGCTAAATGACAGTGGTGCGGACATGTTGATCCAAAACTCCCTAACTATCTTTTCCCTCGTCTCTTCCCCCAGCAATCATAAGTTCTTTCTCTAAATTTAGAGTTCTTTCTCTAAACAGTTGTGAGTCTGTTTCTGTTTTGTAAATAAGTTCATTTGTATCATTTCTTTTTAGATTCCACATTTAGAAGGGGGTGATTGCTTGGCGCAAGATATGGGCAGAAAACTGAAAATAAAGCAAAACCAGAAAACAAATACAAGCAAAACCATCTTTTCGTGTCTTTCTGTAAACTTCTCGAGTAATCTTGAGCAATTTTCACCAGGTTTTTGCTGTGCCAGTCATTCCCCCATGAAAAGAGACGGGAATGCCCGATTGCTTCATTCTAAAATGAAAAGAAGCTTTAAAAAGTTTAACACTGTAACTATGGTAAGTAGAACTAGAATGAAAAGAGGCCAAAGGGTGTAGCAGATAGAACTGAGTGGGGATTAGAGAACCTGGGGCCAAGACCTGAGTTCGCTACCAACCAGCACTGTCACCTTGGGAAACCCTTCTTAACCTTCCTGTATCTCCGTTTCCTTGTGAATAAAATCAAGGTGTTTGAGCAGCTGCTTTTTAAGATCTTTTCTAGCTTCAAGACCTCATCATTCTAAAGGATGAATAGGATGCACAAGATTGGTTTTCTTTTGGAAAATATTTTCTATGGCTTTTGGCTAAGAGAAGTAGGAGGTAGTCCTGGTTTCCATTGCTTATGGTGATGGGAATTCACGTGTGAGAACTGTCCCTTTAAATTGTCTGAAAATTCTGATGCATGTTTCATGGACATTTGGGAGTTGTGAATCTTTGTAATTATTTCCTAAAGAAATTTCAGGTCTCCATTGTTTTCTGTGGGCAGATCGGCCTGGGCAAACCACAACACAACCATCTTGAGGCTTAACTGGAAGGCTATGCTAAACCCATTTTCCATTTTCATTATAGCTGTCATAAGAATAGATGTGCATCACAGCAATTTCGGTTTCTCCTGTCCCTTATTGCCTCGTATGTTGTGTGAATTACAGGGGTATGTGCTGTTTCCCAGATGCTCGGATTTGATTTACTGCTCCTTCCAGTTGGGCTTTTACTAACCTGTGAACAAGGAAGGCATAACAAGCAACTGAAACTAATGATGTGGGAAAGGTCAGAACAGTACCAAATTTGGGATAAAGGAGTGTCAGAACGCCCCGATGACGAAGTTGCACTGATGGCCGCTGCTCTCTGGGCTTTCTCCCTCCCCCTGCCTTCTTATAGGTGTGCCCAGTTGCGTCTGACTCTTTGTGACCCCATGGACTGTAGCCCACCAGGTTCCTCTGTCCATAAGATTTCCCAGGTGAGAATACTGGAGCGGGTTACCATTTTCCTTCTCTGGGGGATCTTCCTGACCCAGGGACTGAACCTGAGTCTTCTGCGTCTCCTACATTGGCAGGAGGATTCTTTACCACTGAGACACCTGGGAAGCCTCTTCTCTTCCCCTGTACTTGGATAAAAGCTGCAGAGGCAAGAATGTGGGGATCGGATCCCAAGAGCAGTGGCTGAATCTCCTGCATGGTCGGGCATGGGACTTGGAAGATACTGGGGTGTCTCCCTGTTATTAGGAAAGGGACCTTAATGAAGGGGATCAGAGTCTGTTATGTTGACATCACTGCCAGAGGTATAACAGAACGGAAAGGGAGACAGAGAATAAATTCATTCCATTTGCTTATGGCTTAATGACCACATCAAGCTATATTCACTGAGTTGCAGACATCAAATAAATTTTTACCTACAACCCTTTAAGTTGTAAAATGTATGCCATTTTGTTATAGATAGACTGATCAAATCAATAGTTAATTAAGTGACATGTCCTTTTACTGAATGGCACTGGAAAAACCAAATGAGTCATATTACATAAGAACATTACAGATTTTCTTTTTCACCTTGAGGCATACTTTTTAGATATAGTAATAGACAAGTTATTATAATGAAAGTATTGACTGGAATTATGGCAGGATGTAGTACAAGCCACTGGCTAGGCATTTACTTATTGAATAGAACCTTTTCTGATACAATCTACCACCTTTCAAAAGATAAGATATCTTGTATATTTTTGCCTTTTCTGATCTTAATTAGCAAAGTAGTGGAAAGAATCCTGGTCTTATAGCTATTACCCGGTTGGGGTTTTAGATTAGTTATTTTCACTCATTCAGAACTGACTTTTATCATGTATGGTAAGAGTCAGTGAACTGTGGCTCTCAGGCCAGATCCAGCCTGGCACCTGTTTTTGTAAATAAACTTGTTGGAACACAGCCACCGTCATTCATTTTCATATCATTTGTGTTTGCTTTCACCTGCAATGGTTAAACTGAGTAGTTGTGGCAGAGACCAATAGGGCGGGCAAAGCCTAAAATAGTTACTGTCTGGCTTTTTAGGGAAAGTCATTGCTGATTTGCTGATACGATGTAAGAGACAATGGGTCGCCAATTTTCAATACTTTTGAAACTTGTGAGACCCATTTTTTTTACTCTAATACACAAAATAGACAAAAACAACATTTCTGTGGTCGAAGAACTGGTTGGGACTGAAGGGATCCTTCCAATTCGGCTCTCCAAAGACCCCCAGGGCCCCAGTGTAAAAAATCATTTGAAGAAATCATCTCCAAGGTATTTTCAGCTTTGAAACTATACATAGAGTTTCTTATTCTTCAGCATATGTGGAAAAGTAATTTCAGTGATAGGTTTACCTCTCGTTTCTGGCCTTCCACTCTAAGGTTGTAACAAGGCTTCATTTGTCTTCAAGGCAATTTCAGTTGGTAGGACTGTGGGGATTGTACAATACAATATATGCTGTGTAACAAATCTTAAAGTCTTGGTGTTTCTTAGAAAACTTTTGTATACTGATACAACAGGAACAAAGCTACACTTTAAAAACAGACCCTAAGGGTAGAATCTATCAAAGCCTAATGTCTCAGCTGCGACATGCAAGTTTTCCTTTCAAAGCATGGACCGATGGGTAACTTGTTTATTTCCATATACTTTACGCCAGCTTTTCTGATGATGGAGGCAGCAGAGAATTGAATATGGTCTAACAGCATAATAAAATCCAGTTCAGTTGGTGTTTATGGAGTGCCCACAGGGTGTGGGCTATTGTATTTGACGAGATAAAGATCTCTGTGATGCTCATTTCCTCATTAGTGCATTTCTAAGGCCTATTTTGCTTTCCCAAATAACCTGGAAACTTTCAGATCATTGGAGAAAGTTCCCAGTAAGAGAGATGTCCTTATTCCTTGACTTTTTTTGTATACGAAAGAATGAACATGTAGTGAGGTTAGGGGTAGCTGGGGGTAGAAGAGAGGAATTAATAGCTATGGACTGCCTGACATGTGCCTTCTGTTATACACTCATAAGTTTTTTCTCTTTTCTTTCTCATAACTATTTAGAGAGCAGGAATGAAATCATATAAATATGAACATAGCGACTTCCCAAAGTTACCCAAAATATAAGCTGCAGAACAAGGATCTTAAGTCTGAATGCTTAAATATATCCAACTGTAGTGTCCATTAGCTCTAACATTTAAAACACAGTATGTACTCATGTCCGACTCTTTGCGACCCCATAAATTGCAGCATGCCAGGCCTCCCTGTCCATCACCAACTCCCGGAGATCACTCAGACTCATGTCCATCGAGTCAGTGATGCCATCCAGCCATCTCATCCTCTGTCGTCCCCTTCTCCTGCCCCTAATCCCTCTCAGCATCAGTCTTTTCCAATGAGTCAACTCTTCGCATGAGGTGGCCAAAGGAGCAGCTGCACTGAACTGAACTGATGTACTCACGTAAATATCCATATGATTAAATAGATCAACAACCTTGTAACAGTTGGAATTGTCATTCTGAATGCTTAAGAGAGCATTACTCTGCATAGTGAGTGGTCTGTATGACTTGAGAAACATTCTTAGTCTTCAGTCCAAATAGATAACAGGGGACTATCTCAGTAAGATGTCAAGAGTAAAAAATACATCTTTCTCTTAAGACCAGGAGTAGGCAATCCTGTTCTTTAAATGGCTAGACAATATGTGGGTCACGTGGTCTCTGTCACCTACTGAATTCTGATGTTGTATTGCAAATGTAGCCATGGCCGTATCTAAACCACTGAACATGGCTGTGTTCAAATAGAACTTTATGGACAGAATTTCATATAAATTTCAGATCACCACATTCTTTAGAGTTCTGTTAATCATTTACAAATGTAAAACAAGGCTGTTAGCTCACAGGCTACACCACAACAGAAGGCAGGGTGGATCTGGTCTATGGGCCTTGTCTGTCAGCCCCTGCTCTAGACCAGTGTATCACAATCACTGTGTAAAAATCAATGAGAAAGCTTATTGAAAATGATTCTTCAGGCTTTTCAACCTCGAAAGATTCTGATTCAGAAGGTCTGGGCTGAGGTCTATTATATGTGTTTTTTGAAAATCCTATACAGGCATACCTCGGAGATATTGTGGGTTTGGTTCTAGATCATGGCAATAATGTGAATATTGCAATAAAGTGAATCATATGAATTTTTTAATGTACATAAACAGGACATTTGAAAGTTACATTTACATTATCCTTTAGTAAGTGTGCATTATGTTTAAAAAATGTTTGTGCTTGCGTGCCTAGTCATGTCCAACTCTTTGTGACCCTGTGGGCTATAGCCTGCCAGGCTCCTCTTTCCATGGTACTTTCCAGGCAAGAATACTGGAGTGGGTTGCCAGTCCCTTCTCCAAGAGATCTTCCCACCCCATGGATGGAACCTGCATTCCCTTGGCTCCTACGTTGGCAGGTAGATTCTTTATCACTGAGCCACCTGGAACATACCTTAAATAAAAGCTCTTTATTGCTAAAAAATGCTATCATCTGAGCCTTCAGTGAGTAGTAGTAGTAACAGCAAAGGCCACTGAACACAGCTTACAATAAATATAATGATAATGAAAAAGTTTGAAATATTGCTCGATTTCCCAGGATGTGACACAGAGATGGGAGGTGAGCAAAGGCCATTGGAAAAATGAGACTGATAGAACTGCTTAATGCAGGGTTACCAAAATCTTCAATATGTAAAAACACACAATATCCATGAAGCACAGGAAAGTAAAATGCAATAAAACGAGGTATGCCTGTTGGTGATTTTTTTGGCAATGCAAGTCAGGTTTCCAATGGAAATAGAAGCACACTAAAATTAGAACAACTCACCGAGTTTTTTTTATGGGAGCACTAATTAGAAAGACCTGGGTGGGATATAGGTGAGCTGTAAGGAATAATGCAGGAACCCAGGACTAGCAACAGAAGACCTGTTACCACTGGGCCTGCAAGGGTCAGGGGCAAAAAGGGGCACTGGAATTCAGAAAGGGAGAGTCGGTGGAGAATCTATCTAGACGTCTGTAGTGTTGAATGATCCATCACTCAGGAACAGCCTTGTAGGAAGAGAGCTGGGGCAATAATACGCTAACTTTGCTTTTTCCCTTTCTTAATCGTCTAGCAGGGGCCTTGTTGATCAGACCCAGTCAGAAAACAGGGAATACTGGAGCCCTACTGATGCTGTCCATACTAGTCATCCTCCTGGCTTAGGGCAGACTGGAGAAAAATGAAGAGTAAATCTGAAGGGGCAAACGAAAGACACCTTGAAGGGTGATACAGGCCTGCTTAAGAACTTTGGCCTTGTCTCTCCGCATATTCCATGGATAATACTTTTAAACACAACTCTGTGTTACTGCCCAGGCCCTCAGGTAGTCATGGCAGACCATAGCTGACTCTACTAACTCCCTTGATTGGCTGCCAATCATTTGGAGGGACAATTTTGTCACATGCTCAGATGAATACACTTAGGATGAAAGTAAGTCTCAATCTCAGGCATGGGAGATGCCCACTCCCCTGCCTCCCCCGGCCCCCCTCCCCCCATATAAGGCTTCCCTTGTTCTCCTTCTTCTCTCCTCTCTGCACAGCATTTACAATTTTTACCACACTTCTGCCAATATATCAATAGAAGGGAAACCAGTATGGATCACATCAATTAGGTAGACCTTCTCTGATAGCTCAATTGGTTAGGAATTTGCCTGCAGGAGACCCTGGTTTGATTCCTGGGTCAGGAGGAGCCACTGGAGAAGGCATAGGCTACTCACTCCATTAATTCTTGGGCTTCCCTTGTGGCTCAGCTGGTAAAGAATCTGCCCACAATGTGGGAGATCTGGGTTCAATCCCTGGGTTGGGAAGATAACCTGGAGAAAGGAAAGCTACCCACTCCAGTATTCTGGCCTAAGAATTTTATGGCCTTTATAATCCTTGGGGTTGCAAAGAGCTGGACACGACTGAGCAACTTTCACTGATGAACACATGAGGGTTCGGGTGTATCTGAGATGTCTCTTAGTTCCACAGACTATGGCTTCCCTGGTGGCTCAGCTGGTAAAGAATCTGCCTGCAATGTGGAGTGCTGCTGCTGCTAAGTCGCTTCAGTCGTGTCTGACTCTGTGAGACACCAGAGATGGCAGCCCACCAGTCTCCCCTGTCCCTGGGATTCTCCAGCCAAGAATATTGGAGTGGGTTGCCATTTCCTTCTTCAGTGCATGAAAGTGAAAAGTGAGAGTGAAATTTGCTCAGTCGTGTCCAACTCAGTGACCCCATGGACTACAGCCTATCAGGCTCCTCCGCCCATGGGATTTCCAGCAATATGGAATACCTGAGTTCAGTTCCTGGGTTGGGAAGATCCTCTAGGGAAGGGAATGGCCTCCCACTCCAATATTCTTGCCTGGAGAAATCCATGGACAGAGGAGTCTGGCAGTCTACAGTCCATGAGGTCACAAAGAATCAGATATGATTGAGTGACTAGCACTTTCACTTTCATTTTTAGTCCCACAAAAGGTGTAAAATTGACCCACATAAGAAGTTGGTTGAATGGTTGGGGTCTGGGACCACAAATTCCAATGTCAGCAATAGGTCTTAGCCTCTGGTTTCCCTTCTATTGATATATTGAGGGAAGTATGGAAAAATTTGTAAATCTTGGGCAGAGAGGAGAGAAGAGGGAGAATAAGGGAAGCCTTGTGTGTATGAGGGCTATTTCCTGAGCCTGAGATTGAGTCTTACTTTCATCTTAGGTGTAGAGGGTTATAACAAATACCCATCGATTAAAAGGATAAATCATTTCTTGTCTGAGCAATAGGTAGTTAAGACTGGAAAAAATTATCTAATGGTCAGAGAGGGGAAATATAAAATATTAATAATATATGCTATAATCTATTATATGTTGATATATTGAAACCTGATATTACCAGAGGGGCTGGAAGGTATGGGAGACCAGTGACTTGGAGTAGAGACACTTGACATAGAATCATGATGACTAGGAAAGACTTCTGGATTTGGTTGTTAAAACATTGATAGTGACCATCCATATAGTACAATTTCAGTGGGCTCAAAGGAAAGAAGCTAGACTTACATGGTTTACAGAGAGAGGGGAGGAAATGCAGACTTCTAGGCCCATAGACCTAAAAGGCTTTCATTGGATCACACACACCAACATCCTGAGCAAATTCCACCTGACAAGATGGCCAGGAAAGGAGAAGACAGCCAGTACAATTAAAATCGGCAATGAAAGTTTAGGAAACTTTCCAGTTTCTAGAATTTAAACTTAATGGCTGTCATCTTTGAAGAAGATAATTCCTGTAAAACATGTCCACTGAAAATTATAGCTCCAATTTACTTGCTAAGACCTTCTCATTTTCCAAGAAGATGATTCCATTGCTGAAAAGTCCTTTGCATGCTAGGAGATGCTGAGTGTATTCTCTGAAGGTGCAAGGTACTTTTCTACTAGTGGTTTCATCTTTGTTTGGTAGATTTTATTTTTTAAAAACTTCTTAATTCTTTCATGTTTCTCTATAGTGCCTATATATAGTAGGACTGTCCAATCTGGTTTAGACAAAGAAGAAACAGAAATAAATATAAGCTAAAGGCTGAAAGCTAGATCTCTTGAGTTGATTTGGGTTCTTAAGGGTTTTGAGGCTCAAAGGCAAGAGCAAAGAGAACTTTTCTTTGAGAAGGCGCCACTGTGGTCTAAGACATTTTACATATCCATTTGGCTTTTGCTATTTGCATAATAACCATCCATTTATTTTCCCATTTGTCTAAATTTGCACATTCATATGGTTTATTTTATACATAAGAAGACGTCACTCCCCCTTACCCTCCATCAGTATGAAGCAATGAAGAAAATCTGTTTGCCAAATGAAAAATTTGAGAGATTTTTCAAAAGGAGCATTAATGAATTGGTGGTAGCTCTGGAAAAAAGAAAAAAAGAATGGCAATTTTCAAATTAGTAAGTTTCCTCTTTGTTCTTCTCCAGAAGATTTTAAATGGATTATCCTAACCTCAAGCCAGAATATCCACTTTTCTCTTTAATATCCTGATTGTCTAATAAGTCCTTGCTCTATTACTTATTCTGCTGTTCAAGCCTTGCATTTTCAGGCAGAGCCACTTCCATGGGAATGGCAGGACAGAGCTCCAGTATTTCAAAGGAGCTCACATGTAAAGTTTGGAAAACCAGTTCTGCAGAGAAAGAGCGCCTCTTTTATTACTCTCTTCATTGACACTTAGGCAGAGTTTGAGAAATTATTAGACATTTTCCACTTGGAGATTCTTAGATAATAAGATAAAGTGTATAGTTGAAATTGGCAGTGAACAGAAAAAATAAAGAAGTAACTAACTGATCAATCACCAGAGTAGCTAATTACCCAAAAATAAGTTTCCATTTTCTTTGATGAATTCTCTCTGGCTCTGGCTATCTGTTTAATTACAGTGTATAAATCGAAACTAGCTCCTAAGAGGTGAGAAGGCACTAGAAATGCTCTTATAAAATGTTCCAATGAATTCTATCTGTTCCTTAAATCATGAATTGCTACTTAATCACAGGTTACTTTTATTCACCATTACAGAAAAAAGTGACATAATAACCCTTTGGAAATTGCTGAGACTGCTTATTTTGAAATATGTATATAAAATCAAATATCTTTCCTAAAGACATCTTTAAAACCAAAGATCTTTACTCTGTTGCTTCATTTAGTTTTTTTTTTTTTTAATTAAAAAAAATGTTGTTTTGTGTTGGCGTCTGGTTGATTAACAATGTTGTGTTAGTTTCAGGTGCACAGCTAAGTGGTTCAGGCATACATGTGTCTATTCTTCTCAAAGTCTTTTCCCATTTAGTTTATTACAGAATGTTGAGCAGAGTCCCCTGTGCTTTACAGTAGGTCCTTGTTGATCATCTGTTTTAAATATAGTAGTGTGTGATTTAGTTTTAAGGATACCCCCTGTCTCGATCTCCAGTGTTCCATTTGATTATCAGGATTTTTTTGTTGTTTTGGGCTTCCCAGGTGTCACAGTGGTAAGGAATCTGCTTGACAATGCAGGAGACACAGGGGACATGGATTCAATTCCTGAATCAGGAAGATTCCCTGGAGTAGGAAACCAGTATTTTTACCTGGAAAATCCCACGGACAGAGGAGTCTGGTGGGCTACGTGTCCAGGAGGTCACGAGTTGGACATGACTGGACACACTGTTTTGGTTACTTTTCATGCCTATAATTTGTATTTTCCTCAAACTGTTCTGCCATTTTTTCTAGGTTATTCTGTAAGTTACCATTAAAATATCAAACTTTAAAAAATATTGCTATAATATTTGATCACCTCATAACTATAATTGTCTTCCAAACTGAGTATTGCCAGTCAGGGCAGCAGACGTGAGAGTGATGGGAAAAAGAATAAAAAAAATCTTAGAGAAGATCACATTTACTATTGCATCCAAACATTAAGTGACCTTATTTTATTTTTTAAATAAAAGCATAGTTGATTTACTATTCTCTATTGGTTTCTGGTATATAGCAAAGTGATTCAGAATATATATATATACACACACATATATATATTATGTGTATATATACACATATATATATTATGTATATATACACATATATATGTATATATGTGTATATGTATATATTTATGTATTACGTATATATACACATATGTTTATGTACATGTATACATACATAAATATATATGTGTATATGTATATATGTATATACATATATATATGCATATATTCTGTATGTCTATATATACATAAATATACATATATATATTCTCGGGGCAAAGAAATTTAAATGGTCCCCTTATCACTTTTAGTTTTTGTTATTTTTAAAAAAACTTTGTATTTTAGGAGTTGTAGATGAAATGAGAAAGAGACCAGGAGGTGTGGAAGAAACTTTGGTAGACTTCTTACCTTCACAGAGGAGCATTTCAATGAATAACTTCAAACACACACTAACACAAACAAAACAAAAAACCTGGAATGATGTTCTGATTTCCTATTTCTGTTCTTCGCATGTTCTTTGATGTACTTTGTCCTTCCACAAATGCTTTCTGAAATTCTTATCACCTTTATATCCTCAGAATGTAGGATGACATGCCTACAAGACAAGACAGAATCCATGGGTAAAGACAGGCCAAGCATGGTGAATTCTAGAGACA
>SJYA01001943.1:708149-735098 GCA_006410615.1 Neotragus moschatus | reverse complement strand
CCTGGCCCCCAGGAAGCAGCAGCAATTTGGGAAGAATGTGGGCTTGGTGTTCCCAGATCTCTGTCTTTTCCAAGAAAATCTGGAAATCTGGATTTTTTATGTGAAATTTCTTGAATTTTGAATGCCGGGGACTAATTCAATTAAAGGAAAAACATTGCATGGGCCAATGGCACACACGTGCAGGCCAGATTGAGTCTTCAGGCCCCCACTTTGCAGCCTCTGACAAACATAGTATTATAGGCTTTGGATAGATCCCTGCTCTTGGGACTTCAGTGCCACCAAGGAAGGAGAAATTGCCATTCATATGCTTTGATTTCAGTATGAAAGGAGAACGAAACTGACAAGCTCAGACACATTTATTTGCATGAAAGAGAAACTAGAATTTGCATCAGACTCTAGTTCATTGTCTTAATGAGCAGAGAAATGTGGGAATTATATATCTATTTAGTTTTTTTTTTTTCCCTCCCAGGAGCTTTTTCAAAAAGTCTTCATAAGCTCATGGAAATATTTTCTAATTTTATAGTGACCTTTGACTTATATATTTTTAGTTTTATATTGAGGAACTAGGATCAGTCAAATACATTTTCATCTATTTTAACATATATAAGTAAGGCTAATTATATACTTTGGAATTTGCACAGTGTAAAAGTCTTGGCTAATGTCATCATTAACCAGAGCTAGACTCTGTGTGTGTGTGTGTGTGTGTGTGTGTGTGTGTGTGCAATTTATACATGTTTTGGTTCAGAAGAAAGACAGTGATTAAGAGTACCAGCTTTTGGTTGAAACTTATGAGTAAAAGGTGATTAATAAGGTAGCTTTGGAATGAGAAAAAC
The DNA here is from genome assembly GCA_006410615.1 of Neotragus moschatus. Taxonomy (NCBI): domain Eukaryota; kingdom Metazoa; phylum Chordata; class Mammalia; order Artiodactyla; family Bovidae; genus Neotragus; species Neotragus moschatus. Next base: position 734,265 of record SJYA01001943.1, on the reverse strand, counting down.
TTGAGTTTTAATCCCAGTTTTGTTTTCACAATATGTCCTTGATTAAGGGACCTAATATCTTTAAGCTTCTGTGCTCACCCTGCACAGTGAGTATGATTCACCATTAGCAGTATGACTAGAGTGCTTCGCAGCTCCTGGGTGGACAGAGACTGGGTGAGTGGTTAGATGAAGGCTCTGTTTCAGGAGCAGTTAACGATGTGGGGTTGATAGGTGGAACCAGATCGTGGAGGATCTTGAATACCTGTGAGAAGTTTGGTGTCTGGTGTCCAAGTTTAGAGACAAAGTTGGAATCTAAGTTTGTAGATGAGGGTGAAGGATAAAAGCATTTGAGTGGGAGGCAATTGAGAGAGAGAGAAAGAGAGAGAGAGAGACCGTTAAGCAGACTCATTTAGCACTAGAGTCTGGGAAGGCTCAGTCTTGCAGTGATCCATAGGAGAGACGCTGTATGTCAAGATTAGACCATGGTTGTGGAGACAAAAAAAGGAGAAATGGGTTTAAAAGATATCACTCTATGTGACTTTCATATGAATAGACTCAATATGAAATGAAATGCTTATGTTTGTGAAAGAGCTACACTGCAGTAATTATGAGAATTCCAGAATAATTTTAAATGGAATTTATGGTTGGTAAAGGCTTTCCTGATGGCTCAGTTGGTAAAGAATCTGCCTGCCATGCAGGAGACCCCAGTTAGATTCCTGGATTGGGAAGAGCTGCTGGAGAAGGGATAGGCTACCCACTCCAGTATTCTTGGGCTTCCCTTGTGACTCAGCTGGTAAAGAATCCTCCTGCAATGTGGGAGATCTGGGTTCGATCCCTGGGTTGGGAAGATCCTCTGGAGAAGGGAAAGCTATCTACTCCACTATTGTGGCCTGGAGAGTTCCATGGACTTTATAGTCCATGGGGTCGCAAAGAGTCAGACTTTTGCCTCACTTTATGGTTGGTAAAAGAGAAAAGAGAGTTCAGGACTGAGAACTGAATAATGTCTGAGGTGAGGAATCGAGATGGGAAGATATACTAGAGGATGGAGAAGAAATAAGGAGTTTTGAAGAAGAAAGAGAGTATTCTAATAATAATAGGTCTTCTTTTGTTTCAATATTTGAACGTAGTCTCACATCCCTTATATTTTTAAGGTTCTTGATTTGATAATTCACATCTCGCCTATCTTCTAGGAATACAACAGTTTCCCTCTCATTGTTCACATGCCCTATAAGTATGTTAGGATGTGTCTCTGTTCACAGGTTTCCATCATGTGGCTTCATATTATGTCTGTCTCTGAGTCAGTGTGGTATCATACAGCTGAACAAGATAAAAAACCCAAAACCAAACCACGATCTGATGTAAAATAAGATACTTCATTTCCTTGTGCATTTAGTATGTATGTAATATCAGCAAGGAGACTGATATTAGATATATACTAATATGTATGTATCTACATGTGAAAAACTGATGTTGTTTCCTTAATGAGTCGTATGATTTTTTTCCGCTTAATTAGTCATATGAGTCTCATCTTGTTCAAAATACTGCTATCTGCTCTTACAGGGCTGGGGCCTTCTTCTGTTGTTGCTTCTGCTCAGTAAAATTTTGTATGATGCCTTCCAATCTTGTCTCATGAAATATGAAGTTGAACTGTGAACAGGTTTTTTCCTGAATTTTAAACGGTATTTTTATTTATTTTCCAAACTGAAGCATGTCCTTATCACTAACTCTATTATCTCCTGTCATACTTAGAACAAACTGTAATAAAAGATGAGGTAAACATTTGCAAATGGGCAACTACCCCGGTGGCCCAGTGGTTAAGACTTTACCTTCTGATGCAGGGGGTTCGGGTTTGATGTCTGGTCTGGGAGCCCAGATCCCACATGCCTCATAGCCAGAAAAGCAGAATATCGAACAGGAGCGATATTTTAACAAATTCAATAAAGACTTCAAAAATGGTTCCCATTAAAAACAATTCTTAAAAAAAATTTAAAATGACTGATTAGTATTTTCTGGATGTTTAAATTTTTCTTTAATATTAGTTAATTTATTAGCATTGTTCATTCATTTACTCTTCTTTCTGGCCATTTTAAATATAGCTAGATTAGGTTACACGTTCTTCTGGCTTTCTTTCACATCAGCTTGATGTTACTCAGTTGATAATGCGAGAAATGAGGCTTTATAGCACTCCCTTCCCTTCTCTGTCCACTCAGCTTTAATTTTATGTTTTCCTATTTTCATGTATATTTCTGTTTCATTTTCAAATGTCTCATTTGAAAAAAAAATATTTATTTGGCTGTGCCAGGTCTTAGATGTGGCACACAGGATCTTTGATCTTTGTTGTAGCACATGGAATATTTAGTTGCAGCATGCAGGATTTGTTTTTTTTTTTTTTCAATTGTGGCATATGGGGTCTAGTTCCTTGACCAAGGATTCAACCCAGGCACCCCTACTCCCTACCTGCACCCCTCTGCTTTGGGAGCATGGAGTCTTAGCCACTGGACCAAGAGTGAAGTTGCCTTAGATTTTCAAAAGAATTTTTTTTGATACCATGTTGATTTCCTTTCTAGTGTCTTGAGGCTTGCTTTCCTTTCCTCCTTTCCTTTGATGTGATTGAATTTAAGTTCCTAGAGACTGTTTTTATGTGGCCCCAAAGCTCAAGCTAGCACAGGTGGGCAATGAATGCATTCAGCACGCAATACTTAGGATGTTTTGAGTGTGAAGCACCTAGTTAGATGCTGGGATACAAATTCAAATAAGATGTTGCTCAGGATCTCTGTGAACTGAAAGTCCAGTAGAGAGACAGGCACACAGATCAGTGGTTGTATACAGAATGGTAAGAGGTCTTCTTGAGAGCTGCAGACATTGGGAGTTAGGAAAGGCTTCTTGGAAGAGGCAGTGCAAGTTGAATTTTGAAGGAAGGGTCAGTTCAGTATCCCTAAATATCCCTTCCCCTTGGTAACCATAGATTCCTTTTCTAAGTCTGTGTTCAGTTCAGTTCAGTTCAGTCGCTCAGTCGTGTCCGACTCTTTGCGACCCATGAATCGCAGCCTGCCAGGCCTCCCTGTCCATCACCAGCTCCCGCAGTTCACCCAAACCCATGTCCATCGAGTCAGTGATGCCATCCAGCCATCTCATCCTCTGTCATCCCCTTCTCCTCCTGCCCTCAATCTTTCCCAGCATCAGGGTCTTTTCAAATGAGCCAGCTCTTCACATCAGGTGGCCAAAGTATTGGAGTTTCAGCTTCAACATCAGTCCTTCCAATGAACACCCAGGACTGATCTCCTTTAGGATAGACTGGTTGGATCTCCTTGCAGTCCAAGGGACTCTCAAGAGTCTTCTCCAACACCACAGTTCAAAAGCATCAATTCTTCAGTGCTCAGCTTTCTTTATAGTCCAGCTCTCACAACCATACATGACCACTGGAAAAACCATAGCCTTGACTAGACAGACCTTTGTTGGCAAGTAAGTAGGTATAATTATAGGTGATACGACCTAATCTTAACATGTGTTAGTGGATGAAGAGATGAGGGGAGGAGGACCAGAGGAATGCTAGGAACACAGGCTCTGTAAGACTTGTGACTAATAGAATGTGGAGTGGATGGAGAAGGGGATGGAGAATGCCTCAGAAATCTCTGCCTTGGACTGCTGGGTAAGGGTTGGTACCTGTTTGGCAATGTAAGAATTAATGGAAAAGGAATAAGCTTAGAAACAAAGAGAGATGATGATTCCAGGAATGGCCATTGCTCCTCTATCTCCACTTCTTAATAGTCATTCTTCCTACTGGTGGAGTGTTTAATAACTAGATGGGATTTTGACATAATCTGTGACTCTGATGAAAACACATGGCTACCTATTTATATATTCCTTTCCTCTTGCACCTTACCTATTTTAGGAGAAGGAGGTCAGAATTGAGATGAGCAGCAAGGGATGGAGGGGCCCAGATCTGCTTCAAGGAAGGACTTGCTGCCTCAGCCCTCAACATCTGGAATGACTGAGCATGGTAGAGATACAACGTTTGAGGCGTTTTGTACCATGGGAGACACTCTGATGGAAAAATTCTTGCTCTCAAGAGCTCTGCTAGGTTGAGCAAGGCTTTGTGGGATCTGTCACACAATTTGATTTCTCCCCTGCCCCATTCTATTTCTTTTTTTCCCCCTTCCTAAGTGTGATTTCTAAGAAAAATCTTGGACCCCAACCTCATTCTTAGTGATTGCTTTGGAGAAGCCAACTTGTAACACAGTGCCATGGAATTTTCAGAACTCTCAGCATTTTGGGGATTGCTCGAGTTCACTTACCCACTCCAGTGTTCTTGCCTGTAGAATCCCAGGGATGGGGGAGCCTGGTGGGCTGCCGTCTGTAGGGTTGCACAGAGTCGGACACGACTGATGTGACTTAGCAGTAGCAGCAGCAGCAGCAGCAGCAAGTTCACGTTCGCCTTGGAATTCTAGAAGGAGAAGGAGGTCAATGAATGTATCCTAGAATATAGCAGGATAAGGGACCCAGTTGTTACTGGCCTAATAGGATGAGGGAAGATTGCCTTAGCTTGGGAAGATATGAATCTGAGGAAACAAGTGAGCCGTTAATTTTATAATTGGTTTAAAGATACTTCCGATCTCCAAGAGGATTTGAGTTTAAAACCAACAGATTGCAACAATTGTTCTAAATGGGAGCTTCCTTCAAATAAAGAATATGAAAGAAACCATGGGAAAGTTTGAAACAAGTTTAGTTGCTGTGAACCAGAACACTTTAATCTCTTATTAAATGAATGCAGTGTGATAATAATATAATGATACCTCCATTTAGATCGCATATTTATTTTCCCTGGGACATTCTTCAAGTACTGTAATATAGTCTTTTTTTCCCCCTTACTGGTAACTTTTCCTCAAATGGGGGAAGGAAAAATAAAAGTGATTGAATCTTTAATAGCTAATTGTCCCTTTTTTTTTTTTTTTTGATTCAGCTGCTTCCCCAATCCACCTGTATTAGAGCTATGGAATACTAATAGAAATTATTTTCCTTCCTGTCCCTTTGACAGCCTAGGGAAGGCTTTAGGAATAAGAAATTAGATGGTTTGTATGAACGGAGCAATGAAAGGTTGTAGGGATAAGGAATCTGGCTAGTGAATAATATACAAACAACCATCTACCCCTTGATCATCAGACACTGACACTGAGTCCTAAAGTCTTATTCTAATTGTTAAAAAGCTATCATTATTGACAGTATATCTTAGTAGTGTGCTCAGTAGTTATTCTGTTAACATTTTACAGATGCTACATTTCATTTTACAGATGCTATTTTATTTATTCCTCATGATATTCCTGGATGGTATTTTTTCTCTTATTACATAGAGTGAAAAACTCAGGCTCTATCCCCATCTGAGTGGTTGAGTAAGAGGTCCAAGGTCACAGCTGGTAAGAGGCAATGCTGGGGTTTGAATCCAGGACATACTTCATTTTGAAGTTGGACCTTCTAACCACATTGCTTACTGCCTTCCTAAAGTGGAACTCTGTTATCTATAGCTGCTATACCGACTCTACAGTTGGGACAATGGAGTGTGTGTATGTGTGTGTTTGTAGGGTTGGGAATTGGAGGGGGAGTCTACTGAAATAGCCCCTGAGAGTCCAGCTTGCTGAATGTGCTTAAAACAAAGCAATTTCATCAGCAAAACCTCAGGCTCCTATTGAATATTCTGTGTTCCCAAACTCCCCCTTCATGGAAATCTTTGGCTTTCCCAATACAACTCAGGAAGATTTGACATCGTCAAGGATGACATCAAAAAATAAAGGAACAGCAAACAGTAAACATTGCACAACTATGCTAATTCTTGCCCCAAAGGGAAGACAACAGGAAAAACCTAGAGTTTGCCAAATGGAAAAACAACAGAACTGGTAGAGACAGAAATGTTAATTCAGACTTCAAGATGATAAAAGACTTGTTATAAACAATGGGAATTGGAAAAAAGAAAGTTGCACTCAGCCAAATCCCTCAGATATGTGTAAGCCGCTAACTCCCACTGAGATAGATGGATGTATCAGTTTCTTCATCTTAATGAAGACTATTTGACTTTGCATGTTCACCGCGCACTCTGTATTAAAGTCTTTTTCTGGTTGGTACTGATGAAGCAACTCATAAAAATGTCAAGTGCTTACACTGCAAGCAGGGCAAGAAGGGGCTCACAATGGAAAGCACTGGCTCAATTGTCTTGGGTTCAGTACATCCTCTCTTAGCTCCTCATGGGAGGGAGGGAAGCATATGGAGAATGGCTGACCCTATTTTTGGATTCCTGCTGGGCCATTATTATTACATGTTTGTTCAATATTGTTATCCTAGGAGCAATCTTCCCTAAATTGCTACCTTCTACATCTGATATTATTTAGAACAATATCCAATTAGCCACATTTCTGCATGAAGAACTTTTCTTCGAAGCAAACATGATAAACTTTGGTAGCATGGTACCCCTACAAGTAACGCTTGATTGAGGCTGCTTAATTTAGTAATTTATTTATCAGCTTAAAATGATCCCAGTCATCTTTGCATATGTCAACATCCATTTGTTTTGTGAATATATTGGGGTCAAAATCAGCTTCTCATTCATAGGCATATTTATCTGTACCCACAGATGCATCTGAGTGTGCATTTGATATTGCCTCATGCTAATCCCTAAAGAAAAATATTTCTCCTATTAAATTGCTTTTATATTTTTACTGGGAGATATGTGAATTAGTATTGTTCTGATGTAATTAGTTTTGTTTATTTTTGCCTCTCCAACCAGATTTTAAACTCTTAAGCATAGAAAACAAAATTTCTATTTCTTTTATAACCTTGTCTCTTTTCCCTATCCCAGTCATCAGTAAATGCTTTTAAAATTTTGCAACCTGGGACTTCCCTGGTGGTCCAGTGGTTAAGATTCTGTGCTCTCAATACAGGAGCCCAGGGTTCGATCCCTGGTCAGAGAACTAGATCCCACATGTATCTAAGACTCAGCACAGCCAAATAAATAAATAAAAATACCCCTTTAAAAAAATAAAATAAAATTTTGCAACCTACAGAAATAGGTGCTAAATAAATGTTCAGTAAATAACTTGATAGATTTGTATATTCAGAAAGCAAGAAAATAGCCTTAGAGGCATAGTCTAGTTCCAAGTAGGTTGAGTCTTAGAAACGAAAGGAAATTCAAAAAAGAAGATATATATTTATATGTATATGTATAGCTGATTCACTTTGCTGTATAGTAGAGACTAACATGACATTGAAAGTCAACTATACTCCAACAAAAATTTTAAAAAATAAAAAGCAATTTTGAACTGTTGGAAGATACTGATTGCCAAGCGTGGTTCCTCTGGTATTCCCCATTCCCAGCAGAGCTGTAGGTGTCAGAAGAAGCACGCTTAGTAGCATGAGTGGAGGCAATGGACTTATATTGGTGAGTCCATAGAATAGGTGTTCTCCCAAAACTCTTTGTCTTAAGTGTCTCATGATTTTACTTCTGACATTTCAGTTATGCATTTTTCAATCATGCCTTGCCTCCTCTGTTGACTTTTCATTACCATCTTTTCTACTGTCTGTCTTATATTAGTTCACATCTATGGGAGGTTGTCTTTTTCGTAGTGTGCCTTGGTGAGAAAGTGTTTTCTTCAGTCCCATCTCAGGGGTCTCCCTATGGTTTTGGCTTTCCTCTGGAATTATGAAAAGTGCACTCTGCAGCTGAAGTTGTGTATTTTAGAATGCATATGCCACACATCTTCCATTCCTTGTTAAAGCCATCCATGCCATCTCTCCTTAAAATGAGCTCTTCCCATTTTCAGTAACTTCTGGGTAGGTCCATTGGAAGATGGTAGAGAAAAAAAGCATGGGTACAGCCAGCCTTTGCTGATTGATTATTTCATACTTGTGAAACAATTTTCTGTACCAATTATGTCTTTGCAGATGACAGAAGCCATTTAGTCTAATGACCATAATAATTAATTTTCATTATGAAGCAGATTGGTTAATGATGCTGAAACCTAGATTTCATTATGGAACTAAAACGTAAAACTTGCCCATACTCCCAGAGCATAACATTCAAGTTTGTAAAATCAGGGAGTAAATGCAATCATCACTTTCCTGATAAAGTCAACCGAGGCAAATGTAGGGTGAAAGTGTGAAGGGCTAGAGCCGAAGTTTTTGTTTTTGCATCAGTTGTGATTCTCAGGGGCTTCCCTGATAGCTCAGTTGGTAAAGAATCTCAAAGTGGTTTTCCTGACCAGTGGCATCAGCATTAGTTAGAAATGCAAATTCCTGGACCTCACTTAGAGCTGCTGAGCTGGAAACCCTGGAAGTGGGGGCTCCACCATCTGCACTTCCTCCAGGTGGTCCTGATGTGGCTAAAATTTGAGACTTACTGGTTTAGTGAACAAAGGAAATGTGGCAACACTGGCTTTCTTGTCTTTTTAGAGTCTCTTCTTTAAGGTATTGGGGGTTATAGATCTTTCCATATTTGGAAGAACCTTAACCAGAAAACCTGAAAGCAATATTTGATGTGCTAGAGTGAATTGTCTACCATTTGGGATATTAGACAAGCCAGAATTCAGGCAGAGATTTGTAATTTGGGGCCAAGGGACTCCCCTAACCATCCAAACGTCCATTAGCTGTACTTCAGTAGACCTATGATTCCAGTGACATTGTAGGCAATTTTTAGTATATTTATTTACTTTTTGAACAAATATAAAGCAGCACTTTGAGTCAAGACCTGTTGGAGATGCTGGGGTTTTCAGCAGTGGTCAGAAAGATAAAATCTTTGCTAACCTTCTAGAGTGGAAAGGCAAGTAGCAGCAAACAAAAACCGAGTCTTTATCGACAGGTGGGATTTGTGCTGTGACGATAAATGAAAGGTGATAAGCAGATAGAGGGTGACTGGAACGCGAAGTCCTGCTGTCTTATACAGTTGATCAAGGAGGTTCTCCAAGATGAGCAGACATTTCAACAGAATAGGAAAAAGGCAGGCAGATGTTTGGGGAAAGTGCTCCAGTAAACAAAAAATGCATGCAATTGGTATGTTGTCAGTGGGGTTTCAGGGAAAATAAGAAATTTGGCTAAACTCATAAAGCTAATAGGAAGCCTAAATATACTTGGCTGGCTCCACTACGGTGTATTCTCTCTTACTGAATGTCTCCAGAGTATCATTATCTGAAAAGTCCCATGTCTCTGTATGCTTGATATAAGCATATATGCTTGATATAAGCATATAGAGACAGGCGAGATCTGTGGTTTATGTCATGGCAAGGCTACTACATTATATCCCAGGCTGGGGCTTTTGTTTGAAATGACCAGCTGAGGTTGTTCTTTTGGAGGTATGTCTGACTCAGTCACTATATAACTCCTGATGCTCTTCAGAGAGAGAAGAGGAGACAGAGTTTCCTGTATCAGCTGTTGTCCGTGGTGACATAATTTTGAAACTGCCATTGATGGAGCGCTGGTTATGGTCTGTCTCCTAGCTAAGTAAATGACCCAGATTTTCTTCCTTTAAAACTCATTTTTGTTTTTGGTGGTGATCAGAGTATGTTAATACCAGTATGTGAGCCCCACAGGGACAGCAATTTTCTCTCTTGTCACCCTTGAATTTTCCTGGAGCAGTACTTGGTAGCAGTAGATGAACAGCAAACATTTGTTCAATGAAAGAATGGAGCAATTTCTGTAAGTCATACGGCTAGCGAATAACAAATCTGGGGGTTGAATGCAATCTGTGTGATTGCAAAGCTTTAACTACTGTGCTGCACGGTGAGTTAACCTGAATGGAATGAGGGGAAAAGATGGAAATAGGAGGCTGGACATAAGAAGGGCCTGTGTGGAAGAAGCAACTCCGCTGAAGCTGCTAATAAAGAAAGCAGAATTAGCAGGTCTCCTCTCCTCACGGCTGAATGTGTCTTAGACTTTTTGGGGCTAAACAGAAAGCTATAGCAATGCCAATTCACTGTCTTCTAAAAGAGCACATTGGCAGGACTCTCATGGAATAATTAGTCAGCAATACAATAAATGAAGTGTGATGGCATCTCATTTCATTCTGTCTACTCCAGAGCTTGCCCTCTTTGGAATCGCAAACACGAAACTTGAAAATTACAAATTTCCATGTTGGAAACTGAAATTATATCAGTATGACAATGACCCTCATGCTAGTTTTAATTGGTTTCAGTTAATCCAAATGGCCACTGTTTCTATTTACTGAAGCACACTGCTCAAAAATGCAGTACTGGATGTATTTGTGGATCAGTCTCCCCTGCTCCTTCTTTCCCTCTCCTTTTTTCCCCCTTTCCTTCTTTTCTTTCTTTTCCTTTCATTCTCTTTCATTCTCCCCTACCCTTCTTTCTCTCTTACTTTTAAAATGTCTTTTCCCTCTTCCAAGTTTGTCATTGTAACCTTGTAACGTTGATGTGGATAATGTAGACGTAATTGTACTCACTTTACACACCAGAAAAACAGAGTCATCGCTGGCATTATGTAATCTGTGAATTTTGTGGTGAGGATGGAAAGAAAGCCACATTTCCTAACTTCAAATGCCTTCACGCTTTTTGATACAAGTCCCAAAGGAAAATCTCAGGTTTGACCTCAGATAGTGATTCACAGAATATGATGAATAATGATGCATTTACTAAGTGAAAGTGGAAGTGGAAGTGTTATTCGCTCCACTAGTAGTCACACACTCCAGTAGTGTCCGACTCTTTGCGACTCCATGGGCTGTAGCCTGCCAGACTCCTCTGTCCTTGGAATTCTCCAAGCAAGAATACTGGAATGAGTAGCCATTCTCTTCTCTAGGGGATCTTCCCAAGTCAGGGATGGAACCCGGGTCTTCTGCATTGCAGGCAGATTCTTTACCATCTGAGCCACCAGTGTATAAGTGAAAGAAAATGAAGACTAGCTTGGAAGCTCTAATTGACTTATAGTTTAATTTAGGTAGCTCACTTGTCTGTTCATCTATTTTATGGGACTCTTCCCATATATCAGGGTTTTGTATAGTGTTTGTGAACCTGTCCTGATAGGAGGAAAAAAGTATGCTTGGGTCTTGGGGGAAGATAAACTCTTCAGACTCTGGTCAATGAGGAATCTTTAGTNCTTATAGTTTAATTTAGGTAGCTCACTTGTCTGTTCATCTATTTTATGGGACTCTTCCCATATATCAGGGTTTTGTATAGTGTTTGTGAACCTGTCCTGATAGGAGGAAAAAAGTATGCTTGGGTCTTGGGGGAAGATAAACTCTTCAGACTTTGGTCAATGAGGAATCTTTAGTTAGGAGTGTTTCCTTGGCTTCTGTGGTCTCCTGCCAAGAACACAATCTCCAAATGTTTAAAATGTTATTTTTTAAAAAGCTTTGGTTTTACAAAAGAAGAAGAAAAAAAAGGAGGGAGTTCTTGTCATATTATTTCCCCAGAATAATCAGATTACCAAAGACTTCTGATTATAGGTCAGCCGGCAGCAACTCATATTCTGGGGAACATGCCTTTAGATCAGAAGATAACTTCTCTCAGAAGATGCTCTAGGAATGAACTGCAGAAAAACAGCAAAACAAGCTTATGGCTTCTCATGTCATAAGCATTGTCATTATCCTGATCCTAACAAGGCTAAGATTTTTATAAGTAGGTTGTTCTTGTTGGAGACAATGCCCTTGTTTGGTTTGGGGAGAAACAAACAAACAAACCTATCAAATAGCCGAGACACTTAGAGTGGACCATTGTGTGCGTGCTAAGTTGCTTCAGTTGTATTTGATTCTTTGTAGCCCTGTAGACTATAGCCTGGAGAAGGCAATGGCACCCCACTCCAGTACTCTTGCCTGGAAAATCCCATGGACAGAAGAGCCTGGTAGGCTGCAGTCCATGGGGTCGCTAAGAGTCAGACACAACTGAGTGATTTCACTTTCACTTTTCACTTTCATGCATTGGAGAAGGAAATGGCAACCCACTCCAGTGTTCTTGCCTGGAGAATCCCAGGGACGGGGGAGCCTGGTGGGCTACTGTCTATGGGGTCACACAGAGTCGGACACAACTGAAGTGATTTAGCAGCAGACTATAGCCCACGAGGCTCCTCTGTCCATGGGATTCTCCAGGTAAGAATACTGGAGTGGGTTTCCATACCCTCCTCCAGGGGATCTTCCTGACTCAAGGATCGAACCTGCATCTCCTGCAACTCCTTCATTGGGCAAGCAAGTTCTTTACCACTCGTGCCCCCTGGGAAGCCCAAAGTGGACCATCAAAGGTGCAGAATGGTTGTATTTTAAACCTGTTTTAACATAAAGCATCTGTGTTGTCAAAGATCCTCACTGATTGATAGGCAGGTGGTTACAACATCAACTCTAATCAAAATAAACGTCACCATTAACGTGAAGGGGAGTTAGCATCATCACTGTCTCTTATTTTTCCTCATCAACCTCCACAAAACAGAATGAGAAATGAAACATGACCACTGACAGCCTCACTTCTGCCTGGTTTGGAGGCAGGGTTAGGCAAAGTGGTGAACTTCTGAGCCAAGGACTTCACTGCAGTCTTCTACTCTTTCAGCCCAAGGGGCTGAGTTGGAAGGGAGCCCTTGGTCATGAAGACTGTCTGAAAAAATTGGTATAGACGATCTTATTTACAAAGCAGAAACAGAGACAGAGATGTAGAGAAGAGACGGAAGATTGGAATTGACATATATATAATACTATGTATGAAACATCGCTAACGCAAACCTACTGTACAGCACAAGGAGCTCTACTCAGTGCTTTGTGGTGACCTAACTGGAAGGAAATCCAAAAAGAAGGGATATATGTATACAGTGGCTGATTCACTTTGCTGTACAGCAGAAAGTAACACAACATTGTAAAGCAACTATTGTTGTTCAGTTGCTAAGTTGTGTCCAACCCTTTGTGACCTCATAGACTGCAGCACACCAGGCTTCCCTGTCCTTCGCTATCTTCTGGAGTTTGCTCAAATTCAAGTCCATTGATTGGGTGCTTCCAATCAACAATCTCCTTCTCTGTCACCCTCCCCCTTTCTCCTCTTGCCCTCAATCTTTCCTAGCATCAGGGTCTTTTCCAGTGAGTTGCCTGCTTGCATCAGGTGGCCAGAGTATTGGAGCTTCAGCCTCAGCATCAGTCCTTTCCATGCATACTCAGGGTTGATCTCCTTTAGGACTGACAGGTTTCATCAGTCCAAGGGACTCTTAAGAGTCTTCTCCAGCACTATACTTCAGTAAAATTTTAAAAATAACAGAATGAGAAGTGAAACATGACCACAGATAGTCCCACTGTTGCTTAGTATAGAGGCAGGATTAGGTAGACAAAGTGGTGAACTTCAGAGCCAAGGACTTCACTGTAGTTCCCACTGTTGCAGCACGAGGCGTTGAGTTCCAAGGGAGCCCTTGGCCATGAAGACTGTCACTCAAGTCTAGTCCAATGATTGGGCATAAAGCCCCAGGTGAGATAGGAATGCAAAGAGCTGCTGGAGTTTTCCTTACTCATTAAACCAACCATGTTACAGCTTTTTTTTCTTCAAGCATTGATAGACTTAAGAATTATTTGCTTAGTGCTGAAATTTTTAGTTTTGGCCCAAAGTAGAATAATACTCCTCTTTCGATATCCTCCTGCTGGTGGGTGGGTGGGCAGGCAGGGGGGCATCCTTCTTTGCCTATCTGGCAGCCCTATTGTGAGTTATATTTATTGACTGGAAACTTGGCAAGTCTAGTATTTTTTCTTGGTAACAAGACACTATCCTCAATTTTTTTTTTTTTACACACAAGACTCAACAGCAACCAGGTGGAACATACATCATTAGCTCACTGAATAATGAATATATTTTAAACCTTGACTTAAAGCTGTTCATTTATAGTATATTAAACCAAAGAAAGAGTTTAATGTAAGCCCAGTTTTCTGCAGTAGAATTAACTAAATCAAATGAGACTTTATAAATTTGGGTGTTGTTTTTTTGGTCAGTTTTATTGAAACTCATTCAACTTTCCAAGAACTAAAAATTAGCTTCTTGTCTTGACTGTTTGGAATTACTTACTGTCATCTGTTTCAGACATTAAAGGATGTGATTTAATATCAGCAATAAGGCCCTTCTTCCTCATTTGGCAGGTGTTAATTATTTAAACACACTCGTTTTAATTTGTTTCCAATCACTCTTTTGAGTGATTTGCTTTACAGGTTTCATTATGTGCATTTCTTGAAAAAGAAAATGAGAAGGAAGGCAAGCTGTAGCCCTGGAACTGCACTGTGCAATCTATCTATTGATAGGTGGGGTGAGGCAAGGCTGTATTTCATGTATTATGATCTTCATGATCTCTGCTGATGGAATATAATACACAATACATCATTTTTATCTTCTTTATAATAAAAAGTTGCTCTAGGCACAAAGCCCTCAGGTTCCTGCATGCTAATGATCCCGGCTGAAGAAAGCCTTTGCATTTCCTGATCTGTCAGTTAGGAATGAGCCACAGACAGCCAGCCAGAGCGACTGAAAATATAGGAGGGCCATTTCTCCCAATGAAATCACTCCTTTCCGGCATCTTAGGTATCATCTTCTTTGTCGGTTCCTGCTGCTTTGCTCTCTCCAGCTAAACTGGCTGCTTCTCCTGTGCTTGTGTTGGCTCCCCTGGTGGCTCAGGGGTGAAGAATCCATCTGCCAGGGCAGGACATGCAGTTCAATTCCTGGGTCGGGAAGACCCNAAATCACTCCTTTCCGGCATCTTAGGTATCATCTTCTTTGTCGGTTCCTGCTGCTTTGCTCTCTCCAGCTAAACTGGCTGCTTCTCCTGTGCTTGTGTTGGCTCCCCTGGTGGCTCAGGGGTGAAGAATCCATCTGCCAGGGCAGGACATGCAGTTCAATTCCTGGGTCGGGAAGACCCCCTGGAGAAGGAGATGGCCACCCACTCCAGTATTCTTGCCTGGGAAACCCCATGGACAGAGGAGCCTGGTGGGCTACAGTCCACAGGGTCATGAAAAGGTTGAACACGACTTAGCAGCTGAACATCAAGTGCTTGCAAGGTGCTGGTCAGAGCTTCCTCTGCTCAGATGGCATGGCTGTGTGTGTGCTCACATGGAAAATTGGTTCTGTGCTGGGCAGAAATGCTCGTGTCACTTAAGCCAGGTGCTCATCTACGTGCTTGACAGAAAACTTTCTCAGAAGACTTCCATCTAAATTTGAAAAGCAGAGGAATAAGGAGAAAGAGAAAAAGACTTCACAACCCCTCTGGGAAAGGAGAAGCTGACAACCCCAGGGTTTTGTTTTGTTTTGTTTTTTTTAGATGTACACAGCAAAGTAATTTTATCTCAGTGTGAAATGGAAAAGGTGGGTGTTTGTTTAGATTGAGGCCATTCAGTAATGATTTTAACACTCATTGGAAGCTCTGAGCCAAGTATTCCAGGGACAAAGTCTGTAATGAACACTTATCCTCCCAATTAAAATTTCAGTCCCAATGAAAATGTTACCTGATACCCTCCCCTTAGTTTCATTTTCTCTATCTTTGCTCTGTTTTTACCTTCATGATTGGTGGCCTCGTTCATCATTTTTCCAGTGAAAATTATTATTTCTTTGGCAGCCAGCAATGAAACCAAACAGGCTGATCTTCTTGCTTAAAAATCAGGTTCATCAAACCCACTGATACTTCAGATATGACATCTAGAAGATAGGATGGGATTCCTCGAAGAAATAGCTTCATTTTCTTGACGGAGTGGGAGAAGGAGTCATTATGTCTTTGTAAATAAAATGTTAACAAACAAAAGCCTTAAACGTCTGAGACATGACTCAGTTATCCAACGTAACTGTTATTCTGAAAGCTGTTTTCCAAATCTCCGAGACTGCTTTCATTTTGGTGATAGAGGGAGGACTGTGGTCGAAGAGGCGGCAGAAGTGTGGAACGTGAAGTGCACTTTGTAAGGAAAAGCACAGTATCCGCCTCATTTGTCATTCTTTGCCAGGTGCCCACTGGGCCTGTGAAGACGCTGTGTGTGACTTCGTTGGAAATCATCAAGGATTTGGGGGGAGGGCAGAGGCCCAAGTAAATGAGGCAAAGGATGAGAACTGAGGTCTCTGAAAACGTTTCAACGATTGTTCTTTTGTGTATTTGTTTATTCAACAATTGTTAACAGAATGCACGTTCTGCATTATGGTGGGGGGCGTGGATGGGATACACGTTTATGCGAGATGGGTCACAATCCAGTGGATCACAGCAACCTGTGAGCAGAGAATATTCGTTAGTGTGTCATGTGAACCATACACGCGGTGTTCCAGATGAAGCAGGAAAAGAGAGAGATTCCGGGGAGTTTGAGAAAGCTTCCCAGGGGAGGTAGTATTTGAATTGGGTATTGAGATACTGGGCTTCCCAGGTGGCACTNCATGAGAAGAGTTGACTCACTGGAAAAGACTCTGATACTGGGAGGGATTGGGGGCAGGAGAAGGGGACGACAGAGGATGAGATGGCTGGATGGCATCACTGACTCGATGGACGTGAGTCTGAGTGAACCCCAGGAGTTGGTGATGGACAGGGAGGCCTGGCATGCTGCAGTTTATGGGGTCACAAAGAGTTGGACATGTCTGAGTGACTGAACTGAAATGAACTGAACTGAACTACCTTATTTTTCATCTCCTTTCCAGAGAGAGATTATTCATTATATATCCGGAGAGGGAGGAAAGGCCTCTGTAGCTTTGTATCCTGGGTTGTAAATAAATGCCTCTAGAAAGAGGCATCTCTAAGTCTATCTCTATCTTTCTAAGCTGTCAGCTTTAAACCTGTCCTTTCCTCAGAAGACCCACTGCAAACAAATGTGGGAAACCCATGGAGGGTTGTTTCTCTGCATGGAGTTGGAGATGAAGGGCTGAATCACTGAAATTTATGAGGAATTGTCAGCAAAGAAAACGAATCTCTGGAAGCTGATTAGATGGGGCAGTCAGAGATTGGGGAGTCAGGCTGAGTGAGACTTAGATGTGACTGAGATTTCTGATTGGTTAGATCCAATGGGAGGTAAGGGGTAAGAGAGGAGCAATTTGCCTTTTTATCACGGTGGTCATGGGAGAGGGTTGCCAGTATACAGCATAAATTAAATGTTTAGAGGTTGGTTTGTATGAATTGACTATATCTAAAGATATCACAGGGTTCTCTGAGAAGTGACGACTTTTTTGCATCACTTGCTGTTAAATAGTAGGACAGGAAAATACAAACAGCAGGCAGCCAACATTTCACATCTCATGTGGACCCAGATTATTTTTTGGAGGGGAGGGTGGCTAGTGGTGTCCAGGCCTACAGGAAGAAAACAGCTGTATATGACTTAACTTTTATTTTGAGAAATAGGCTTCAAGGGAAGCTGAGCTTGCCTAGGATAGAGCACTTGAAACACCTTCCATCTTTCGTTCTTTCAAAGCTTCTCATGAGCTGCTGTGATGGCAGAGACTGGGAATCCTGGAATGTGTTTTTCATTTTTATGGAGAGGATACACAGCAGGGTGTGGTGGGGAGAGAGCTGGACCAGGAGTTGGAAGGTTAGAATGCCAGTCTCAGCTGCATCACTGACTGTTCATGGAGGCCTGAGAATTGCTAGGCCACCTGAGCCTTTCATCATCTTTAAAATGGGGAGAAGGGTGGGACAAATTGCAAAGGTAGCACTGAAACATGTCCATTACCGTTTGTAAAATATATGACCCGTGGGAAGTTGCTGCATAGTGCAGGGAGCTCCACCTGGTGCTCTGCGACAGCCTGAGGGCTGGGAGGGGGTGGAAGTGGGAGGGAAGTTTAAAAGGGAGGGGATATATGTATACTTGTGACTGATTTACGTTGTCGTATGGCAGAAAACCAATACTACATTTAAAGCAACTATCCTCCCCACTTAAAAATACATTAAAAAAAATAAAATGGGGAGAAGACCACCTTTTCTGTTCTGCTGATCAGATGAAAATATTTAATTAACTGTGACCATCTTGCAGTTGTAATTATTATCGTAGTTATAACCATCACCATTGCATTTGAATCTGCATCCTACAGACATTTAGTGAAGATGCTTCTTACATGTGAGGTATTTGGAGTCAAAGACCTTGATGCTCATTTTTTCTTCTCTGCTCTCTCTATATTGGGTACTGTTTTTTTCCATTTCCCAGAGCTTCTGGGATGGGTAATCATGGCTTTTTATGTGTGTATGTACCTTCCTGTGTTATGTATGGAAAGTTTTAGAAAGCTTGTACTTAAACCAATGTAAGGCAAATAGAAAACTGCATTGTAATTAGATAAGAAAGCATCCTATCATCCCTTCACTGGGTTTAAAATATGAGAGTTTCTTATGGAAAAAATTAGAGGGTGTTTTTCTTTTTCTTTTTCCTGGTTGAGGTCTACTTTTAAGGAGAAGCTTTCTTTTTCTTTGGCATCTATGGGTTTTCCCAGGGAAAAGGCAGAGGTTAAAGTGTCTGCCTGGAATTGGGAGAACTGGGTTCTAACCCTGGGTTGGGAAGATCCCCTGGAGAAGGAAATGGCAACCCGCTCCGGTATTCTTGCCTGGAGGATCCCATGGAGGGAGGAACCTGGTAGGTGACAGTCCATGGGGTCCCAAAGAGTTGGACACGACTGAGCAACTTCACTTTCACTTTAAGGAGAAGCTTTCTTTTTCTTTGGCATCTATGGTATTTTAAATACGATTTTATTACCCGTAGTATCAAATAACTGTATATTATCCAACTTGCAAAAGGTATTCTGCCTGGATTGTTATTAAAATGTCAATTATGATTACATCATTCTAGGGCTGGATATTTAATCTGAGAAAATAAACTAAGCAGGTACCCTCCTCCTGCATTATAGGGCTTTGGCTTCTAACTTCCTTTCTGGTGTATAACTACTGGCTGCTAAATACATGAGACACTGCTTGATCCTAATGTAATATATCAAATCCCTGTTATAACTTGTCTTCAAAAGTTCACATGCTTTTCCGCTTTAGTCAGTTTTAAACATTACAAACTACCCTTTATCTTTAATCATTGCTCTTTTATATACTAATTGCATAGGCCAGGCTGGGTGAGTTTATAATTTTGCTACTGCTTGACCTTTGGAATCTGTGCATTTCATTTCAGCCCTGAGCGATCTAGTGAAGATGAGAGATGGAGGAAAGTTCTGTTTGGCTTCCCAGGTACAAGAGGTGATATCTAAGGTAGTTTTATTCCGATGCCCGGAGATTCCAAGAAGAATGGGGAAAAGGTTGATGAGAAGACATAGAATACTTTTCAGAGAAGTATCAGGAGATGTATTAGTATCTCAAGAATTCTAGGAGATCCTTTCATCCAGCATGACAAAGAAATCAGTCGACTGGATTTGTGAAAGCAGCTTTTAATCAGGAGCAAGGGTGGGTGAAATCATCTTCCAAGTGGAATCTCGTATCATCTTTGCTCCCCAGGTTGGATTCCTCCCACCCGAAGTTTGAGAAAGAGCTCCAAAGAGGAGACAGCCAAGGGGCAGAGAAACGTCAACTTAGGGAAGAGGTGTTAATGGAATTTAGCTCAGATTTCATTTCATGGAAAAGAGATCAGTGAGTGTTATGATCTTCTAAATGTGACTAGATTGCTTAAGAACTGGTGAAGATTTACAAACTCCTTGAGTTATTTCCTCTGAACTGCAGTAGATTTTTGTACAATTCTCCCTGTTTAGGGCAGGCTCGATTGAGTAATAAATGGGTGATTTCGCACTGTTCTGTTTCACACCTGTTAAGAGTTAATAAATTGCAAAACACTTTCCAAATAATTTAGATACTGCCCTGCTTTGGACATTACAAACAACAAATTCTTTACACTTGACTAGTGGCTGGAGTTGCGAGAATAATCACCCAAGTTCAAAACACCTGGAATCCTCATCAACTCTTGGGAAACACTGCCACCATTGTCCTTTGGGTGGGTTAAGCTAATTGTAGAGTTACTGTGCAATAAGGCTTTATTTGAGACTAATAAACTCATAACATCTTTAGAAAGTATGGTGCTTACCCATTGGACTCTGGCATATACTCAATAATGTCTGCATTTAAAAGGGAGAGAAATGGAAACTTTCTTCTGTTACTAATAGAAGAACGCATCTATTTACATTTAATGGCTGTAGCCACAATATTTCTCGAGCGAGATTAGGCAGTGTGTGCGCGTCTGTGTATGTGTGCATGCACACATGTGTGGATGTGAATGAGGGTGCAGTTCCGTAAAGAGAAAATACAACTTGGCAGGTCTGGAACCTCGAGGTTCAGATGTGCATGGGAGTGTGTTTGGTTGTAGTGAGGACAGCTTGTCTCCAGCTCATTTCAACACAATAGGCAGGAGACAGCATAGCTGAGCTTCCCCAAATGGCTAGTGCTGTAGCTTATCCTTTTCAATGTCAGAGGATTGATCGATCATTAAGATGTCTCTAGTTTTTAAAAAGAGACAGACTACTGACAAGCAGAATGGCTTTTTTTTTTTTTTAATCTCAACTGAGAAAAAAGCCAGACAGACTTAAAGAAAACTATGTAAAATACTGTTCTGGAGAACATTACTACCTTTTGCTAATCTTTTAATTCTGATAAGTAGCAATGATTTCATTGGTGGGCAAACCTCACTTCCTTGTGCAAACCTCTCCTGTCTCCTTAATGGGATCTCTTCAGTTTCTGATGTCCAGTGGCCTCTGTTGTCTATATCGCTCACGTGTCAGTGTCTTGTTATGATTGTTGCTCATCATTTAAATATTTTGCTGCAGTTTGACTTTGGCTCAGACAGTAAAGCATCTGTCTACAATGCGGGAGACCTGGGTTCGATCCCTGGATTGGGAAGATCCCCTGGAGAAAGAAATGGCAATCTCAGTTCAGTGCAGTTGCTCAGTTGTGTCCGACTCTTTGCGACCCCATGAATTGCAGCACGCCAGGTCTCCCTGTCCATCACCAACTCTCGGAGTTCACTCAGACTCACGTCCATCGAGTTGGTGATGCCATCCAGCCATCTCATCCTCAGTCGTCCCCTTCTCCTCCTGCCCCCAATCCCTCCCAGCATCAGAGTCTTTTCCAATGAGTCAACTCTTCTCATGAGGTGGCCAAAGTACTGGAGTTTCAGCTTTAGCATCATTCCTTCCAAAGAAATCTCAGGGCTGATCTCCTTCAGAATGGACTGGTTGGATCTCCTCGCAGTCCAAGGGACTCTCAAGAGTCTTCTCCAACACCGTTCAAAAGCATCAATTCTTTGGCACTCACCCTTCTTCACAGTCCAACTCTCACATCCATACATGACCACAGGAATGGCAATCTACTCCAGTACTATTGCCTGGAAAATCCCATTGACAGAGGAGATTGGTAGGCTATAGTCCATGGAGTTGCAAAAAGTTGGACATGACTGAGTGACTTCACTTTCCTTTCCTTTCCTTGCTGGTAAGTAAAGCTTACAGTCTGTTGCTGCTGCTGCTAAGGCGCTTCAGTCGTGTCTGACTCTGTGTGACCCCATAGACTGTAGCCCACCAGGCTCCCCTGTCCCTGGGATTCTCCAGGCAAGAACACTGGAGTGGGTTGCCATTTCCTTCTCCAATGCATGAAAGTGAGAAGTGAAAGTGAAGTCGCTCAGTCGTGTCCGACTCTTAGCGACCCCATGGACTGCAGCCCACCAGGTTCCTCCGTCCATGGGATTTTCCAGGCAAGAGTACTGGAGTGGGGTGCCATTGCCCTCTCCTAAAGCTTACAGTCTAGTTGGGGATAATACTCTCACGCACCTTGTGTTTGCTTTGCACAGTAACTTAAACAGGGTAGGTGCTAAAAAGTATGTTTGTTGACTTCATTCCTGGAGAATAACTTCAGTAGAGTTAAATAAGCAATTTTACTCCTTTCCACAGCAGTAAACAGCCATTAGTTTGTTATTGTAAGGTTGCCTAAGGCCCAATTTTCAGCCTAAAACTGAGTGTGAGCCCTCTATCAAGAAAACAAAATTATTTAACACAATAAACATTTGAGTGTACATTTGGCTTAGAGGAAATTTGTTGTCTATCTATATGGTCCCAATTCTTCACCTAATGACTTATTCCTTATTCCCTGTGTTTATGTTCCTGGTTATCAAGGAAATCTAAGTCTAATGTAAGAAGGCAGAAAATGCACTCTAAATGTAGACTAATGGTGAGTAAAATGCAAGGATAATTTTGAGAGTGTCTCTTAGGAAAATATCAATAAACATTCTGACATGAATCCAGGGCTCCAGTGCTTAGATCTTGGGGTGAAGGCTTGTACTCAGCTCTATAAACAATTAAGATTACAGGTTGTTCAAAGCATTAATGTCCCGTGTGCTTCTGCTCACTAGTCTGCCTATAGTGAAGGGCTTGCCACCGTTCATATGCCTCACCACCCTAGGAAGTTTAAAGAATTCTTCAGCCCATTTCATGTTTTTAGGCTAATTCCATTTCCTTTTCTGAAGGCAGAAAGAAAAACATCAATGCTTAAAAAAACAGCTTAGGATTCTTCCTTTTATCTTAGTGTATGTGATTATTAATGGCTATTTTAGAAGTGTATTTTTATTTGGAGGTCCCACCCCCCTTTTTTATTTATGAATCCTGAAGCTGCACCCAGTAAGCCTTCTCTCCTTTCTTCCAGACTCTTCCTTCTTGCTATTTCAGACCCTTGGGCAAGCCTTTCCTCCTCCTTCTGTATGCCACAAAGTAGAGAAGCTAGTTTGAGGCCTGCAGCTTTCTGTGTATGTCAACAGAAGGGATCCAGATTTCTCTCACATCCTGGCACCCACTGGTCCATCCATTTCACTCCTTTCAGTAACAATCCACCCCCCCCCCCAAAGTCCGTTGGCACCTCTTTCTTTGAAACCAAGGCCCAAGGAGGTCAGACAGCCTCTCTTGCTTTGCCAAGCATCACTCAGCTTTAGCTGAAGTAATGTTTACATATATGATCATTCCATGCCATTTAAAATATGTAATGGATACTGCGAAAACAATAGGCATATTCAAGCTACAACGCTGTGCACAAGTGGGAGAAATATTCCAATATCCTATCAGAGCCTAATAAGTACAATTTTGCTCATGATAGAGTCATCTGCAGCAACTTTCCCAGACTGCTGGGTACAACAAAGAAGCAGTTGTCAACCTTTCAGAATCAGATGTTAATGATATTTCGTGTCTTTGTTGAGTCTGTGGAAAGCAGCTACTGCACCTAGAGGGGAAATGACTTCCATACCGACCGCCCTCAGCCAGAGTCCTCGGGACGGGAGAGCTGGACCGAGTCCATATTTACATTTCAGAGAGAGGTGTGAAAGAAGATTTCAANTTTCGTGTCTTTGTTGAGTCTGTGGAAAGCAGCTACTGCACCTAGAGGGGAAATGACTTCCATACCGACCGCCCTCAGCCAGAGTCCTCGGGACGGGAGAGCTGGACCGAGTCCATATTTACATTTCAGAGAGAGGTGTGAAAGAAGATTTCAAGACAGAGTTGACCGAGTCGCCTCCCACTTGCCTTCCCCTTCGTTCAATCTTATCAATGCTGTGAGGGGTCTTCTTATTTTCAACATATAGAAGGGGAAAATGTAATGTAAACAAAAGGCCGACGTGTTTTGGCAAAGGAGGGAAGTTTTTCTGCATTTCATGTATTTTTGGAAAACCCTGAAATCCTAGAGTCATACATCTTCCAAGGTTTGGAGGCGCTCTCATCCAGGCATCGCCTTTATTCAGCAACTTGGAGAGCAGTAGCTTCGCCGTGTCTTTTGCAGCAGGCGGCTATTTGCTCTTTCTCTCCTGGCTGGTTATAAAGAGCTGCAGCTGTCAAACACTTTGTTTTTCGCTTCCTCCTAATGGCCCCCCCTTTCATGCTCTTGCAGTGTGCCTTCACTTCAACAACATTCTATGTTCACGTGTTTCGTAAAAAAGTATTAATTCTAATTTTAAGTCCCCTCAAAAAAATAAAGCCTCTTAGTACTCTGTTCCAGCTGCTGGGAATCCTGCCACTCTGTTTGAACAGATGCATATAATTTTTTTTTTACAAAGCTTAATTTTATATTGGAGTATAGTCGTTTAACGATGTTGTGATCATTTCAGGTGGACAGCAAAGGGGCTCAGCCTTAGGTATATGAGTGTCCTTTCTCCACCAAACTCCCCTCTTGTTTAGTCTGCCGCAAAACAATGAACAGAGTTCCCTGTGCTGTCCTTGTCGGTTGTCCATTTAAAAAATAGCAGAGTATATCTGTCCATGCCAAACTCCCTATCTCTTCCCTCCATTCTTTGCCCCTGACAACCATAAGACCATTCTCTAAGTCTGTGAGTCTGTTTCTGTTTTGTAAATAAGTTCATTTGCAGATACATGTAATTTTAATGTAAATCTTTAAACTCTGTACAGCTAACTATTGAGATTCTGACAGAACCCTGAGGGTGAGGTTCACTCTGTTCATAGGAAAACCACAGGCCCTACTACCAACTTTAAAAGCAGAAACTATACCATGGTCTCTTTTGAAAACCACGCTTATATTGAAATTTGACTTTCATAATGATGGTGATATGTCTTTCAGTGAAGACCTTCTGACAGTTATCCAAACTAAAATCAGGGGATATTGTCCCTGTCACGTGCACCCACTTATGAGGACTATGTCAGTTCATCTCTGTAACTGTGAAGGTTTTTTTTATATAAATTAAATCACAAGCTGCATGCCTGCCAATATGGAACCTCTTATGTTTATATATATACTCCTGTCAGAATTCCATGTAAGTCCCGAGATACTCTATGGACATGATTGTGATTGTACAATGTGTCAAGTAAGACATTTTCCAGATTTGGTCAATTAACAGGACTTTGGCATACCTAATTCAATCATTTCAGTCATTTTGAAGTCTGTTTCTGATTGCCATAGCTTAGTGTCTTGCTACTCTGAGTATTTGGTGTGAACCGGCAGGCTTGGCAGCACTTGAAACTTCTACAAATGCAGAATCTTAAACCCCAGATAAGACTGACTGCATCAACTACTCTGCTGCTGGCCTGCTGACTGTGAATGAATAGCCAGGACCTAGTGGATCCTAAATTAGGTGTTCAGGTCATTTTGAAGTGAGACAGCTTTGGAAGTATGTATGCATTTTCTTGTGTGTGTGGTTAGGAAGGGATTATTTTAACTATGATTAAATCATGTAGTAAACATCCTCTAAGTTATGTAATTTTTCAAAAACTTTATTTTTGAAGAGTATGCTCTTGGCAGAATCTGACTCATTGATGTGTTAATTTTTGAATTCCTAATGGTGGCTGTTGGAAACAGTATGTAAAGAGTTTGTACATTTACAATCAAATATTTCAATGCTTTAAATGTAATAATTAAATATCACTGAGAATCTATAATAAACTATTGTAATAGTAGTAGGTAATATTTTTACAACACTTGGTATAAGCTAGGTGCTCTTCTAAGCATTTTACACATGTGAACCCAACAAATCTTTCTGACAGTCCTATGAGAGGTCTTATTATTGTGCTCACTTCTCAGGTGAGAAAATTGAGGCATTGAGAGATAGCAACTTGCCCAAGTTCACATCGCTAGAAGGTAGGGGAGCTGTGATTGCTCTGATTGCCCGTTTTAAACACTAGATAGCAATGACTTCCAGCTGGGATGATCTTTCAGAACCCACTGCACTCTCTTGTTTTACCTGTGAGAGGAATGGGATTCAGAAAAGCCACGGGTCTTGCTTAACATCACAGATACATCTGTGGCAACTGGACATACATCTCAGCCCCTATATAGATTATGCACTTGAACTCCATAACCTCCTGGGAAATAGGCAGGTACCCTGATGTCAACTGGATGACAGCCCCGTTTTGCCTCATTGCTTCAAGGGAAAAGATCAGCCTAAGTACAGGTGATAGCACTCCCACATTGGATGTTCCTTGTGTGGCAGTCTCTCCCTCTTTTTCATGCGTCTAGTTCTCCCTGTCCAGAGATGTCCTGCTGCACTAATCACTCTGATTTGCATTATTTGTTGACATGTCTCCTCTACACCAAGGCTTCAGCACTGAGGCCATATTTCGTGCTTCTTGTGACCCTAATTACTACCATGGCGTATGACACACAGTGAGCCCTGAGTAGAGCTTTGTTGTGTTGACAAACGACTGTCCCTCACTACTGCTACAGGGATGCAGTCCAGATGGGTGTGAAGCCCAGGTGGCTCGGGCAGGAGTAGAAAGGACTAAGTCCAAGGTAAACCTGG